>CAIGQW010014353.1:701499-715144 GCA_903798125.1 Danio choprae | reverse complement strand
AAGAATCTTTTGCATTATTGATGGATTTTTATAAGCACTGTCAATGGGCTGGGACACAGCAAGCCAATGCTTGGCCGTTGGGCTTTATTGGACCATCGTAAGAGGTCGGTTTGACTAGTTATTCAGCAAGAATTCGTAGCAAGTAAACAATTTTTGCAAACAATATGGATTATTAGATTATCAGACATAATTGCATGAGTGAATCACTCCGTGGTAAGTGACAATTACTGTGATAATGGTACATACGCGTCAGAAGTTTCAGTTTCCCGTTGTGAACACGAAAACAGATGCTGCCCTCTGTGGGTGTGGAAAGACATGTTTTCCCACGCAGTCACTGAACGTGGTTTATCGTTCCAGTTATTTTTCGTCTGTTGGGTATGTTCATGGGCAACATTTTGGTCCAGGCGTGAACTGACATGAGCCAACAATGCAGTTTGGTTTTGTCAGTGCTAGTTGTTTGCCATCAGCTTGGAGTGTCTCGACCTTTACAGTTACCCACTGCTGGTCTTAGCATGATATGCATTTATCCATGGCATAACAGTCCTAAACCAACTAATGTACCAGCACCAAAAACAGTTGTTTACTTATCATTATCTCCTTGCTACCCCCACCGAAAAAATCAAGATTATGCTGTTTTCATTTATTTTTGGCCATATTGCACAGTGCTATTGTGCATCTGCTTGAGCTCAGCTAGCACAGTGAGTTTAGCTGTGAAGAGCGTTTGGATGTCTGCACATGTACACACATGCTTGGCACATGTCTGCATGTCTGGGCTGTCTGCTATTGTTCTCTCTCTTGCTTTTCTCACCCTCCTCCTCCTCCTCCTCCTCCAATCACAACCACTCACTGTCTCTTCTTCTGTTTTCTTTCTCTTTCTCTCACCCTCCATCTATTCATCTTTTTTTTTTTTGTTCTACCTCTGCTCATCTCCTGCACTTGCCATCTTGCCACTCTCTGCTGCAGAATGGAGATGTCCTGAGTGGTCATGTGGTGTCTATTGCAGAGAAAGAGCAGCGGACAGTAGAGCTGCACTGTTCTGGAGAAACTGACAATCACCTATTTTTTTTCATTAACCCCTTATTGGGTGAAAAGCTGTATATGGCATTTCATTGACATTGAATATAATATACTTATTTTTTTCAGTCATTTTACTCCAGGGTTTTTCCAATGAATATTTCAATGCCCAAGGGTTAAAATCACAACTCTCCCACTATTCTGAATAAACGTAACAAAATTATTTTTACAAGAGGTTACAACTGCCAATTGTTTAATACATAAAACCACTGATTTGTAAATTTGACCTATGGACTATCCTTTTGATATGACAAAAATTTGGGCAGCATGATAAATGATTTTTTTAATGTTAGTTTTTTGCGTAGCTTGTCAGTGAACTATGACTCTGTGTAGTAAATGCTGCTTCATCTGAAAGGGTGTCCTGGAGATTTACTACTGATTCCAGAAACAGCCTTTGATTAATCCTGCAACCCCACTAAAATGTTTTATTCCACATTATTCTGCAGTCATACAGTTATCATTTTTATTCATCAGCTATGATGTTAAGCCGAACCAGGACTCACCACTCACCTGATATCAACCCTCCATCAGACTCCCGATCACTCATGGAATTTAGTTCCTCTAATAGCATCCATAAATCGCCTTTTTTAGCAATTGTGACTAAAACTGATTGCTGTTCAGTCTCAGTTTGTGAAAGACATTGCTTTGCATGTTTCCTTGAATGTTAAAAAAGAAGTGCATGCAGAAATAAAGGCAATATATGGGTAAATTGGATTTCTGGTGCTTATAGGCATAAGTGGTCAGTTTTTCATTTGGTTTTATAAAAATTTTAAACAACAAAGTTTAGTGAAGGTAGTGACTGGGAGACTTGCACGTTATTAAAATCTGTATGTATATTTGATAAATAGCAACTCCATTGGTTCTAGTATAATATATTATATAGTGTGTGTGTGTATAGAAATGGATGGATTCTTGCCATTTTATTGTAATAGAACTGTATGTAGACAGAAAGTGAAGTTAAAGAGAGATGCTCGCAGCGCAAAGTCGATATACGTTGGTGCACTGCTCACAAGGCTATTGGCGCCAATGTAATGTATATATTTTAAAATATTTATTATTATAATTACAGTGGTCCCTCGCTATAATGCGGTTCACGTTTCGCAGCAGTTTTTTTCTACAGCACATTGCGTTTTGCGTCCTGGTTGGCTGTAGACCATTGTCAATCAATCTCCTCTGTTCCGTGTCTCCTGTACAGTACAGAATGCATTCAGCTTGCCAAATTTACATAAATCTTCGATCGCTAGCAGTGTGACTCAAAGGCACCTGACCGTCAAAGGCACCTGCAGCTGCATCCAAAAGGCAGACGATGATGCTAACCATCGCACAAAAAGTTGAACTTCTGGACATGCTAAAAGAAGGTAGAAGTTATGTGGCTGTAGGGCGGCATTGCGAAATAAATAAATGAAGATCAAATACTTTTAATCCTTGGTCTCATTCTGTAATACTGGACTTATTTTTCTACGAAGGTTTGAACTTTGAGAGTGTTTAAACAAGAGAAAAAAAGTGTGAAAATGTTAATGCCTGTCTGAGAAAAGTGTATAAAGTGTGTAGTGAGGGGTTTTACAGCCTTAAAACATCTATAATAATTGTAAAAAAATAAAGCGAACTTCTTCGGATTTTACCTATTGTGGGTTCTTTTTAGAACGTAACTCCCGCGAACAACGAGGGACAACTGTATATAATTAAACATTTTTTAATGATTGATTGTCGTCATTACGTATGGGCATAACAGTGTAATTGCTACATCCATTGCTTGCAGTGTATTATACATTGTTTTTACGAGATTTAACTATTTTATTGATGTAAAATAGTCCAATAATGAATAGAGCGAAGGTGAAAAATCATTAGAGAAATCTATTTGCATCGATTCTAAGATTTTCAAAATGCCTTGCTATTCTCTCTTGAAACTATTTTGAAACGTTCAAATGCTAACACTTCATTCAGCCAAGTCGTGTAAATTGCCTTTTTTATCACAAGATTAATGTAAACGCAACTCAATATGAATACTCTTGTAATTCACTTAAACATTTCCTAACATTATAAGTGATCATTTTAGGTTTGTGTGGTATTCGTTAGGAATTGAATGCAAGCAGAGTACAGCTGTTTGTATAGCATACAGCACTATCTCTTGGTAAAAATTAAGTTCCAAACAAATTCAGGAGAGAATAGCGATGCGTCTTGAAAATCTCAGAATCTATTCTCCAACGATTTTTCACCAGAGCTCTAATAACAAATAATGCTGGTTGAAGAGACTGAAGTTTTAAGCTGTTTTCATAACAATACATGACGACTGCTGTCTGTAAGTCACACCACAGATTTAAATGTACAGCTGTGATGTATGTATAATTAACATACGCAAATTGTGATAATTTAATGTCACGTGAGAATGTATATTATGATCTTTTAGCGATTAATCGTGCAGCTCTAGTGAACAGTACCTTCATGTCTCTTCATCCTCTCCATGCACCATGTCTGAATAGACTTTGCCACAGTTAATATCCAGTGTTTACCTTCTTGTCTTGAACAGGCTAATCGTGTGTGTGTGTGTGTATGGTGTATTGTGTGCGGGGGTTTTGTTGTGTGTGTTTGTTATTTAGCGAGTGTTTGACTGAGCTCAGATTTCATGCTTTATTTCAGGCTCTGCCAGAATGTGGCGGCTATTTGGGGTCTGAATGGTTTCTGCTTCATGTCTAATCCTTCATCTCTTCTCTACATGCTTCATTCATTGTATTTTAAAAAAATGCTTTTTATTCATGTGTTTAATTTGCATATCATCAGTTTATGATGTGTGACTGCATGTCTCGAGTCTAACATGACATGGCAGATAAAACTGCAGACACATGTATAGCGTGATGCTCATGAATAGGCTTTGTTTAACAGCATTCATGTAAATTGCGCTTAAGAGGCATTAACTGTTAGATCAGTATTTTACAATATTAGGTCTTTTTAATGCTTGTATAATGTTACCGCACAGGGTTATAGTCAAGGTAAATTGAAGTTGACTAAATTACTTAATAGTAATAATAACAACAATAATAATAATAGTGATGATTATTATTTTTCATAATTTTATTATTATTAATAAAAGACCAAATATCTAAACAAAAATAATATAATAGTACAATATTCTAGTGGACTTTTGTCTTTCATTTGTTTATTGTTTGTCGTAATTATTAATATTATTATAAAAAATCTTAACTATTGTATAATGTTAAATGTAATTTTTATGACAATATAATATACATAGTATATTATATTGTGGTAGCAGTGGTATTAATACATAGTATATTAATGTGGTAGCAGTGGTATTAATAATAGTATTTAAAAAATGTTTATTAAACGCTATAATAATTGTAATGTTGTTGTTATTCCTATAATTGATAATTTGTCTACTTTATTCTTACTATTGTTATTATATTTGAAATTAGAATTGAAATTACGGTAATAATATTTGTAATTATAACACTTTTATTATTATTATTATAGTGTTGTTGTTGTTGTTATATTAGTAGTAATAGTATTATTATTATTAATTAAATAGTGTTTTAATATGTACTACTAATAATATTGAGAACAACAACACATTTTTGTGTTGTTGTTATTTTAGCATAAGCCATTAATGTAAGCGATCTGGGTGAAAAGAAACAGTATTAATTCATTATGAGTTAGTGCTGAGGTTTAGGTCTTTTTAACGTCTTTGAGCATGAAAGCATTTACAGTGAGCGAACATGAAAGCACATTCACTAACCTATTTTACTTCCTGAATGTGACAATTTTCCCAGTGCTAACCGTGTATTCAGTGAGACAAACGTGTAATGTGCAATTTGCTGTCTGGTGTCCCTGACAGTCGGCGCATGGCGTCAGTCTCTCGTTTCCTGCACTGTAAGTGATAGTTTGTTTTAAAACATCTTCAGTTTTGTAGAAAAAGCCAATTGGAACTTTTATGGTGTGTAGTAACATGCTTCATTTTAAAGCAAGACACTCCACGTGAACAGAGTAAAACAAATTAGCTAATGTTTATCACCATTCTTCTTTTTTCCCTTGTTAATTGATTGCATTAAAAATTGTGAACAATTTTATATTAGAAGTAGGCTACAGGATTAATCAAATGGCAATGAAAGCAGTTCAAAAATGTATTATTCAGCAACTGCTATAGGTTCTTCTTCATGTGTATTTAGTGTTTTTTTTGTATAGCGCCCTTTAGCCTTTGGAGTACTAGTGCTTTTGCTAAATCATGATTGCGAATTATTCATGCAGTCCTAATTACAATTTTTTTCTAAATGTAATGTTTAAATATGCAAACTATGGATTATTTAATTAAACATGTTAATTTGCATACATTTCTAGCCAAAAGTCTCAACATTATGTCAAATAAATTTTTGCTATTTAATTATTTAATTAATTAATTTATTTTTACATACAGAGGGGATTTTGGGAATCTATTTTCATCACTCCTTTAAATACTTTAAAGAAATTGTGAAGTGCTTTGAAATGTGCATTTTTTTAATTCAGTGTTTGACGTAATCTCGACTGAAACATAAAGAGAGGCCGGTACATAGAGCAGCTCCTCCCTTTAAAAGAACAAACCAACAGCGTATAGCGTTTTGTTTTGTCACAGCTCTGCCTTTAAGAGTGGTCAGATACTAGAGAGCATTTGATTGGTCAAGATTTGATAAGAAACTTAAGTATGAAAAATCATTGATCCATTGAACCAATCAGTTTTATTTCTTCTAAACGGAAATTTTGTCGCTGTTTTGGAGCACACTTGCTTATAGATGTCCTTAAAACGAACAATACTCTTACTAATATCTAAAAAAAAAACATTATTTTAGTTTCACGAGACCTTTTTTTGTAGAATTTTAATTGCATACATTTACAACATATCCCACTGTAAAAGCCTTTTAAATATACACTCAACTTTTTTGTTATGTTGAACCACTTAGATTTGGAAAAACTAATACGTTAACTTAATTCCTTCTTGGTGTCCCAACACAAATTGATTGTGTGAACCCAGCATTTTTTACAGTGTAATTATGAATAAAGCCACAATTTGGTGTAAGATGTATGGCTCAATGCAGGAGAATAAACTTCTTTTAAGAAAACACTGTTTACAAATTGTATTAGAGTTAAAATCTTCAAGCACAATTTGATAATGAGCTAAGAAATGTACAAGTTTAAGTTGGTATTTACATTAGACCGAAAAAACAACACTTTATGAAATACCAGAAAGCGGCAAATCTCAAAATGCATGACAAAACAGAAGCATGATTTGTTAAATGGCTTAATAGGCCTTTTATCGCACATGGAGAACAGACAGTCACAGGTGCCACTGACACAATTATAAGTGTGTTTCTTTTTAATAATGCATTTGTCCCTTTAACTCTCTGTGATGGTTTTGAACGACCCATTGAATTGGACTGCTGATATGTATAGAGAACGGCTGAGCTGGACTGTGTGTGTGTTGTGTGTGTATTTGGCGACAGGAGGCAGAGCCATCAATAATGCAGGTTCGCTCTGTATGGGGTCAAGGCATGATGGGATATTAAGACGTTACCCTACTGGTCGTCAGGGAAACAGGCAGAGGAGACGGCTGAAATTGGGGAGGCTGCTTGTGGTTTCGTAGCCTATATCTGGTAGACCGACAGTAAATCTCCAGTTTTTCCATACTTTAATCATCATTAATAAATTATTCTTCCCCCTCCAGCCAGTATATTAGTTTCCATAAAATGTGACTGATATATTTTTGTTAAACAAATAGTCGTTTCTTTCAGTGGTGCTGCATTTTAAAATGGGAATCTCACAATGCCGTATAGCGAAGAAAGATTGTGCTTATAGACATTTATGTAATGTTCACAGATGGACAATGCATTGAATGTTCACAATGAATTCTTGATGATTTTGTTGACTGCTCTGTTGTAAAACATGAATATGATTATTGCAGAGTTTTAAGGTATTTCTTGTTTTTTAATATGGTTAATAGCATGTTTGCAAAAGTGGTGCAGTTGGATTGTTTGTTTTTGCTTAGTTTAAAAAACAAATCTTGAAATTATTGTTATCTTTTGTCTATATTGTTATATTTATTGATACTTTTGTCTTTTTAACTTTATAATTATAATTTTGTAATAAGAAGATCTTAGATAAACCATATGTTGTCCTAGTAATGTTTTTATTAATCCAAATGAAAGTAGTTTAATCTTCTGTTTATCATACGCTGTAAGTATTTCCCATAGACTGGTATTTCCTGGGGTTCTTCAGGGCAATATTTGGTTGTTCTATGCGACTTTTGCGAGAGAGATTTACTACTGATCACATCAACATAGTTTCATAATTGCAGCTTTTTGCTAAATTGTAAATGCGATTTTTATGTTGATATATCATTCAGCCCTAATATTTGTGTTATCTCTTAATTCTATTATGAATATTATTAGTTAAGATACTTATCAGTGCAAACAATTTCAAAAAACACCTTGTTTTAACATGGTTAAGGGAGGATCAAGCATTAATTGTGGGGGTCACAATTATTGTATTTCGAATTACCCCATTGTAATTCACACCCTTGGTGTATGTCAAAATATGGCTGTAATTTTTATAATATAAAAATCATGTCTACTTTGGAATATTTGCATAAAGAGAAATATTTATTTGCATTGAATTTTTTTTTTATTCTTCGGTTTATCGTTATACTTTTGTCTTTGTGTGGTTTTTTGAAAAAAGGTTTTGTGTGTTGGGAAGAACTTTTTAAAAATGATTTTTTTTACATTAAACATTTTCATGCACAAACGTCAAGATTGCACATTGTAATATTGTTATGTGCATATTTGTATACACAAATTTGCATACATATATTTGTGTTTACAATAAAATCTAGCGTACTTGCATTTCAATATTTGCAGTTCTCAATGCTTCTTCGAAAAATATAAGCATCTGGTCGCATGCAAAAACAAAATAATGTTCCCTAAATAATCTAATTATTCTTAAGCGTAAAAACACTTCTGCAGAGTTTCAGAAGATGGCTCTTTTAACTAGAGTCATAAAAAAAGAAAGCTACAGATATCAAGCTCTTCTTAATAGAGTGGTCGAGATGATGTGTGGTGGTGAAGATAAAGTAGCCACGGAAGACACACACAGACAGATTAACTTTGAAGAGACCGAACAGAAGAACCAGTTCAGCTCATGAGGTTGAATATGTAAATATGATTGCAAAGAGCCAGCAGGCATTTTCCAGGAAGAGGAAGTGGTGATGCAGAGCTCTGTATGTGTGGGAAGGCGCAAACAGGATGCCTGCTTTTGCTGCTTCCTGATTCGGATATTCTTGATAACTTTCCTATTAAAGTGGCCATTATTCTCAGAAATGCTGGAAGTGGGTCTTCGCTAAGAGATGCTCATTTAGTGCATTCTGGAAGAAGCCGTTGCAGAGTCTCAGAGATAATGAGCGGTACTCTTGAATGTTTTTATCAGATGCTTACTTCACCTTTTGAACTTCTGAGAGATGTAGCCTTAATATCTTTAAAAAAATCTACTCGCCATCTCTGCAGTTAGGTCGGAAACATTAGATCTGCATGCAGGCAAAAGTTGCACTCTTTCTTTTTTTTCCTTTTATTCTGCTGTGCTCTTCTACATTCTGCATCTCCTGTTTAATTAAAGGCGTATGTGAAGTGCTCGTCCTTTTGGTGAAGTTTTCTGACTGTTGCTCTCCGCAACCAACCCCCCCCCAACTCCTCCACCTCCCCTTCCTCTCAGTATTTTGCTTTCGCTCTACGAGTTCATCTTTTCACATTCACATTCATACTCACCCTCTCTCTCTCATGCTCTTCTGAGCAGAATGTTGATGTAGTGTCTGGCTTTGTTGCAGGTGCTCTTAGAGTATCGATGAGGAGGGAACTGTACACTGTGAATGGAGTATTACATTCTGTTGTTTACTCACTTTTTTTTTCATGGAACTCTCTTGACCATTGCTAATTTGTTTACTGGTTGTTAATTGGCATTTAACTGGTTTTGGACTAAACTAGTGGGATAGTCAATCAAAAATTAAACATTTGCTGCTAATTTGATCACCTTCAGGCCATCCAAGAAGGACATTTTATTTATTTTTTTCCATTTAGAAATCGTTTAGCTAAAACTGTGATCCTTAGTGATTCATGCGAGCGAACATGCAAGTAAATGGCTACCTGCATACTGAAATGTTAAAAATAAGATAAAATAAAACCTCTACATGGAAAACAATGTTTGTGCCATGATAGTTTTTATGAAGTGAGGTGATTGATCTTTGCAAGAAACTGAACAGTATTTCTATTATTATTGCATTTACGCTTCGGAATGGTTTGATTAAAAAAAAAAAAGTGCAGCATGAAGGACACATCCACTGAGCACCTGTAACCAAAATCTTGCAATGATTCCCCTGTCTCAGAGTTCTTCTGATTGGTTCACACTGCTTTGGAACTGACAGTGATGAGCAGCACTGCATGTACACTGAATTCTGAGTCTAAAACAATGTGGCTTCACAAGATGCAACCTTGCAGGTCACACATGTTCCTCAGTCATGTGTTTACATTGAAAAAACAATAGAAAAGTAGTGCATTGGAAAAGAAAAACACATTCTGTGTGAAGCGCCCCTTAGGCTGTGTTTACGCCGTTTAGTCTGTTTTCATTTAAACCGGTGTTTTAGAATGAAAATGCTCCTTTTCCAGACTTGCATTTTTTATTGTTTCAGAAAAATGGTTTTCATCCACACTATACTGCCTAAAACACATGATACGTGACCTATAGTTTAGAAGACCTGCCAGAGAGTGATTGGGGATAGATGCGCCTCTGTTTTCATTTTCAAATTTGCATTTAAGTCCATACTGAAAAGTTGCACTAGCGTTTCCAATCTAAAATAGGATCTTTTCGAAATGCTCCATTTTCATGAGTTGAAGATATCGATTTAGTGTTGACACCAGATGTAACCGTAACCAAATGTATGCGTTTTAAAATGTAAATGACGTCGTTCAGTTTTCCATTTATGCCAGAAGTGACTAAACTGGGTTTTTATAGTTTCTCATGGGTTATGTAAAAAGGTGAATTGATGAAGACTAGTTTATTCACCTATTATACTTTAGATGTGAAGTCTCATTGTTTCATGTCTTTATTTGGTGGTTTAATAATATAACTGCATTACAGTATCAGTTATTCAAACAAGAAACAAACTGTCCTAAAGAATTAGCAAAAAGGCAATTGCACTTCCCTTCTTGCCAGAGGCTATGGATTGAAATAATAAAGCATCTCTTTAAAATCTCCCAAAATCTCATACCATCCAACAGACCAATTTGCACCAGAAAACTAGCTTAGGATTGTTAGGAATGTCATTCCCAGCTCCTATGACCTCTAAATGACCTCTAGGTTCTGGGTCTGTTAAGTTTAAAATGGACAAACATTTAAAAGGCGCTAATTTACTTGATTAAAATGTTTCCATTATTTTATTATTTGAGAAACAACTCAATTTTGGATTGTTATTAACAGCTTGTCCATTTGTTATTACTGCCCGCTATCACACATATTTTTGTCACATTGATTGGTCAGTGTATATTGGGAATATAGTGATGGCTAAAACCCATTACCATTGCTTGGATTGATTCAATCAATTACACTGGGTATTGGGTATGTTTTCCCCACATAAAGCAGTGTAATGGCATTAGAAGTTTGTGATTTCTTTCTCTGCAAGGTGTAGACTATTGGCCACTATTGGTGTTTTTATTTTATTTTTATACAATCTGACAACTTAAACTTGAAAAAAAAACATCTTCATTTATGTTCCACAGAGAAAAAGCAATATTTGAAATGGCTTGAAGGTGATTTATATCAAGACTTTTGGCTGAAATGTTGCTTTATTAGTTTAAGCTTACTTCTAAATGTTGCCTTGACCTCAACACTCATAATTGGTTATTATCTGTTTTATTTCTTTTCCTCCACTGCACAAATAGAAAGGGTGAAAGTAGGGAAAATTAAGGAAAAAGTTTTGAAGATGCATGCGCTTCTGCTCAGTGTTTTTTTCCCGGTAGGTTTGTGACAGACAGCTGTACGTGTCAGCACAGGCAGTGCAGTGTGGGTACGGTTGTGTAATGTCTCTCAGTCGGACTCAGGAATGATGAGCTCATATTGATAGTTTTTACTATTTGACAGAGGGCAAACTGTGTGTGTTTTACTTGGAGATAGTTTACCCAGAAGTGAAAATTGTCGTCATTTACGTACCCATGTCATTCTAACCCTGTTTGACTTTTGCTCTTCTTTGGATTATATTCTTATGGATCTCGTCAATGCTGATCACTGGTTTTATGTAAACAAATTAATTCTGTTTATCATCTAAGAAAAAATGGTGTTTGCATGTGTGTATTCAGTGAGGGAAGGGGAAAAGACTGCAAGCCGATGGTCTGTGCTCTGAGATTTCCGCTGAACTCTGGGAGGGGTCAGGCGCGGGGCAAGGTCAGGGCTTTAAACAAACACACTCGCACACATGCACGCATACAGCAGAGGGTCTATGACCAGAGTGACAGAGACTGATAACAGCAGCAGAAACCAGAGGGAATGAAATAAGAACTAGAGACGGCCATGTGTGCGACTTTTCACAGCAATTTCTGCTTTTTGTGTGTATGTGTGGTTTACTTTTAAATGACTCCAAGGTGAGTTCTTATGAATGTATGAAGACATTTTGCTTGAAGTTCACACATATGTCCTAGCAGAATAACTAAAGTTGTGGTTCACACACTTTTGTTTTGAGTATTCTATGAGAATTTCTATTGACAGCATATGACAGTGCATTTACGCTCGTTATGCTTTTTAATAATTGTGCGTCACAAATAAAAACGCATTCAAATGACTAAAATTGATCTGTGATCTGACATAAATTTGGCTTGACCAGCGTTTTGTGTTATGGGTGGGACTTTTTGTTTGGATGATCAATAGCAGATAGTCAGTAGGTTTAGATTAACCCTCCTGGTGACTTAAGGGTCAAAATACTTGAGCACCGTTTTGAACAGCAGAAAAAAAAACTAAACTTCTTTTTTTTCATCTTGAAGTTTAGTGACTTTTTCTAAAATTGGAAAAATATGTAATCTTTTATTTTTATATTTTCATGACTGCTGTACACATTTAGGGTACATTGGTTGTCCTTTGGGTCTGATTTGCCCCCAACAAAATTTACTACAGTTGTAGTTCACCGACAAGCTATGCAAAATGACATTCATAATCAAAGATGATTTAACCGGACGATTATGAAAGCGAAGATAATCATTCAGCGATTGAGTTTCTCAGTGTTGCTGCTACATCCGAAAGCTTGAAATTATACCACATTTAATTATTACTCCAAACTCACTTCAGAATTTCAGTTTGAAATAAATCATTGTGGGCTCCCATAGTTGTGTGTTCTTTAATAAGTGAAAGCAGTTCTTCTGTTGGTTCAACAACCGCTATAGGAAGGGTGTTTGGATTTTCTGCATGCAAGAGCGCCCTCTGGCTTTTGGAGGACATTTACTATCGATCACACAACTGTTTTTCCCTACCAAGATGTGCATAGCAATCAACGTTTTTGATTAATCGCGATGTCATTTCGATTTGACCATGCAGCCCTTCTTCAAATGGTTATTTAAAAGAACCTGTTTTTGTTTAGGGGTAAAAAAAATGTATCTGAGTAGCAATGTAATATAAGTGAGCATCCACATTGCTGAGAGTGGTGTTTAAATTAATTTGTAAACCAGGCTAAACCAACCTAGGTGCCAGCAAAAAAAACTAAAAACTTTGCAAAACTATCTTATTTTAATTTTTTTGAAGAAAGAAATGCAACAAAATATCAGTCAACTCACAGGAGTCTTTCAGTCTGAAAATCGCACTATGGTGGTTAAGCGGTTGTTTTTTCACTTGTCACTACTCACAGTACTCAGTAGTTTCAGGAAACGGCCTGTGCGATCATAAAATCAATATCGAGTCTGTTCTAGAAAATCGCAATCAATATTTTTCCCTACCCTACCAGTGGCACAAAAATCATACGCTTCACCTTTCAAAGAAATGCCACTTGCTTTGATATTTTGTACCTGATGCAATGACATTAATACATTTTGTCACTGCATATATTACTTGGGGACAAAAAACACGGACATACAGGAATAGGCAGACAAGTGTCACTAAAGAGGAGGAAGTGTTTTCGTTGGTGAAGTGGGCGGAGCAATGACGGTAAGAGTAGAAAGAAGTGGTGTCATAACGAGCTTTGTGGAAGCAGGATATTGTATCACAAGATTTCTGACATGCATTTTAGGGGAGCGTTTCTTCACCACGTTCTCTTTAATTCAGTATTAGAGCAATTCAGATTCATTAGTCTGCTTTTTAATTAGATCATTTATACATTTCATTTATATGTTGTGCAGCGTACGGCTTCATGGATTGAGATAATTGACCCAGACCCACACGCGCGCGCGCACACACACCGAGGGTTGATCCATTTCCCCTGGGGCCCCGTTTCACTCCATCATAATCAGTGTCTCTTCTCAGACACACTGTCACACAAACACACACACACACACACACACACACACACACACACACA
>CAIGQW010014353.1:687118-701399 GCA_903798125.1 Danio choprae | reverse complement strand
ACACACACACACACACACACACACACACACACACACACACACAGAGCACCGCTGCTGAGGCATGGAACATTCCGCGCATTCAGCTGTATGTGGGAACACATCAAAATAAGCCATAGACACGTGCACACACACACACACACACACACACACACACACACACACACACCTAGCTTTTGACTAAAGCCATTAAAAAAAAAGAGAGATGAAGCCTTCAAGTGCATTATGTAGAATTGCAAATGATTTGTTTGCAATGGAAAGGACGTGCTTGTTTTGTTGGATGTGTTTTCTACACCCAGTCTAAACTTTGTGTGTTTTTTTTGTTTTGGTAGGTGCTGATATGTTTTAAGCATGAGTGGAGTGGGTGAGAACTCACTTGAGCCGTTGTGCTCGGACAGGAAGCGCAAACTCTCCACATGTGACACACCAGGACAAGGGTGAGACTTTTTTGTTTTTGTTTAATGAATGCATTATAGCAGGTCTTTAGCTGTGTTTCATCTCCTTAAATTGTTTTTTTTTCTTCTGCAGATGTGATAAGCGCAGGAGGGAACAGGAGAGCAAGTATATCGAGGAACTGGCTGAGCTGATTTCAGCCAACCTTAGTGACATCGACAGCTTCAATGTCAAACCAGACAAATGTGCCATCCTTAAAGAGACAGTACGCCAGATACGCCAGATCAAAGAGCAAGGTACACATCTGCTCGAGCTGCCCTTTTACATATCAGTCTGTGAAAATATTTACTAAGCCCACAGTGTGTGGAAACTGATGAGTTTCGATGGTTTTATAAAACGCTGCCACCTGGTGGTGGGTGGAATGTTGTTGATGCAGTTTGGCCTTTAAATCGAGTGATTTTTAGTAATTTTTTTTTAACACATTTACTACATTTTTAGCTGATTGAAAATATTTTGTCATTTTGAGGAAAAAAGGTTTATCTTTTAAATACTGTACTAATGTGATTCTGGATTATATAGCAGTAAACAATCAATCAATATATATATATTTTTTTATTTAATTAATTTATATTTGTAAGAATGTTTGTTGTAAGAATTTGTCATTGTTTTTCTACAATGACAGACTGGTTTTCATCCCCTTCATAATTATATATTGCATTCAGAACTGTAGTCTGCACAAGTTTGTTTTGTGAGACAGGCCTGCACATGCCTTTTTTTGATTTGGACTTAATATCCCAGAGTTCACACAGCTAAACGATGAATAGGTGTTGTTCATTTTTCCGTATTTGAAATTCCTTCAAAATATATATATTTATTTACAAATCTACATAAAAAAATCAAACTTGTGTTTTCTTCTTTTAAGCTGTTGCCATAATATACTGTTTTATAATCACTGGAGAGAATATTAAACATTTATTCTATCATTCTTCATTCAAAGACTCAAATCTTTTTTGGGGAGTGAAATATTGTTGAAGTTAAAATAACCATTTTCTTTTTAGATATTTACTTAATTTAGCAATATTGATATATTCAAATACACTTTTTTTGTTGACAACAGTCAACAGCTTTCCAAAGCTGGCCCATTATGCATTCTCAGATGCACATTATAAATGATTCAGACTCACATTTAAAGAAATAGAGTTCGTGTTGAACAGCATTTACTGTAAACGGAGACAATGAAAACACTGTTATCATGAGCTGCCTGTGTAAAAAGATCACAGTGCTGCACATATGATTACAAATTCATGTAGTTGTGATTTGTGACAGTTGTCTTTTTACTTGCATTAAAACTTGACAGATGTTAGACCCTTTGCATGATCTTTCAGTAATCATTCTAATTTGACAATTCTTTTATGACTATGTTGTTATTATTATATTATTTTTATTATTATCGTCAGTGTTAAAACGGTTGTGCTAATATTTTTTTCAGCTTCTAATATATGCTTCACATTTCCACGTGACACAGGTAAAAGTTCGTGTGGTGATGATGATGTCCAGAAGGCGGATGTGTCCTCCACTGGTCAAGGGGTCATCGACAAGGACCATCTGGGCCCTCTGTTGCTGCAGGTTAGATTAGAGGCCTAAAGGACACCAGAAGAACGTTTGCTCATTTCTCATACTAGCATCCCTAGCAATTATCATTTATGTGTTTTGTAAAGCACCAATAGCATTTAAGAGTTATTATATATATAATAACTCTAAAATGCAATTGGTGCTTTACAAAATATACATATGTATGTGTATATGTATGTGTATATGTATATGTATATGTGTATATGTATATGTATATGTGTATATGTATATGTATATGTGTATATGTATATGTGTATGTGTATATATGTATGTGTATATATGTATATGTGTATATGTGTATATATTTGTATATATATATTTGTGTGTGTGTGTGTGTGTGTGTGTGTGTGTGTGTGTGTGTGTGTGTATAAACATGTATGCGCGTGTGTGTGTGTGTGTGTGTATAAACATGTATGCGTGTGTGTGTGTGTGTATAAACATGTATGCGTGTATGTATGTGTGCGTGTGTTAGTTATATAATTGAAGGCAAAATCATTAGTCCTCCTGTGAAATTATTCGTTTTTTAAATATTTTCAAGGTAATGTTTAACTGAAAAAGGCAATTTTCACAGTACTTTTCATAATATTGTTTCTTATGGAGAAAGTATGTTTCTTTTTCTTTGGGCTGTAATCAAATTTATTTATTTATTTTTTTTACAAAATAATCTTTAGGGTCAATATCATTAGCCCCTTAATAAATAATTATTTAATTGTCTACAGGAAAAAAAAAACATTTTTGTCCAATGACTGACCTAATAAAATTAACCTACCGAATTAACCTAATGACTCTAGTTAAGCCTTTGCACTTTAAGATGAATTCTAGTATCTTACAAATAACTAATAAAATATTACAGACTGTCATCATGGCAAAGACAACTGAGCTTAGTTATTAGAAATTATTTATTAAAATGAATGGGTTGAGATATCTCCGTTTAAACATCACATAGGAAATATCTAAAAAAAGAATTGCAATTTCACAGAAGGGCTAAAAATGTGGCTTTCAACTGTGTATATTTACAATGCATCCGGAAGGTCTTCATAGCGCTTCACTTTTTCCACATTTTTTTTATGTTGCAGCCTTATTCCAAAATGGATTAAATTCATTTATTTCCTCAAAATTCTATACACAATACCCAATAATGACAATGAAAAAAGATTTTTGTGAAATTGTTGCAAATTTATTAAAAATAAAAAAACCTAAAAAAAAAATCACATGTACATAAGTATTCACAGCCTTTGCCGTGAAGTTTTAAATTGAGCTCAGTTTCCACTGATCATTCTTGAGATGTTTCAGCAGCTTAATTTGAGTTCACCTGTGGTAAATTCAGTTGATTGGATTCAAAAAGGCATACACATGTCTATATAAGGTCCCAGGGTTGACAGTGCATGTCAAAGCACAAACCAAGCATGAAGACAAAAGAATTGTCTGTAGACCTCCGAGACAGGATTGTCCAAAGGCACAAGGCTGGGGAAGGTTACAGAAACATTTCTGCTGCTCTAAAAGTTCCAATGAGCACAGTGGCCTCCATCATCCGTAAGTGGAAGATGTTTGGAACCATCAGGACTCTTCCTAGAGCTGGCCAGCCATCCAAGCTGAGTGATTGGTGGAGAAGGGCCTTAGTCAGGGAGGTGACCAATAACCCGATGGTCACTCTGTCTGAGCTCCAGCAGAAGGACAACCATCTGTGCAGCAATCCACCAATCAGGCCTGTATGGTAGAGTGACCAGACGGAAGCCACTCCTTAGTTAAGGGCACGTAGCCGCCCGCCTGTAATTTGCCAAAAAGCCATCTGAAGGCCTCATAAACTATAAGAAACAATATTCTCTGGTCTCTTTGGTGTGAATGCCAGGTGTTACGTTTGGAGAAAACCAGGCATCGCTCATTACCAGGCTAATACCATCCCTACAGTGAAGCATGGTGGTGGCAGCATCAGGCTGTGGGGATGTTTTTCAGCAGCAGGAACTGGAAGACTAGTCAGGATAGAGGGAAAGATGAATGCAGCAATGTACAGAGACATTCTGAATGAAAACCTGCTTCAGAGTGCTCTTGACCTTAGACTGGGGCGACGGTTCATCTTCCAGCAGGACAATGACCCAAAGCACACTGCCAAAATATCTATGGAGTGGCTTCACAACAACTCAGTGAATGTCCTTTAGTGTCCCAGCCAGAGCCCAGACCTAAATCCTATTAAATATCTCTAGAGGGGTCTAAAAATGGCTTTACACCGTCACTTCCCATCCAACCTGATGGAGCTTGAGAGAAAGAGAAAATGGGCAAAAATTCCCAAAGACAGGTGTGCCAAGCTTGTGGCATCATATTCAAAAAGACTTGAGGCTGTAATTGCTGCCAAAAGTGCATCAACAAAGTATTGATCAAAGGCTGTGAATACTTATGTACATGTGATTTTCCAGGTTTTTCATTTTTAATAAATTTGCAACAATCTGAATTTAATCCATTTTGGAATAAGGCTGTAACATAAGAAAATGTGGAAAAAGTGAAGCTCTATGAATATTTTCCGGATGCACTGTAAAGAATATAGAATTATAGATTTTTAAATGGAATATACATTTTGTGAACTCGCAAGAAATTTACTTTAATTTATACTTTAAAATGTCCGTGAATTAAGCCTTATGTATGCTATGTAAAAAGGAGATTTAATTTGTGATTAGTTTGGTCATCGGATAGTGTTTTAATGTTATTGAAGGTGTTTTTAAGTCAAAGTCTCTCTCTCTCTGTCTGTCTTTTAGGCATTGGATGGGTTTTTGTTTGTTGTGAGCCGTGAAGGCAGCATTGTGTTTGTGTCGGATAATGTGACTCAGTACCTGCAGTATAAACAGGAGGAGCTGATCAACACCAGCATCTACAACATCCTGCATGAAGAAGACAGAGAAGAACTGCATAAAAATCTGCCCAAAAGCAATGGTACGAAAACTACTTTATACACTGTTTTTTTTTCCAACACTTTTTTCCAACCTCTCTTCTGATTGTCTTTTCTGTTGAACACAAAGGAAAATATACTAAAGAACTTTGGGGGGAAAAAGCAGCCATTGACTTTCATAGTATTTTATGTTCCTAATATAAATTGCAATGGCTGCTCCCCCCCCCCCCCCCCCCCCCCATTAATCTGCAGTGTTGGAAAACAATTTGTGTTCAGCAGATTGCCATTATCTTCATAAAAGTTTTGAACCACTTGAGTGTGAGGAAATGTTTTGAGTGAACTGTCTCTTTAAATCTCAATGCATTGCAATGCAAAAAGTACTGAGAACTAGTTTTCTCAGTTCAAAAAAGTAGAGACTTTGACCTAGAAACACGTCACAACCATTGGTTATTAAAAACAAAAAAAAGTTTTTCAAACAATATAACAATTTTCAGATTATGCCCAGAAATTCAAAATGTTTAAGCCTAAATTTTTCCGTATGCCTGTTAAGGCCCAAACAGTGTGTCATGGGGAGGTGATG
Source organism: Danio choprae (assembly GCA_903798125.1). Taxonomy (NCBI): domain Eukaryota; kingdom Metazoa; phylum Chordata; class Actinopteri; order Cypriniformes; family Danionidae; genus Danio; species Danio choprae. The sequence goes on along the minus strand of CAIGQW010014353.1, from coordinate 695,919 downwards.
CGTCCCGTCAAAAGAGTCACACATTTAACTGTCGTATGCTGATGAAGTTTGGACATGGTGGTCCTGGAGGTGAAGAAGGGGCCGGTGGGCAGCGCTATGAGACCATGCAGTGTTTTGCTCTCACACAGCCTAAAGCAATGATGGAGGAAGGAGAAGGTCAGTTATCGATTTCAGGATTTTTTTTTTCATTAAAGATTGAGGTATATGTACTTTGTCTTATAGTGCTGTATTTATAGGGAGTTTAGTTTTGTTTAACAGTAGTGTTGTTCTCTCTTTCAGACCTGCAGTCGTGTATGATTTGTGTAGCACGAAGAGTGACTGCAGTGGAGAGGACAGAACGATTCAGCACAAGACACGAACTATCAGGTAAAATAGATTGCCATTTGGTGCCATTCAACTCAATGGTAATCTTGTTAACATGGTTACTAACCCATAGCCAGATGGTCCGTTATATACACATTATTGTCATGTAAACACACGGGTCACACTTAAAGGTCACAACGTCCTGTCCAAAAAAAAAAAAAAAAAGAGTTTGATTTTAATTTGAAATTGTGACAGAAATGATGTTACTAATCTACTGCCAAATGTACGTTTTAAAAAATCACAATAATAATATTCATAACGATAAAATGGTTTTAAATAGAATAATCCCACCATTTTTTCCTCCATGTTTTTAATTTGAACAGAAGGCCTAAATCTCTATTGTGTGTAAATGTATGTATTGTATATATTTTTTAAGAAATAATTTTTTTTTTAAAGAAATTAATATTTTGTCCCTTCCTTTGATTATCACTATTTTGAAATCCAGAAAAAAAAAATTATTATTCATTTGACATTCTTTTAGTTTATTTAAAACCTGGCTAAATCATAAATATGAAATACAGAAAATATATTGATTTATTGATATATTGAGAAAAAATGTATCTGATTTTCTACTTTGCTAATAATACTTTTTTGTAAACACACTGAATTGTTCCGTTGTCTAGGTTGTTGTTATTTCAGTAACTGCATTAAAATATAGCACTGCTATATTTTGAAAATATGTAAAAAAAAATGTTTAGAAATTATTTATAAATTTAGTAATTTATGAATAATTGTCACAAGCTGAAATGTACAAATAGCATAGTTTTTAGCAACAATACCCTCAAAGTAAATCATATATTTAGTTAATGTTTTATGATAATTCAACACATTTTATTATTTTATTAAACAGAAAGTATTATTATAGAATATTACTTGCTGAAATTTAAGTTTGTATAGCTAATATATCACATTAAATATTAACCGTTCAAAGAAGACTTTCAACAGAACTGTAAAAGCTGTCTAGTAGTATATCTGGGCGTGTGTGTTTGTCCACAGGTAAACTGATTGAGATCGAGCAGCAGAGTCTTTTGCATACCACCATGCGTCCTGGCTGGGAGGATTTAGTGCGCCGCTGTATGCAGATGTTCCTGCATCGCAGTGAGGGTCAGCCCTGGTCATACAAGAGACACTATCATGAAGGTATGTAGACAGACACCTACAGGCATTTTCTGGTCTCATTTTCAGGGTTCTAAGATGTGGAACTTCTACTTTAGTCAATAGAAGCTCTCAGATGTAGTTTTTGCGTTCCTGTTTGCTCCAGTAGCAAAAGCAACAATCATCGTTTGTGATTCAAAGAAGAAAATGTATCTAAAGATTGATTATGATGGTCAGACAAGAGAAAGTTGTCAAGTTTGCATTCGACATCTCATACTTTGTTTTAGTTTTCTGAAATGCAGTGCCAGGCTAATATAGTACAACAAAATATGTTTGAGATGTTCATAAAACAAAAACAATAAATTATGTTTCCTATAAATTAGGGCATAGGACTTATGCGCATGCATACATACATACATACATACATACATACATACATACATACGTGCATGCATATGTGCATGCATGCATACTTACATGCATACATACTGTACATACAGATATACACACACTCACCCACATACACACATATACAAGTTGTCTGGCTCTTCTCGTCCTAAACATATAATTGTATTGTTGGCCGTGTGTTGACATGCATATGACAAATAAACTTGAACTTGAAATTTACATTTAGGGAACATATTTCCATATTATGTGCCCTTCAGATTATTCATTCAATTTTCATTATTTTGTCTTACAAAAGATCTTAAAAGGATAGTTCACCATAAAATGAAAATTACCTTTTATAATTTACTGATGTGGATTTAATAATAGAATAGACTCATGTGGATTTAATAATTGAAAATATTAATATTATTAAGAATTCTGATTGCTTGGAGCCATCAACTTCCATAGTAGGAAAAAGTCAGTGGGTACAATCAACCAGCATTTTTCAAATTATCTTTTTTTTTTGTGTGTGTTTTGTGATACTTTATAACAGAAGAAATAAACTCAGATTAGTTTTGAACAAGTGAAGGGGTGAGTAAAGGATGACATGTTTCATTTTATGGTGAATTATCCCTTTAAAGTCTTAAATCTATCTGTAGAAACTACGTTTTTGCAAAACAACAAACTAATTGCGTTGTACCTAACATTTCCATTTTTTGGACAAAAGTACGTAGTAGACGCCTAATAAAAAATGACAAAATTTGCTTCTTTTTTTTTTTTTTACTGTCAACAATGGCACATCGGTGCAAAATAAAAATACATTGCTCAGTTTGAACATTTAATTCAGCTTGGTGTGAAAATGGTAAAATAACTTGATGTGCTTTCAGAAAAGATAAGGAACGACAATGTGTGGAAGTGTGAATTCTGCAAGTTATTTATATGGGCACTGGAATAAAATTATGCTGCTTAAGTGCTGTTTTTGCATGTGGTGTGAAATGGGTTTGACAGATTGAAATGGGTTTGAGAGATTGAATGCATTTGTTTTATTAATGATGTTTGTATTGTTCGTTACAGCATATGTTCATGGTAGAGCAGAAACTCCACCCTATCGGTTCTCTTTGTCGGATGGGACTCCGGTGACTGCACAAACGCGCAGTGAGCTCTGTCGAAATCCAGTCACCAATGACCCGCACACCTTCCTCTCTACTCATCTTTTGCAAAGGTTTGTGTCCACAGTAGCACGCCACTCTTTCTGTGCTTTACTCATTCTTACTCCTATCTTGATTTACTTTTCCAAAGGGAGCAAAATGGATACAGACCCAACCAGGGTGGTGTAATGCGACCAGTTATGGGCAATGCTAATCCGAATGCTCAGATGGGCATGGGCAACACTAGGGGCTACGGCATGAATGAGCAAGGCCACATGGGACCCAGAGGGGGAGCCATGTATGGCCCGGGAAACAGGATGAATCAGATGAACCCGATGCATCAGATGAATCAAATGAACCAGATGAATTCGATGAATCAAATGAATATGAATCAGATGAATTGCATGAATCAAATGAGCTCCATGAATCAGATGGGCCATCCTGGGATGAATCAGCACCAGCAGGGCCAGTTTCACGGTGGTGGCGGCTATGGAATGGGAATGACAAGTCCCTCTCAAGGAAGTCCTGGAATGAATCCTGGTCAGCAGAATCTCATGGGGTCTCCACGGATACGAGGGAGTCCTAAAATGGGAGCAAGTCCGTTCTCACCTGGAGGTATGTTTCCTGTTTTTGGAGTTTAGATTAGATGGATGCAATCTTGTGACATGCAATAAGTCACTGTACTAGAGAAGGCAAATATTGTCATATTTCTGCAAAAGAGTACCAGTTTTTATTTTTTTGTGTTCATTTTTTTTTGTAGTTCGGTGAGATGGCTTAGATTTTATTGTGAATTTATGAATTTGATTTGATTTGTAATGGCTTACATTTTCATATTTATGCATACCTAAAACATTTAAATCTATTTTTCAACAAAAAGTAATTGTTTAAATCTGTGTGAAATCAAAATTTCCAATGTTTATTTTTGTTGCGCACATTATTCTTTAGGTAAACAATTAATCTCTTTACAATTGATCTATTTTAAGTTAATCTTCTAAAAAAAATTTTATTTTGGTAATCTTCAATCATAGTCTGACCGTGTGCCTCCACGTTTGAAGTGGCGGGTTTGTTGATGTCAATTTGATTGCTTCAACCGCAATATTCTTAACCACGCCCCTCTTACCATAAGTTTGCTATGAGGAAATGATTCGCAAAGAGAAAGCCCCGCCCCCTACACAATACTTGGAAGTACACCAGGATATTCAAATAAAAGTCTCAGCAACTTCTGGTTCATGTGGACTTTGTGATCCACCATCATTCTGTGGCTTTTTTAATTGGGAATACATCAACTATTTAGACACTGGTACAAATTTAAAAATTTGGATTTCTAAAAGGTGATTGTAGTATAGACTTTTTAAAATGTATTATTCACGTTGAATCAATAAAAGCAGTTAAATCATCTTTCAATTCAGTAATACTATGGGTATTTCCTGTGTTGTTTCCCCGTGGTTATTTGAAGTTTCTATGTGAGAGAGCCCTCTGCCTTCAGAGAAAATTTACTAGTCATCTCAGAATCGTGCTTTCCTGACAAGTTATTTATGGCAATCACAGCTTTTGCTTAATCGCATTTGCGATTTATGTATTTTTATTTTTTTTAAGAAAGCTCAACATTTATCAGTAATTTCTTCAACTTGTTGACATCCCAGGCATGCACTCTCCCATGGGTCCCGTAGGTATGGGTGCCAGTAGTGGATCTTCAGGTTCATCGGTTGGGAATACCTTCTCCAGCAGCTCATTGAATGCCCTTCAGGCCATCAGTGAAGGTGTGGGTTCTTCTCTACCTTCAGCTCTCAACTCACCTGCCCACAAATCCGACAGTTCTCCCAATATCAACTCCACTCAGTCTAGTCAGCAATGCCAGACCGGCAACAACAAACCCAACACCAGTGACTCCAAGAGTCCGTCAAGTGCTCACAGCACAGGGTTAGATCAACAACAGGCCTCTTCTACAGAGAACACGGACAAACCAGACAGCCAGTCCAACAAGGACGGATCTGCTGGGGCAGAAGTCAACCGGAGGGTGCCTGACGGAAAAGGACACAAGAAACTACTTCAGTTGCTCACATCTCCAACTGAAGAGATTGGGATGGGGACTGCAACTAGTGGACCCGTTCCAGGTCGTGCGTCCACTCCGATGGGATCTGACCCGAAGGAGGCAGGAAGTGGCATGATGAGTCCTTCATCCACAGGGGTGTCCTCTTCATCCGGTTCATCATCCGGGAATAACATCAATCAGCAAAGCTCAGGTGGAGTGTCGTCTAGTGCTTGTCCTAGTGGACATCACAGCACTCACACCTTACAGGAGAAACACAAGATACTCCACAAGCTTCTTCAGAACGGAAACACACCTGATGACGTAGCTCGCATTACAGCCGAAGCCACTGGCAAGTCCTCGATTAGTTCGGAGCACCCAGGTGCTGAGGGGAGGAATCTGGAGCTCAAACAGGAGCAGCACAGTCCGAAAGAAGGGAAAAAACCGCAAGCCCTCCTTCACTACCTCCTCAATAAGGATGACTCCAAAGAGCCCGGTGCTACAGAGGTCAAGCCAAAGCTGGAGGAGCTGGAAGCGAGAGGGGCATCTGGAGGGCAGGGGTCAGGGGTCACGACCTCCAGTTCTAGCAACCAGGAGAGCAAGGTCAAGCTCGAACAACCTGATGAGGTATATGGTTGTTTTGTTGGATTAATACGTCAAGATCACAAAATCAAACAAAAAGTGCTCAGGGGTAGATTAAATAATTGGTCAATGCTCTTTGGGTAAGGGATTCATCAGAATAAACAGCAAAAATCAGCCCAAGGCACTCGAAAAATGTGGAAAAATATTAAAGCCTTTATTCTCATGGCTAGTCCTAAAAAAAACCTACGCTTTTTGGCAAAGAACTGCCTTCATCAGGGTAACAGTGATCGGGTGCGTCTGGAGTTTCTTTTGAATGCTACAGTCTCATGACTCATTAGAATATCTAAACAATTCTAAAATAATATATACATTACATTAAAAGCGACTAGACTTCCAGGCTTAAATGGCGATTTAGATATTTCTCCATTTTTTGTTTTATTTTATTTTATTTTTTTATATGTTCTACAGACTTTCATTATATATTGTTGAATATGTATGTATGTATGCATCTATATGTGTATGTATGTATGTGTGTGTGTGTTTATGTATGTATATGTACGTGCATGTTTGTGCATTTATTTGTACACTATACTTATTTGTCTATATATAGATTTTGTTTGTGGTTTCATCCTATATATCTACGTTGTATTATTTGAGAAATATGTTGTATAACACGCATCATCTTTTTTTATTTATTTATATTTTTTCCATTTAATTTTATTTTTTTCCCTCTATCAATGCTGAATTAATGATGATTGTTGAGTTAGCCTTGTGTTTAATATATTATTTTAGTATTGTTTAGATATTCAAATGAGTCATGAGACCATAGCATTCAAAAGAAACCCCAGAGGCGCCTGATCACTGTTACCCTGATGAAGGCAGGTCTTTGCCGAAACGCATAGGTTATTTAAGGGTTAGCCATGTGAATAAAGACTTTTTAATATTTTGTCCACGTTTCGAGTGCCTTGGACTGATTTTTTTTTTTGTCAAGATCACATTAGTTCTATATTTTAGAATATATATTTCAATTAGTAAATAGATATTTAAATAGATGTAATATTCATTGTTTGTTTTTTTTTGTATTCATTAAGTAGATCCAAGTGTCGTAAGATCCATTTGTAATGTTACAAAACACGTATTTTAAAAAGGTTTGTTCTTTTAATATTTTCTCTTCATCACAAAATTGTTTTCTACAAAATTTATGAAGTAGCACAACTGTTATTATAAATGTTTCTTAAGCACCATATCGTCATATAATTGATTCATCATGAATGGATAGTAAAAATGAGCATGCCTTTTTTTTTTTTAAGTAGTCATTGCTTAAGAATCTGAACAATGTCTCTCTAAAGCATTTGACAAATAATAATATATATATTTTTTTATATATGTAAAAATAGTTTTGTTGATATTTAAAACTTGAATATAAACATATTTATTTGCCATTCTATAATCAATCCTTTGTTTTATTTTTCCAGCTGGAAAGTTTAGAGAGTATCCTCGGAGGGCTGAGGAATCCTGGTTCTGGAATGTTTGTTGATTCTGGATCTGGAGGGTCGGAAGGGGGCAATAAGCAGGGCAATGGACCTAACAGCACTGCCCACGGTGAGTCACAACACCTTGAGGCCTTTAAATTCATGCAAAACATTTAATGTGACTAGGTGATCACATTCAAATTCAAAAAGAGAAATACTGCTGTCCATTGTGTTTAATAGTATTGTATATTTTATTACTTATGGTGTGTTCCAGACCGGGAGGGTGTTGGTATGGGTTCTGGTCAGCGTGTGCCCTTCCAGAGGGCAGTGTCTGTGGATGGAAAACCCATGAGTGGGCCAGGCATGACAGGTAGAAAGAGCGCACCATCCTCTCTTGTCAAACAGGAGCACACTGACAGCCAGATTGGCATGGGTAAGTAATTTTTCAACATTTAATGTCCATTTATTCTAAACCTGGAAATTAACATTCACAACATGATGTTTGCAGGAGGTCCAAGCAGGCTAATGGGAATGCCCAATCGGCCTCCAATGGCAGGTGCGGGAGATTGGATGTCCAGTTCTGGCAGTCCTGCTGGTTCTGTCGGACACCCTGGCATGGGTCGCCCAGGCATGGACCACAATCCCAAAAGCATGATGGGAGGACCCATGGTTAGCCGATCTAACAGCGTTCCTGCAACCAGATCCATGTTGCAGCAGCAGCTGATGGAAATGGGTAAGTTCTGAGAATTAAGAATGACTCAAAACTACCAGTGTAGGTTAATTACAGCTGGTGACACATTAAATGAACTTTATGATGTTGTTTTTCACAGGGCCGTATGATGTAGGAATGGGTATGAATTCATTCAGAGGGCAGGCTCCTCCACCACAGTCCCCTTCGTGGCCAGACAGTGGGATGGGGATGGAGGGAGCACCGAGTGCAAACAGGTAAACTACATGAAGTTAACTAGATTCACAGATTTCTATCGTTTCTCTGCTTTCAGTAATGCTGAATGTTTAAAAACACTGCAAAAAAAAGTAGACTTCATGATAACTTATAAAAGTTATTAAATCTAATTTCACACCTTTTCTCTAAAGCCTAAATGTGACGCTTCTGTCATGTCAGGAAACCTAATCATGCTAAATGAGAAGGCAATACAGCAAAATGTTTTACTTTAGCTCTTTTGTGTATGTATTTTTATAATTTCAATTGATTACAAAGCTGATTTTTCAGAATCCTTAGACTTAGTCTTCAGTGTCACTTGATCCTTCAAAAATGATTTGAATATGCTGATTTGGTGTTCAATTTTTTTATACTTATTTGTTGATATTGTTGTGTTCATTATTGTACTCCTCATAGATGCAGTGAATTGACCAAAAGTGACAACAAACATTTTATATTGTTACAGACAATTTATGTTTCAAGAAGAGGCTGTTCTTTTGAACTGTCTATTCATCAAAGAACCTTGGAACAACAATGTATCATGATTTTTGCAAAAATTGTGCAATTAAACTCTTGAGTTTTTAAAAACTGTTACCAACTGAGCATCAATGATAATCTGCACATTAAAAGTTTTAATCTAAGTTTGATGTTAAAATCATATCACATTGAAATCATATATACATTGTCATATACCATTAAATTTAGTTTTTATATATATAAATAAACTTAGATATCTTTTTAAAACACACACACACACACACACACACACACACACACACACGCAC
>CAIGQW010014353.1:644850-672118 GCA_903798125.1 Danio choprae | reverse complement strand
TATGGTGCAAATTTTCAGATGGTAAGCAAAGATTATGTTTGATGTTGCTCTTTAAGCTAGCTCTTATCATGGACAATAACTCACTTTCTCACTGTATCCTACTGTTGGTTTTTCAGAAATCTACCTTTAAGGAACATGCACAATCCAAAGATATTTTTTCAGTCTTTTTTTCTGTTTTCTCAAGTTTGACTACAGAAATGTATCCATTTATTATATATGTTTTTGCGCAAGTGCGCAGAGTAAAAGGTACATATCATATGAACATATTACTACATATTATGATTTTGTACTATATGCTGTGTACATACAAAACCAAGTATACCCGTTTATTTTTGAGGCCAGTTAATATTTTAGCAGTATTGTCTGTGCTTTTTGGAGGGTTTCTCTTTATCATGCGGTTTATTCACTCTTCAGTTGACGTTTTGTAAGATTTTGATGATTATGAATTCTCTACAGAACTGCCAAGATTAATTGTAACTCTACAACTGGTTTTAAAACGTTTCTTAAACTACTTTTAAAAGCCACTCAGAAGAGCTTTTTAAAAGTACAAGTAATAAAGAGTCCATTCAGACAGAAACGCTCATCTCTGTAGTGCAGTGTCCTCGGCCGCTTCATTAGTCCAGTCTTTTACCATCAGTGACTTCAAATAACGTGGATTCCCAGATGCAGGAATGAAATGTGGTGGGTAATCTAATAAAAAGTCAGTCTCTTCAGTCTTTTCAGGAAAGCTATGCTATCGTTTATGTTCATTTCGCTAGATTACTGTCGATTGTGACAAAGTATATTTTGAAAAATGATAATTTCGGGAAAATTGAGGTTATTCTGGTGTGTTTTCAGAGCTGATCGATTGACTGAGGGGTGTGAATTTGGAAGATAAGCTCACATTTTGCAGGATGTAAATTACAATACACTTAATTATTTTGCTTGATGTTGATATCATTGTAAATAAAAGTTCTATTTAAACGTGACGTGTGTTTCTGTGTGTGTGTGGTTCAGGAATTCTCTACGTTGTATTAACTTGGATATTATTATTAATGCCCAAATGTTTATATTTAATGAGTCAGACTGCAGTTTTTAATGAACTCTAAGGTGGACTTGTACTATGAATTGACCATATTTTGGACTAAGCTATTTTTCTGAGTAGCTACAGCAAGTCTATATCATGTGAAATTAGACCAGACAATAACAATCATCTCTCATTCAGAACCAGGCTCAAATATATGAATAGACTTTTTCTCTCTCTATGAAGACTATGGCTTATACTAAATTACGTTATAAAATGTAAAAATGCAGGATATTTTCAGTGAGGTTTGTTTAATGAATAAAATATAGTTTTGAATATGGTTGATTATCCCCATATAGCATTAATGATTAGCCTAAAACCCGATGTGTGTCTGCGGCTCTGTATAGAATATAATAGATCAGTGGTTTGTGTGTACTTGAGTCGCAAAACCTTCTTTTTAAATAAGAAGGTTAGGTCAATGAAATTTCCCCATAGGCGTGTATGTGCTAAACCATATCTGTCCCCAGATATGAGACAAGTCTGACAAAATGTCCCAAAACCTCCTTTGAGGATATCCTTGACCTTGTTTATAGAACTGATAATATAGAAAATAACAAAAGAAATTAGAAAGATAAATGAATTCTTTTAAATCTCCCCATGTATTTGGAGTTTGTGAGGGCCAGATTGATGTCCTCAGAGTATATTAAACATGCCAAAACTTGACGTTTGGTACATTTGAAGTAATTTTGAGGCTACAGAAATGAATAGGCTGTGTTTGAGATATATTATTGTAGGTCGATATGTTTTATTATAAAGTTATTATAAAGTTAGGCCATTTTTTTGAAGATTGGCTATAGGGCTACTGTAATTACACTTTTACATCTTTTCAATCAGTTAGTCAATATTAGATTAAGTAAGCTTATTCAGTCCTTATTTTCCATAAAAGCAGCATGAGACTGGGATAGCTTACCAACAACTGTATAAGATTTAGAAATTAAGTGTTTAATGTTAAATGAAAAATATGGTTAATTAGTACTTGGTTATGTCAACATTAAAATCCTTGATATCTTGGGGGTTGGTCTATTGGGCACTTTGCATTTTATAATTTTTTTATGTATTGTTATATTGTAAAGTTTTATGGATTGTATTTTAATAACATTTTCTTTAGGGTGAATTAACATGTTCTCCTGGGACTACAGATGAACATTTGTACATTTAGGCCTACAGAAATGTTTTTTAAACAATGTCCCTGTTAACGAATCAAAATAAAATAAATATACTGCTGTTAAACTATAGTTAATGTACTATGTCGTAGGCAGTGTACTATGTCGTCCCCAAAACACTTGCTGTTCTCGCGATATATGACTTCAAATGACCGTCCTTCAACAGATGCATAAATTGCTGGAAAAATTCAAAATCTGTTTAAAATATGAACAACTTATATGTTGTTTTATGAAGTTTATGGTACAAACACGTTTTTAAGAAATATACCAACTGAAGGTCTTTTCACCAACGTGTTAGCCTAAAGCGAAAACAAACTTCACCGTGTGACCACAGAAGGGCGCTAGAAGCTAAACTGTCCGGCCTCAGCTACAAAATGAGTTTTCTCTTTGACAAAAAGTGACTGTTCATCAACCTCATCATTAATAAGTCGTAAGTATCATCCAATGAAAACAACCAGGATAAGAATTGTCTAAAAATTGATTTTTCTTACAGAATATCCATCATATTTCGGTCAAATCAAGATGACTAGTTGCAGTAGGCTAACACAAACACATACACACGCTAGGCTAAACGCCACTTAATTAACATGAAATTGCGTTAATTTATGGTGGGAAAACTCAATAACCACAATTCATTTCAAGTATCTCGCAATGGCCTAGAAACAGCATGTTGCCATTGTCTTTTGTTTTGCCGTTGAGTTTAAAGTTGATGTTAGTGGGAAAGTTGGCTGCAGTGTGTGGCGCTATGTTTAAATGCGCTAAGTTCTTATTAAAAGAAGCTCTCGTTGTAGTATGTGGGAAACTATACAGAGGGAGTGAGAGTTCCTTGGCCGCGTTCCCGGCCCATCTGCAGTCCGGGCTTGCGGATTACTGTTTGTTAATGTTTCAATCAGCTGTGTGCCGAGGAATGTGGAGCGATTTAACCTGAACTTCCCCAGGTGTGCGGCGGCGCCGTTCAGTCTGCGCCCTCCCCTGCCCTTGGCACAAAGCGATCACACAAACACAATCACACACACTGGCCGAGCCGCACATCGCGAGGCCTGCAGCTGCGCGCATCACACCGCAGGGAAATGAGAAAAACATTGCACCAGGGAGACGGAATAAATCTTATAACGAACTGCCTTTTTCTCGGAAAACACTTAACCCTTCCGCTACCCGCCACTGAAATACGGAGATGCGCAGAAATAAGCCTAGAATAAGACTTTTAAAACAGTTTACGAATGTCACTAGTTAAAAATAACTTATGATGAGTCTCTAACCAATTAAAACTCAGTTAATTAATTAGTTGTTTCCCCTTTTTATGATGATGCTGATATTAGTTAGGCCTACATATCTGCCATATAGCTTCAGACTTTTCCATTTTAATTTTCTTTTAAATTATGTTAATGTCAAGGTAAACTCGTTTTATTTATACAAACTATATTAAGATTAAACAGCTGTAAATAAACTAATTTACTGTTTTAAATAATGTTTTAACTAGTGTGAAATGTTTTGAATTGTAATTGTTAATTTAAACAGGTATTTTTATCTTTAACATTGATTTTAGCAAAACTAAATAATATTTTGTAGTTGAATACAATCTCATCGGAAAAAAATGTAATTAACTGAATTCAGACTCCCTGTGAAATGTGATGAATTGCATTTTTTTCATATAGCCTATTGGATATTTATTATTTTACCCAACAATATTAAGTTGTATTGGTTTAAATAACTGTGTTTAGACTGATCTTTTAGTGTTAAATAATATTTTGGGCTTGGACACTTAATTAACTTTAAAGTTCAAAACTTTTCATTTTAGATCAGATTTGTTCAAAGATGTCATGAAGAACACGTTTTTACACTTTAGTTTACATAAAACTGCTCATTTGCTTTCCTTTTTCTGCAGTTAAAAGCTGTACTGGTAGGCTAAGTTTAGTTTCAGTGTTACCAACGACAAAAGTGTCAAGTGAGAAGAGAACTCATAAAACTGATTTGTAAAGATATATATACAGACAGGCTACCCTATATTAATAATTATGTAGTAACATGATTACAACATGTTACAGTTAACTATTTAATAGGCCTATAACTACTAGAAAGTATAGCCTAACACATAACAAAAATAAAAGACTCTCCTTAACAGACTTTTCTCAATCTGATTCACTCAGTCACACACAAAATTGACCAACAAGTTCAACATACGTCTGATTTTCATGTTTTAATAAAAAAAACACAATATACATTGTAAAAAACACAATAAAGCGTTCGTATCATATGTCATTGTAATATACAATACATTCTTTCGCTCAGTAATCTGAGAAATCTGACCACAAAATAGTATTTTTTACTAAAAAGTTACAAAAACATTGGAGAAACTTTGACCGAGAGGGAAATGCATGAACAATAAGTGAATAATCGCCATGGATTCCACAGCTAAACACACAGACACACACACACACGCGCGCGGATCGGTGTGTGTTCGGGGAGAGATCTCAGAGAAAGAGAGCACGTCACACTTGTCATGTCCACAGATTTTTGTGACTCTCTACTGAAAGTTTTTTCCTCTACAACAGGAGAATGAGACTCTCCCGACACAGTTCACGGCGTCACTGGTCCATCGGGGTTTGTTTGTTTTTTCACCTCAGCGCACCGTGATCGCGATGCTTCGATGATCGGTTGACGTGAAGCCACCGGGAGCATCTGCTTTAACGGCACATGATCCGGTCATCTGAACAGCCATTCTGGAAGACAAGAGGAAACATCATGAGTTAAGTCATTCAGACGGACATTATTGATATGCATATAGATGCAAACAAAGTATTGTATTTTAAGCATATGCGACATTTACCTCCACAGAGATGCTGGCCAGCTCAGCGTTGAGTGTTGTAAGCGGAGTGCGAGGAGCGGAGCTCTGGTTCTTCTTGCTCTCCAGCTCGACCTGCAAGTCCCAGATGTAATCGATGACATGCTGGAGAATCTCCATCTTGCTGGCTTTCTTGTTGGTCGGTAGCGTGGGCACCAGCTCCTTCAGTTTGCTGTAGCAGCTGTTCATGTCCTGGAGAAACATGGTCATCTGCTCGTCCAGCAGAGGGATCTTGCATTTGGAGATAGCCAGGCTCTGGTCGGAGAGGCAGCGGACAACATCTTCTCCTCCAACTTTGCTGCTCTTCAGCGCGCAGGTAGGTCCCACAACTTTCATTTTGGCTGTATGCGATTAAGTGAAAGAGGAATAGCTGAAGCGATGTGCTCGTACTCCTTTTAAAGGCTTGTTGAGTCGTCGAGAGTGCGATGACAGTTCACCACATGCTCGCAGAGCCGAGCTGTTCGCTATTTAATGGGTCTCCGGGCTTGGGGGCGTCACCAAACACTCGTGTTTGCGGGAACGGGCCAATAGGGTTTCAGCGGAGTCCCTCGCTCAGCCAATGAGGGCGCGGCTCTGTTATCGCAGTTTCAATATGCTCGGGGGGATGGTGTTACAAATGGAAACAAATGTGTGTCTTCTGCGGATGATGTGTGGAGATCCAGCTGTCCGTTTACTCCACAGGTGAAGCAGACAGATCAAGCGGAGGGTGGGGGTGCTCGACGATCAACAGGCAACAGTTATTACTTTCAAATGAAACAAGCTTTTTCTTCGTATGTGGGCTGCTGCGAGGAACAAAGCATACTGTAAAATTCATCAGCATCTTTGTTTTCCATCCATTCAGCTTGTCGTAATTTCTGTCATTGCTGAGCTAATTGTGCACCTTGAACACATGTGAGTGGACATAATGGCACCATGACCTAACATTTATACATGGGGGGGTGTTGTGAAATTGTGGTTACTCCATTTCAAACAAACCTGAGCAAAACATCATAAACCCCTTTAAACACTGAATCTAGAGGAATTTTGTCTGTTTATTATTTTAATCACATGTTAGTGTACCTAATTCAAATATGGATTTCAAGCATTAATAATCAAAAATATATACTTCACTTCTTATTTAACAAACCAGAACACAACATCATAAAGGGTTTCTTAGTGATCTTGGCATGTAGGCTACTTGTGACTGTCTAAGAAATCCACTTTGTTTATTGTTTTATTGTGTCTATAATGCAAACATAGTTTTCAAACATACTAAGTAAACAAAAAAAGAGAGAGGAAGACGACCTTATATACACATATTATGTATATTGGAATACATGTTAAATGTAACATTTTTATCTGGTTTCTCATAAACCTGAACAAAAGCTTTACAGCTGTCTATAGGAATCCTGTGATTTTCTTGTCACATGATAACAAAATGGCTTCATGCATGTTGTCTATGTCATGCAGATTTTGATTTGCCGGACAAGCTTTTCAAATTATATATTAAAACTAAAATATTTCTAAAATGATGCATAATTATAAAGAAGTATGTCAAAGTATTTGTGCAAAGTAAGTTTAAAAAAACTACAGATTGTTAAATAGGAGCAGTGGTGAAGCTTTCATTTTTAAACTTTAACGTCCATAAAATCTTACCATTGCACACAATATTTTTAGAGGAAAATAATTATTTATATTATAATGTTCCTTACAAAAAAGTTCTTCTCACATCACTGCAAAAGAGTGATCTGTTTCAGTACATAATACAATACATTTTAGTCAGCTTTAAACTGTTTTGCATGCACATAAAGTATTCATAGTCTATTATCCTACAGTAAGTGCATTACTTGTAGACTAGAGCTTTATTCTATTGTGCTGAGAAGCTCATTTTTATTCAAATCTGTTTATTTTCCTCCAATGATGGTCTCATTGTCTTTCTTTGAATGCGTTTCCTCGCGCAAACTTCCAAATTCCTTCATATGTGCTCGTCGCCTTGAGCGCGCACTCGCATAACTTTGCATTGCTGTGCTCTGATTCTTCCCCCAGATTGTCCAAACAAACCGAAGCAGACTGCCGGGCGCCAGCGCCGTGACGTCACCCATTCATTCGAGCCTTGACGCCTGTCAGCCTGGCGCCGAGCGGGCGGTCCCTATAGCAACAACAAACAACAGGCTGGCATCCCTCCACTCTCCCCCATTCACCTGCGCGCTGCGGAATCCTGAGAACAAACTGGTCAGCGCTCATTTATCACTTAAAACCTCTGATGCGATTACCGCTCCGCGCACCTGCAAACTGCCATTGTCGTCCCGAAAGACTCTTGTAAAGACACAAAAAGTGAGAGACAAAGTGAAAAAGGGCTATTGAGCCGGAGGGGCTTTTTTTTTTTTTTAGATTCCAGCAATGCTTTTATTTTATTGCATTAAAAAAAAGCTAAAATTGTTTTCGATTAGTTATGCTAAAGTTTATTTGAAAATTATATTAAATATTGAAATAATATTAAACTGTTAAATTAACATGTTTTAGTCAATGCAAATCTCATGTTTTTTAAATAAGCATTTTAATATGGATAATTAAATAAAAAATCTAAATGCAAAAGTAGCGATTTTGATATCAGTGATAACTGTGTGCAGAGACAATTATCTTTATACTCTTAAAATAAAACCTAAATGCGCGTGCATGAATATGTGCACGTTGTTTTGACCGAGCGCATAGCTGTGCATCCTGCAGGCAGGAGCGCGAGGGACTGGAGCGTTTCTGGCTTGGTCACAGCTGAGCGGGGTTGAGGGGAGGCGGAGGAGGAGCTGAACAATGGGAGTGCAGTATCGGGACTGTGAGAGAGAATCTCGGCTGGAGCCGACGAGTCTGGAGCGCCCCTCCACTCGCTCATCCCGCTTTTGTTCAGCTGCGCAAGCTATCAGCACTTCCTACCGACTCCAACAATAAGCCCTCACAGCTGGGCTCTCCAAAGCCTGTTTACTGCACATCAAGGCAAAGAGAGGCAAAGAGTGTAACATCCCCCTTACACACACTCACACACCCTTATGAACTCTTGGTAAAATATAAAACATATTCCTAGAAGCGAAGAAAGGAAGTTCAAAGGAAAAAGTTACAAATTATATATGTTTTATTACTCAATTACCTCATATGCTGGCCACTGGACAACAACCCCTCCTTTCTTATTTGTTCAGTAAAACATATGTGATCTGCATCAAGTGTGCCTATAGTTGTAGTATAGGACCATTTATTTATTTATTTATTTATTTTATACTGTAAGACTAAATATATACATTTATACAGCTGTGCCAATGATTTTAGAATAGGGTAGAATCATTAATTAAATCATTCATTCATTCATAAATAAGACAAAAATTCAAGACAAACATATTTTTACATATTCAAAATGAACTTATAGATGCAGTATAGCAAGGAAACATTTTTCTTTTTTATTATATTATTTATCATTGCAGTATACAAAAATATATTGAAATAAAGTGAACTTATAGCAAGATTTTGTTTATTATACTCAGCTGAAAGACTAAAAGTATTAATTTATTCTTTAATTTATTTGCTTGTTTATTTTTGTAAATGCAGCTCAACTGATGAACCAAAACATAGAAACCATTTATATAGTTCTTGCCCTGACTACACTCTGACCTGACTAGCTGTTTCTCACAATATGTCAGAGAGCAGAAAAAAGCTGGTGCGGCTGGTGTGAATACTCTTCTTTTTCTTATAGCATCTGCATGCATCTTTGACTTTTCCCTCTCATGGGAAGAGTGGCCTCAGATAATTGTCCTCGAGGGAATCACATCCTGTCAGAAGTCATGTGATCGCTGTCTGACAAGGCTGCAGTGTTCTGTGCTGTGTCATCAGCTGGCTATGAAGTCTTTAATTCACAACATCACAGCTTCACAAAGCTGCAGACACAGAAGGGAAGTGTTCAATGCAAAGTGCAATAAGACAATGCGGTTCACTAGGAACAGACCTAATTAGCTTCTGTGAGTCATACTATGACATAAAGTCAACCTGAATAGCTTTTCACGACACATTTGACTTCCGTAACATGACATATTTCTGAAACTGAGTAATGAGGAAAAAATGTAGTGTGGGAATTGAATGCATCCAGTGGGAATTGATTGGATGTTGGCCATGAAATATTAGAATGAGGCTATAAATAAATGCAAGTTTGCTTATGGATGTTGTTTTGATAATCAGCAAGGCCTGATGCCAGTTGAAATGCAAAGTTGTTACTTTTTTTTTTAAGGTATACATTTGACCAGTTACAGGGTTCCCACGCTCCTTCAAAGTACTTGAATTTCAGACAAATGAATTCAAGGCCTGGAAAGTACTTAAAAACAAACATAGGTCCTTGAAAGTTCTTGAATTTAAAGTTTATTTTAACAATTGTACTTAACAAAAACTGAACAACAAAAAAACTAAGACATTCTTAATTTAAAAATCTTACATTTAAACCTTTACATTTATTTATACACGAACTATGACAAATAATGACATTTTATCAATACTTCAGAAACCACATTTGAATATTACCAGTATTGAATACAACTATACATTTTACAAGTTAAAGCATTCCCTGTGAATTGAACCTATAACCTACCGAGTCATATTTGAGCTTATGAGTTATCACAGATACAAAGTCAATATAACTTATTATAAGCAATAACAAAATATTATCATCAGACTGATGCTGATTATTGAGCCTATTTTGCACAATGCGGAAAAAGTTGCTTATTTGTAATTTGTACTAAAATGTACTATTTATCTTACATCCACAACCAAAGGATGTTACCAAGTCCCTGCTCCCCTATATTTTATTAGTTTTTGCTTATCTATTACATTTAGATGTACATTACATTGCAATGTAGTTTTTTGAATAGCACTTTTCAATTAGGAAATATTATTACATATACTATTGAGCTTATAACGATACATCAACAGTTCTGTCATATGCCACATCTTTCTGCACAGTGGTCTGGCTGTAGCAGCTTGTAAATGGCGGTCTCTCGATCTGACCACTCGCCACACACTTTCACACTCCACACTCTCCGCCTGGCTCCCACACACACTATCAAAGTGCCTTAATGGCTCCTAATTAGCTCCCCATCTGCTGGTGACAGAGCCCCGGTGGCATGCTGAAGCCCCATTCAGAAAGTGGGCATTGTGTCCTGGGATCGTTTCCACTCCATTGGACATTGCCTGGAGAGGACTTGGACCTCTGGGAAGGGATGGGACAGGAGAGCCAGGGTTACGGAGAGGGAGGAGACAAGCTCTGGACTCCGGGAGGTGCGCGGGATGGGACGGGGGAGGAGGTCGGTACACAATGGACAACAGTGTTGCGGCTTGTTGCAAATCTAATAACGTCGGCGCTCTTTCTGTCCCCTGGATGCCCCTCGCCACCCCCCGCGCACACAAACACATTTTGTTTTCCTCCTCCTTCTTTTTTTTTCTCAGGCTCATTGGCGACAGCTCTCCTTCTTCAAGTTAATCTGTGACTGTGTCATCTTCTGGGAACAGACGTTTGTTTTGTGCTGTTAGTGGGGTAATAAATGCAACCAGAAAGCACCATATTAACATCCTTGAAAAGTGACAGAAGGCAGAGCTTTTCAAAGGAGCTGAGTAGTGGTAACGTCCGGTCTGCAAGACGTAAACAAAGTGGACACTTTTTTTGGTATTAACATGATTGGTATTTGTTTGGTGATCCAATCACAAGTGGTCAGCTGAGATGCATTACTTTTTACACCTGGTATTAACAAGCATTCAAATGTGTTTCTCGTGACCACTTTCGTCAAAACTATACCCTCATATTTTGTCATGCTTCTTGAAAGCATTTAGTGCAATGAACAAATTAGCTTAATGGGAAAGCAAGCAAATTAAACAGATGTGGATGAAAGTTATGATTTCAGTAGTTATCTATGAGTTTTGGAACAGCGAACAAAGTGAATACCCAGTTTTGATGCACACAACTCATCCTATAATGATCAGGAGTTAGGTCATTAGGTGAAGAGTAAATGGTCTTTTCATGGCTGTCTGAATGCATTTTATTTCTGACCACATGAGCATTTACACTATGAATGCAGTGCTGTCGAATACTTTTGGAAATGGTTGAAACCGGACAAGACCATTTTTACACATTTAAAACAACGTATACTTCATACTGAATTGACAGAAACACATCATAAAACATGCTGTTAATGGGGGCATCACATTTTCTGTTGTTCAGTACATTTTCAGCAAAAATACAGTACATCTACACATGTTCTAGAGAGATGAATTTTTATTTGCCGCAAAGTGGTGCTCAAGTTGAACAAAGTTTAAAAAATACATTTCTAGACCTTGCATTTTTCCACTTATCTGCATTTCATGTTTTTATCTGCAAAAAGGCATTGTCCTCTTTTGTTAATGACATTACATGATAATTTAATGGTAATTCAAAGGTCTGAAAATTGCTCCAGGTGGATAGAAGCCGATCGTTAAAAAGTCTTGTCCCACCTCTCAACAAGAAAAGCTGAATGATGTTCTCGCCTTGCCTCATTTACATCACATTGCCATTGAATGGACAGATCCAGAGGATGTGTGTGTGTGTGTGTGTGTGTGTGTGTGTGTGTGTGTTTATAGGAGACCAGCTGCTCACAGCTGGGGTATAATGGCCAAGTTTTGGAGGGAAGACCCTTACTACCGGGCAGCTGTCACCACCAGCAGGGGAGAAGGACAGAGGCCATTTAGCCAGAGACCCTCTGGAGAGCTTCTGCTCACTCTATTCTAAACCCCGAGCTCCCTGTGTGTCAGGTGCCGTGCTATTTCCGATATGGTTTGGAGCTGTCAGAAAAGGTGCCGTCAGCAACTATTCTTGCTCTCGCAGCTTGTTTTAACATGTTGCTTATGGTATGGTCGGGTTGCATCTAATAGATCTTCGTGTGCTCAAGTCACCTGACTTCCTTCACATACCGATACGTGCGAAAATACCACTAAACCCATCTGGATACTGCATAGCAATACAGCCTAAAAATGGGTGTGATGCTGGTGGCAGCTGTGCTTCGAGCACAAAGCCCTATTGAGAGAAAAGGGGACAATACCAGGGCCTGGTTACTCTCTCCTCTTCAGTTCCACACTAAGATTAATTCCTCAAATCCGTTTTCCCAGTGGCAGTCTTAAAGAATGGGAAGCCCTCCTGTTTGTCAGAGCGTATTGTGCCAGTCGCCTGAGAATGAAACCCGTCGATGGTTCTGATAAATGGCCGCCGGCGTTGACACTGAACAGACCTTTCCAGCTCTTTTGTTTTCCGCATTGCATCTATGTAATCTGGATTATTTAGAATTGTAAGATCGTCCCCCTCTGGGTGGTACGCCACTCTCAAGATACTTTGATTTGACTTGTATAGCTATTAAAGGAATATTGCAGGCACTTATGGCATAATGTTGTTTACCACAAGTGAATTTCACTCTGCACTTATTAAAAAAGTGATTAGGGCTAATGTGAAAGTTTTGAATGAGTGAAATTGCTAATCCTAATTTGTGCAGTATACTAGGAGCTATATATTTTTAAAATATAAATAGAGCAAATAATGTGTTTACACTAAAAATTTCAAGAAGTAAAAAGTGCAATATAAATATCTGGATGATGAACTTATTTACTTGTTTAAATAGTTTAAATTGCATGGAGGATGCAGGGCTTTCAGAACAAATATCCTTATACAGTTCTTAAAATAACTTTTCAATACTTGGTATCATACTGTATAATGTGGCATTTGGGAGACACTTTTAATTATAAATATCTAATTTTACAATTTTGTTGCCATGACGACCTTAAAATAACCATAAAAAACATCTTGAGAAGTTTAAACACGTTTAAAAGTTATATAAACGGGTTTATGAAACACATTATTGCCTTCAAATATTTCAAAATTTGGCTTTGTTCATTTATATTGTAAATGCTTCATCTTAACTTTGAGTTTTGTTTTGTCTCAAGAAACTTTATGAAGAATTTATAAACAGTTGTTATTAGAGACACTGGTTGCCAAACGCCAGCATGAAGACGACAGATAAAGTAATTACATTACATTTGAATCATATAAAGTATTTGAGACTGTATGTATATACCTGGCTATTAAAACATCATTTCCTTTTGAATTTTCTGTTTCTTTTTCTTAAAATTAGTCTCCACGAATTCCTAGGCAACCTAGAAAGTCAAATAAAATTTTGTTCACATGTTGGCAATAACAATACTAAATCAAACTTCTTACATATAGCCACTTTAAATAAATGAGGAGAAATAATTTTGCGGTTATACCTAGTTGATTATGTTTAACCTGAACCCAGAACTTATTTATAATTTGGTTTCATTACGGTAATCATTATGTTTTGTTCTTGCATATAAAAGCTGACTGTGGTGGTGACGTCATGCTTTGAGAAATGTTTGCGACCGCTCTGCAAGCCTCGGGATCAACAGGTGCGAGAAACGGCAGAAGGCAATGAGGCAATCGAGTCTGCAGGCCAGAATTGTTTGGTTTTGACTCATTGGTTTCATTCCTTTATTGGAGTGTAAATAGGTTGGAAATCACATCAGAAAGAGGTAACCAGAAACTTCGATGTATCAGGTGCTGCTGTGAGGCTGTTTGTCCACAGAGCGCAGGCAGTTTGCCACACCCAAACACACACACACACTCACCCCTGTGTTTCTCACACACACACATACACCCTCCGCACAGGTGTTTAGCCTGCAGCTCTACTACAAGTGAAGCTCATCAGCCATTTTGCCTATGTGTTTAAAAGTGTACACTCATTGCCTAAAGCTGCCTGGATTTCTTCAGCTGCCCATCTGCCATATGGCAGGGCTGGGCTGTTAAATATAATGGAGCTAAATGTCAATCACTCACCTGTTTTGTGCAGGTACTGTATGTAAATTCAGCCAACTCCCTCACAAGAGTGGAAAAATCGGTCAGGAAGTTTCATGTGAAAATCAACATACTGTGTGGTGAAAGGACAATAAGTGGTGTGATAATAGGAAATACTTCTGCAAAAATCTGCAAGCCACTGGGTTTAAATTTATTTATATTATATAAATATATATAATGAAATTATTTATATTTTATTATATTTATACAGGGCCTAACGGTGGCGCAGTAGGTAGCATGATTGCCTCACATCAAGAAGGTCGCTGGTTCGAGCCTCGGCTGGGTCAGTTGGCATTTCTGTGTGGAGTTTGCATGTTCTCCCCATGTTCGCGTGGGTTTCCTCTGGGTGCTCTGGTTTCCCCCACAAGTCTAAAGACATGCGCTATAGGTGAATTGGGTAAGCTAAATTGTCCGTAGTGTATGTGTGTGATTGAGAGTGTATTAGTTTTTTCCAGTGATGGGTTTTAGCTGGAAGGGCATCCGCTGCTTAAAACATATGCTGGATAAATTGGCGGATCATTCCGCTGTGGTGACCCCTGATTAATAAAGGGACTAAGCCGAAAAGAAAATGAATAAATGAATGAATTAATTATTGTTGTATTTTAATTATTTTTAAATGATGTTTTTTTCCGTTTAAGTCAAATTTGTAATTATTAATTAATTGAAAATTTTATTAATTAATTAGAAATTAAATTATTATAGGAATTAACAGTACTATTGATTCCTATTTAACAGAATATTATTTTATGTTAATACTGTTATTAATCATTATTCATATTTCAAATAAACTAAAATATTATTTACATAAAAAATTAAAGCAGATTAAAATATTATGTATTTAATATTGAATTATTTTCTGTAGTTCTCAAAAGAATTGTTTAATGAGGAATATTAAAAATGAGAAAGTAAAATGAGGAAGATGAATAAACACAATAATAAAAAGGACAAAAACACTACGAAACAAATAAAATTACAATTAAGTTTAAAAAACAAATAAAACTGACCACAAATTGACAAATGTAACTAAAATAAAAAATGTACACACAAAAAATAATAATTTAAACGTTTAAAAAAACATTTAGATACATTTTAAAAACCAAACATTGAAAATGGAATACAAATTGACTAATGGAAGAGTCTGAGTGAGAGTCTATAGGAATGACCAGAGGAATGAGTGAGGCTACAATCTGGATGCAAAGGATGCATCTCATCTCTCCTGGGCATTCTCACGCTACAAGAATGTGTCCCCTGCACAAACACACACACACACACATACAGTGACGCTATCTCTTTTCCCACAGCCTGGCCTGAGCCACGCCATACACAGACATACACACACACACACACACACACACATACACACAAACACATGCATCCACCAGGACTGACTTGCAGGAATCCAATTGTGTGCAGCAGGCAGCAGAAGGTGGCCCAGTTCTCTAACATTCTTCTGCTTTCTTCGCATTGTTTCGGGGGGGTTACAGTAACAAAAGAAGAACAGCCGAACATTGTGTGTGTGGGACGTTCACACCATCATCCTCTAGTGTCCGTTCACACTCTAAATTACTCTCGTGTCGGTGTGTGTGTGTGTGTGTGTGTGTGTGTGCGTGTGCATGTGTGTGTGTTTGTGCATGGGTTCCAAAATTAGTGAAGTCTGAGGGTTGTTAAGAATTGTGCAGTAATAATGTCTATATATAGGGTTGAATTCACAATTATTCACCCTCCTATACATTTTTGTATCTTTTAAAAATATTTTTCAAATGATGTTTAAAACTTTTTTGAATTTAAAAATTTTGAGGTTTTTAAATTACAATTTCATAGAAGGGCTATTCATTTCGAGAGAGAGAGAGAGAGAGAGAGAGAGAGAGAGATCTGCAATTAGTTAAAATAAGTTAATATTTTTAATACTGGGGGCAGCACGGTGGCGCAGTAGGTAGCCTCACAGCAAGAAGGTCGCTGGTTCAAGACATGCGCTATAGATGAATTGGGTAAGCTAAATTGTCCGTAGTGTATGAGTGTGTATGGATGTTTCTCAGTGATGGGTTGCAGCTGGAAGGGCATTTGCTACATAAAACATATGCTGGATAAGTTCATTCCGGTTCATTCCGCTGTGGCGACCCCAGATTAATAAAGGGACTAAGCGTAAAAGAAAATGAATGAATGAATATTTGATACTGATACATTGGATAGTGAATCACTAAGCTAATTTTTTTATCTTCCGAATTTTTTATTGTCTAAATTGATGTTAGTATTAATATGTGAGTCTTAAAGTAATCTGTATGGTAGTGTTCTTAAAACAGGGATAAAATTTGCATTTAAAAGATTTAAAGCTTGCAGTTTCTCACTTTCGCCAAAGAGGTTGAAGACATCACAGCACACTCCAGCTTCTGATCTGATCTTCTGACCAATCAAATGCTCTCTCTGAAGCCAAGATGAATTTAAACAGGAACACGTATTTATATAATGTTTCACATAATGTTTTTAAATATTCCCACTGACCCTCTGTGACAGTTATTTAGAATGCATCGCTTTAAAGTTTTCATCATTTCCATAGAAAACAGTACACCATCACACTGCCTTTTTAAACTTTCTTTTGCCTTTAAACGAAGAACAAACAAGAACATACCATGGAGTATACCAGGGCTTTAATAACACTTATACAATTTTCTTCACTCAACCTGCGGCTCAGCTGTGACATGAATTTAAATCCTTTTTTTATTCACAGAACTTCAAATATGGAAAGTTTATCAAAGTCTGAACCTGTGTTCTCTGTGTGTGTATGGAGGAGGCTGAATGAAAAGAAGGAGACACTCATGGAGCACATTCCTCTGCTTTCTTATGCTTTCTCTCTCTTTATTCTTTCTTGACGTTCCCCCCCTCCAACCTCCACCCCATCCCAAGCTCTTCATGAGAAAATCAAACAGGTGGTTTGGCCCTGTTGGAGGGGCGCGTCTTGCCGAGGTGGGCTGTCCCGCAGCCTGTTGGAAGCACTGAAAGGCAGCGTCTCCTCTCAGCTCCAGCTTGAGTCCAGTGTCCAGTTAAAGAGAGCCACTCTCATTACCATCTCAATTCTGGGAACAGGCTAGAGACCTCAGCTGCACCCTAACAGGCAGCCCATATGGTGCTCGCTTGGCAACCGGGCAGGAGGGGACTGCTGTACCCCCCTCTCCCTTAAACACATTCTCTCACACACACACACACACATACATAAAAGAAGACCTAAATGACACATCTCACCTATATATAAACACACTTAGCATCGACAGTGTGTGTGTGTGTGTAAAGATATGAAAATACCATTCTTATCGTAATGCATATAGATATACCACCTGTTGCAATATAGGCTATTGAGGGGGCATCAAAGGGAAGCAGACAGTTAAAGAAAGGCCTGGGGTTCCTGGGGGTGCAGGACCACACAGCGCCTGTATGGAAGGACGCTTGGCTCTGTGCACCATATACTGTGCTTTTGGAGGCCGTTTTACCATAAATGGCTTCAGTGGTTACAGACCCCACAGGTCAAAATTAACATGCACTCTGCTTGGTTTGCATTAGTGGTTTGTGAGTAGAGGTCCAATTTAGGAAAAAATGAAGTAAATATATTAATTTGATCAATATAAAGCTGTCAAATTTAAATATACATAACAGCAATATATATTTTTTGTTATTTTATGCAATTTGGCATGTAAAAATATGAATTATGTTTATTAAATAATTATTATGTTCTCATTATGAAAATAATATAGATTTTGTTCTTTCAAATATTTCCCAAATGATGTTTAACGGCCAGGAATTTTTCACAGTATTTGTACCAATAATATTTGTTTTATTTCCGCTAGAATAAAAGCGATAAAACGAACAAAAACATTTTAAGGTCAATAATATAAGCCCCTTGAAGCAATATTTTTTTAATTGTTTAAAGAACAAACCATTGTTAAAAATGATTTTTCTAATTACCCTAACTTGCCTAGTTAACCTAATTAACCTAGGTAAACCTTTAAATGTCACTTTAAGCTGAATATTAATATCTTGAAAAATATCTAGTAAAATATGTATTATTATCATGGCAAAGATAAAAGAAATCAGTTATTAGAAATTAGTTATTAAAATTATTATGTTTAGAAATGTCGGAAAACAATATACAGGGGGGCTAATAATGCAGGAGGGCTAATAATTCTGACTTCAACTGTATATATATAATTATATGAAATTACTTAAATGTGTATATAGTGTAAAAATGTGTAACATTTTTTATAATTTTGTACTTTAAAATATGTTTGATTTGTGATTATTCAAGGTCATTAAAGAAGTAATTTCAAGACCCAACTTTTCAGTTTTTTTTAATAGTTATGTTTTTCTAATAGATTGAATATTACATTTGAAAGATTTTTAAAAAGAATACAAAGCAAAAAAAAATCCATATGTATAGTAAAAGATAAAAATAAATCTAACAAAATATGTTTTGTATGACGACAAGACAATAAACTACTTTGTATTCATTCATTGATTTTTATTCAATTTGGTTTATTATTTATTTTCAAGCTGAGTTGACCTCACCACCTGCATGACCTCTTCATAAATATGTCAGGAAGAACAAAAGAAGTCAATGTGCAGGGTGTTTCTCTGGTTCGAACCGTCAGAGAGACCGAAGCTGTGAGGCATTTCCTTCCCATTCAGAGGAATGTGCTGGATCAGAGCCTAAAAGTTACAGGAAACGAAAGGTGCATGTGTTTATGTATGCGCTTCTCTCTCTCTGTCCTCCCACAATGGCAGGTCATATCATGTTCACACATTATCAGCCTCATCTGCCATAACGTCCCCAATTACCAAACGTCAGTATGTGGCTTTTTGCACATGCTCAGTTCCCCACCAAGCTGCAGCTGTGCAGTCACATACGCAACATGATTTCACAACATCCTCCTTCTGCCTTCACTGGAAATATCCTCTTTTACTCGCCCTCCCTCCCCTCATTCCCTTTCTCTGCCTGTCTTTAGTGAAATGCCCTGACAGCCCAGCAGGTGCGCAACTTAGTCATCCTCTCTGCCCTGCCCATCCTTCAGTATGTGTGGGTGACTCAACACAACTTCTTATTAAAGAGATAGTTTACCCTAGAATCCAAATTTAATGGTAATTAACTCACCCTCAGGCTTTTCAAGATGTGACTGTTTTCTACAGTAGAATAATTTTACCCCTTTTACAAGATGTGGGATAAGTCTTTGGTGTCTCTGGAATGTGTCTGTAAAGTTTCATCTCAAAATACACATCAGATCATTTATTATACCCTGCCGAATATGTGAATTTTGGGGTCTGAGGAAATTGTTCCGTTTTTTGTTCCCTGTGTCTTTAAATACAAATATGCTGGTTCTCCCCGCCCACCGTTCCCACATGTGTGTTTGTTTCTCCTGCTTTACGTCAGATAAACAGCAGTCAGTGACAGAGACACACACGAATGCAGCAAAGATTCACTAAGTAAGGTTATTTGACATTTTTTGTGGAGTTTATTCAAGCCTTTCTGCAATGATAAGTCACACACAAATACCGCTACAAGGTTCAAGCGCAGTACACACACACACACACACACACAAACACACGTTTAACTTTGCACTGTTTTGCATGTCTACTCGTGGCAAATGTGACAGGATACAAGTTAATATTCTCTGCTGTATGGAAATCTGTTATACTACTGTACAAAATAAACTTAACGTCCACACCCGGAACTGCCGTTGTATGATTGAAGCATCGTCCTATATATTTGTATTGACACTGTGCTTCTGTCACTTTGCAGTGGGCCTCAAAATCACTGGGATTTGGATCCTATTTTAACGTCAGGAAATTTTTAAAAAGTGATTGTTGTGTTTCTATAGGCCCAATATAACTGTGGACACACTGTACCTACACACAGTTCTATTCAAACAGCTTCCAAAAGTTGATTTTCCATCATAGGTGCCCTTTTTAAGGAACTTTTTTTGCTGAAACTGTCGTCCTTGGTGATTTTGAAAATTCTAATCAGTTGTTACGGTGGTCAATGGTCAAACCCTATACAGGTAAAAACAAAATTAATGTTAAGACCTTAATGTTGCTCCCGATGATACATTGAGATCTTATGAAGTGAAACGATTGGCAGGACATTATTTGCCTTAATCCACAACTTCTGCAAACAGTTGTAGGTTGCGTTTTTAAAAACCATTGTTAGCCAACTATAGTCACAAATTCTGTTGCTGCCAACATAGTTCAATGATTTGGTGTTTCTAAAATCTTTTAGTTCAGCGAACATTAGAAATAGTATCACAAACCGGTGTGGTTAGAAATGCAGCTCTCGACCTATGGTTAGAAGCATATTTTCCACCTAATATGACATGCACACTTTAAGGAATAGTTCAACCAAAAATGAAAATTACCCCCTAATTTACTCACCCTCAAGGCATCCTTGGTGTGTATGACTTTTTTCTGTCAGACGAACGCAGTCGGAGTAGTTTTACGTTTTATCCTGTCTCTTCCATGTTGTATAATGATGTCAGGTAGTGGCTTTTATTTTGAAGCTTCCAAAAGTGCATAAATCCATCATCAAACTAACCTAACTTGCATTTTTGTAACAAAAATATTTAAAAAATTAAAAACTCCAATGATTGAACTCCAGCAGCATCGGAGTGTACATTACGAGCGCCTGACATATATGATGTATGATGCATTTGTAGCTGTTCCATGCTGTATAATAATGTCAGATAGTGGCTTTTATTTTGAAGCTTCCAAAAGTGCATGAATCTGTCATAAAGGTTACTTATAAGCCGCCAGGGGTAAATGCATGTCTTATGAAGTAACAGAAATCTTTCAAATTCTGACTTGACTCGCACTTCTGGTGGTGGCCGAATTATGTGCAACTCATGCATACGTGTAGACTTATGTATGTGGCATTGTAAGAGTAATATACTGTTTAGCGTTGTACTGTAATGCCAAGCCAGCTCATTTTCTCATTTGTCGATGTCTACTGTAGTAAACAAACTGTGGGGTAGGTGGCTCCCAGCGAGACACATCTATTCTCTGAACTTATGCTACAAATGCATTTTACATCATGCATCATACATTGTATATGTCAGTCACTCGTAATGTACATTTGGCTGCTTCTCTAAGTCAATGACTGGAGTTTTTAATTTTTTTAAATATTTTTGTTACAAAAATCCAAGTTAGGTTAGTTCAATGATGGATTTATGCACTTTTGGAAGCTTCAAAATAAAAGGCACTTTCTAACATTATTACACATCATGGAAGAGCTAGAATGACATTTAAAACTACTCTGACTGTGTTTGTCTGACAGAGGATACACAGAGGAGGGCTTGAGGGTGAGTAAATTATGGGGCTATTTTTTGGGGAACTATTCCTTTTAAATAGATTATAAATGTGACCAAAATAAGCAAGCTAATATTAAGTACAATCTATATCTTTCTTACTTAACATATACACACATTTCATTCATTTATTTTATGTTTAAGGGTGTGGTAATACTACACTTTTCCCCCATTGATTCCCATTAATATGCATGCAAATGCACCAGACCGGGAAAGCAAGCTCATGCAAAAAGCAAGTCGCTGCGTTTCAAAGTTCAGGCTTGGTGAACTCTGACCTGCGAGTTTGTGTCACATGAATATGTGAGACCAAGAGTAGATCAAAACGTGACCTTTCTGTACAGAAATTCAGAAATATGGAGCAACTGCTCATTTGCAGATCTTTTTCTCTCTGGTACCATGACAGATCCCTGAAGTGAAGTAAGAAAACTGAAAACCAACAAATAATTGGAACCCCCAACATCCTTAAAAATGTAAAAAAAAATCTGATAGATGATCAAAAACAACCCCAACATTGCCTGACGGCCAACCTTTGTCCCAGGCTTTAAAATTAACGGCTCCAAATTGGGTCTTTACAGCGATGCCATAGAAGAACCATTCTTTGGTTCTTCAAAGTGACTGAAGTAAACAATTCTCAAAAGGACATTTTTATTCTTTGTGCAAAGAGAACTTATGGAATGGGAAGGTTCTCTCAGTAATAAAAGTGCAAAAGCTATCACTAGGCCATTACCTTTCAAAATGCACCTTTGTAATCTAACAGGTCTATATTTATACCTTAAAGGTAAATTCTTTTTACTAAAATGTACTACATGGTACCTTACAGTTACAAACTGGTAACTTTTGAAAAGATGTTCTCCTTGTGACAGCTTTCATACCTTTCTAAGTGTGTTTGGATGTTAACGTTTTTTTAATAACTGTCATTGTGTGAATTTATAGGCAATTAGTTGTTTCATAAATTATGTTCGTTGGCAGTTTGCTTTATTTTATCACACTGTTCTCAGTGTGAAAGGGTCTTCAAAATACACTTGTGTGTGATCTCAGAATGTCATCTCAAAAGTTTTACTTTTCACATTTGATTCATGCCATCATATATTCATTGCCAAGACTTGTGAACTTGCTCAGGACGGTTTGCCAAAATGGTACATTAAAGGTATTAATGCTGTAAATAATGTTCATTGTCTTGCACAGACAAATCATTTCTTTTTGTAAGGCCTTAATGTATCGCTAGGCATCATGACTATTATATTTGTTTTGCCTCTATATGTTATTTTGACTCCCAAATTTACACTAGCCATTGACTTGCATTATGTGAATCTCAAAGGACCACAGTTTCAGCCAAATATCTTCATCTACAAAGGTCACCTAAATCTTGGATGGCCTGAGATTGAGTTAACTATTATTAGATGTTAATGTTAGGATGAACTACCTCTTTAAGCCAGTGTGGTGCTAAATTACACCATAGCACTAGTCACAGGTACATGTTGTAATCAAGTATTTCGCTGCTCCTTAACAGCGCAGCTGTCTCAGTGTTTACTAAAAGCATCACTCACACACACTGGCGCCAAGCACCATGACTCTGGAGTTTCCAGCCTTTCATAGGAGTGTGTGTGTATGTGTGTGTGTGTGTTCTGGCAGACGAGCAGTACAGCGGTTCTGACTCTTTGTACAGCTGGCAGTAGTTTCTGTTTCTAGAGACGAGAGCAGGCTGAGTGTCACCTCACTCCCTGTGTTCACTTACTACTGTTTATCATACAGTCTCAGTGATAATCAGCCTGCTTACTGACACCTTCATTAGTTATTGACCTACCTGTCATTGGTTTTCTTTAATAAATGAGCATTCCTGGAGTGCAATCAAGTCCTGTGATTTTCATGTGATATAAAGAAAATATTGTTATTAAGTTAATTTTGCTTTTTGTAGCAGTCTAGTTATGTGAGTATGTTGAAATTATTTATTAATTATTATTTTATTATGTTTTAATATTTCCATAATTAATTATGGATATACATACATATATATATAATAGAGAGACCTGTAGCTGAAGCCAAAATTATTATGCCTTCTGTCATTTTTTGATGCTTTTTCAAATATTTAAACACATTTTTAAACATAATAGTTTTAATAACTAATAACTAATTTCTTTTGTCTTTGCCATCATGACAGTTATTAGGATAAATAGGCAAATTGGGATAATTAGACAAGTCAATGGTTTGTTTTGTTTGATCTAGAATTTATTTTTTAACAATAAACAGATAACCCTAAAAAGTCATATTAAAATGTAAAAAAGGATTTTATTCCAGCCAAACTAAAAGTAACGAGACTTTCTCCAAAATTAAGATATATATATATCTATCTTTTACATACATTTATATATAACATTACTTGGGAAATTACACAGAAGGACTAATAATTTCACCTTCACATATAAGGAAGGGTAGCCGAGCAAGCTCACTCACACACCCTGCCAGATAATCCTTTAAACTGCGTATTTTGTCATTATGAAGTGTGTGTTTCATATTTCCAATATGATCTGGAGAGCGCTCTGTTTTCCAGCAGAACCATATGTCTGTAATCCAACCGCTCTGTTCTCAATATGGCATCTAAACATATGTATTTACTCTGGCTGTGTGCTATAAGATGGATGTAGTTTCAGAATGGGACAGAAAGTAGTGTGGTCAAACTTATCATGATTTACACACACACAGTCAAGCCATGTTGAAGGTCTCCACATCTGTCACCAGTTAAAACACACACACACACACACACACACACACACACACACACACACACACAATGTTGCAATACATGATGAATTCATCCCGGGCCTGAAGGATACATTTAGAGCTGCTATAACATCGCCGAAGATAATTGGCATATGATTAGCAATAAATATTGTTTAGCGTTAAGGGTCTATATTTAAAGGAAGTTTCCAGAAAGATCTCATACGAGCCTTCTCGTTTGGAGAGGGAAACAGATGGAGGATCTTTGGAAACACACAACAATAAAGGGCTGAAAGACAGGGAAAAAGAGAGTGAAGGATCAGAGCTGAATGAGAAGGAGTGAATGAATGAGTGAAAGAGAGGAATGGGAGATTGTCTTTCTGGAAGGTCTCCTCTCAGATGTGGGCTCTTCTTCACATGCTAATGGGATGTTTCTTTAGCGCGGGCCCTGTTAGCATAACAATGCTGAGAGAGTGAAGGAGCTAAACTTCAGCTTTCTTTGGGGACTAAAACCCGGGCTTTTCTTTTGCAGAAAAACACTCTTCTTCTATTGTGAGAGGCATGAAAGTGGTTTCAGGGCAGCTGTGTGAGGTGATCAAAGCTGCTGCTCAAAATGAGTTTGAAATGACCAAAGTTGGAGACGGAAAATTCCTGGAATTCTTTTAGACCTAAAACGATGAGATAGGGATGCGCAATATCATTTGCGATATACTGCTCGATATACTGCATTTTTATTCCCACGATAAAAATGATGCTGCTACTTACACTATGCCCTAAAAGTTTCTACATACTTTTGAGCGTGCAATAGAAGAGCAGACAAACTTTCACATTCTACTTTGTCAAAAACAGACTGTTCTGTTGCTTAGTTACATGGCCTGTCAATGACATCTTCCACATTTCTTTTATGATTCATTTCCTACTGTATTGGAGACGAAGAAGCATGATGATCTGCCACTCAACAAGACTTTCATGCTGAGAAATCCTCTCTTTTTATAAAAATTCACATTGTTGCAGATGAAATATAATGAGGATAACATGAAATAAATATTTTTCATGAGCCTAGCTTTTAATCATTCAATCTCTTTTTGTTACTCTCTAAAAAAATGTCACATATGGACAAAGACAACTGTTGGGTTAAAAGGTGTAATTTAAATTTAACTGAACAAAAAATGAACACTATTATAATACTTGAACCAATGTTGTGTTATAACAACCATTGTAGAACACAACCCAATGGAAACCCAATCTTCTCCATTTAACTGTCAATCTTATGTTTTTTTTATTTACATGTTTGTAGTTCAAATTGAATTTACGTCCAACCCGCAATGTATTGTGGGCAATATTAACCATTACAGCGCACAGATCTGCAATTAGACCGCCTGCTTAACTATGCAATTCCCATTTGTTCATAGTATGATTCGGGACACAATCATTCTTTTTTCGAATACTATTTAGGATGGATAGCTTGGATAGCTTGATGGATCTCCCCACATTAATATTGATAAAACCTACAGTTTTGATTTTTGCCTCTACGTTCTGGAACTGCTCTGGGCTGTACAACCAAAAATCAGTCCTTTTAGTGAACAAATGTACTACAGTATTATGTGTGTTATACAGTTTCTATATACCAGGGGTGCCCAAACTCGGTCCTGGAGGGCCAGTGTCCTGCAAAGTTTAGTTCCAACCCCAGTCAGACACACCTGGGCTAGCTAATCAAGCTCTTACTAGGCTTTCTAGAAACAACCGTGCAGGTGTGTTGAGGCAAGTTGGAGCTAAAACAGGACACTGGCCCTCCAGGACCAAGTTTGGGCACCCCTGCTTTATACAAAAAAAAGAAATTGACTGACAAGGTTCTATTTCTCAGAATCAGGAAGAACTCAAACTGTTCTATATCATTAGACAATGATAAAGGCTATGTTGATTAGCGTTGCATTACAAATATAATTTATTCTCATAAAATACAAGATATGATGCAAGATATTTACTTTGATCAGTTTAAACATTTGCATCTTATTTTTACTCTGCTTGTTAGATGTCTTTACTTGAGTGATGCAAATGGGGAATTTATGTGTAGGTTCCCCCTCTTGCTTCCAGTTTGAATAAAGCAGATATTACATTACGTGTAAAACTAAATAAAGTAATTAATACATGTAAAATGTAAGAATATCTCTCTCTCTTAAGATGAAGGGCTTTTTTGGTCTCTCAGTCGATGCATACAAATTATCATCATTAATATTGTTGTTAATAGAATATCAGGAATACCAGAGAATATTGTAGTTTCAAGTCACCCATACGACAAGGAGCAGAAGCAGTCCATTTTTTCATGAACTGCAGCACAGTGTGATATATTATCTATAAATGGTGATAAAGCTTCAGAATGTTGTCTAATGTTTGAAATTACAATAGTTAGAGAAAGAAAATTCCTGAAATTCTGCAAGAAGCAGTCAATGTTTCTAGAAATGCAATAGGTGTGATATATTATCAGTACATAGTGATAACGTTGCCGAATTGTGTCTGCAGTGTTTCTGTTGGGCCTGTGTTTTGTCTGTCCAGATGCTGCACTAATAATGCCAGTCGGTCACAGTCATATAAAAGCTCCTTGTGGCATTGCTTTGTTTCTCATTGACTATCAGACTCAAGCTGATATCTTAACAACATGAAGAGGTCACATGAAATCTGGCGCCTTTGATCTAATAATAAGGCTTTTCTGAGAAACTGTGATGCTCATTACTTTATTTGCTCCACTGTCACCCTTTCCAACTGAAATTGAACTTTAATCTGATTGTTCCAGCTGCAACCCATCACTGGGAAACACCCATACACTCTCATTCACACACATACACTACGGACAATTTAGCTTACCCAATTCACCTGTAGCGCATGTCTTTGGACTTGTGGGGGAAACCGGAGCACCCAGAGGAAACCCACGTGAACATGGGGAGAACATGCAAACTCCACAGAAATGCCAACTGACCCAGCCGAGGCTGAAACCAACGACCTTTGTGGAGTTTGCATGTTCTCCCCGTGCTCCTGTTTCCCCCACAAGTCCAAAGACATGCGCTATAGGTGAATTGGGTAAGCTAAATTGTCCGTAGTGTATGTGTGTGGATGAGAGTGTATGGGTTGCAGTTAGAAGGGCATCCATTGCGCAAAACATATGCTGGATAAGACCCCTGATTAATAAAGGGACTAAGCTGAAAATAAAATGAATGAAAATTATATTATATTATATTATATTATATTATATTATATTAT
>CAIGQW010014353.1:595834-634204 GCA_903798125.1 Danio choprae | reverse complement strand
CAGCGACCTTCTTGCTGTGAGGCGACAGTGCTAACCACTGAGCCACCATGTCGTCCCCATTTTCAAAATCAAACTTCGTTTCATTAACTTACATTCACAAGATGGTACTTTGATATATAGTTTAGTAGCTAGCTATATCATAGTATTACCATTACAAAAACATTAATGCATACCAAAGAGATATTATATTATTTTGATATTGCATCCAAAAACATGATAACACCACACAGGCCCGTAAAAGAGAGATTCAGGCAATTCAGACTATCCCTCCTTATGTTTATTCAAAACAGTAGTGGATGTTTTTTGTAAGGATTAAACTTAGTTATTTGTCTACATATACAATACCAAGGAAATTTAATATTTACTACAGTAGTGAACGGTTACCTCATTAATATATCATGGTATTACTTTTACAAAAAAAAATTATATTGACTATATCAAATTGATACTTTCCCAAGAAACCATGGTTTTACCTTAATGTTGTGTGAAAAAACATGATAATACCACAAAGGTCAGGACAGAGATCCCCCCCACCCCCCCAAACGATAACACAATATAAATACTAACATTATTAAATACAGAAAACAAGTACTTATTATTTTTGTTGCTACATACATGATACGTTGCATATTATTTTACAGTATGTGTACTTACAGTGAACTTACCTAATGTACTGAGTTATAGAAAGTATTTATACAGGTTAAGGTTAGGATCAGGAGTAGGTTTAGGGAAAGTATTTAGCTATTACTCAGTTCTTGTAATGACTATAATAATTACATAGTATGTACATGTAAAGAATGACTTTAAATTAATTACCTCATGTCATACCAAAGTATAGCATTAATGTAAAATGTATGGTATTACCCTTAAACATAATTATCATTGTGGCTTAAATTCAGGTATCATGGTGTTTACATTGTGCTCCAGGGTTTATCCAAGACACAATGATACAACAGACCTTCATGCAATGCAATACTGTGGCATTTACATGACCCATGCCTAAGAAACTCCATTATGTTTTTAAAAAAACTTAATCATACCAACCAAGACCAAGACAACAAAATAGTCCAAATTGCAGTGGATGATTGTGTTTTAAATAATCAGATTTGATTCTTTATTTAGGACACATTCCTTGATGTTGTATTGTTCACTGGCCCAAATCACAACAGGTAAGGGACAGCGAGAGAGAGCTGAAGAATTCCTCATAATTCAAGCATAACCTCAATAATGGGATGAGAATGGTTCTGTGTGAGGTTACTTGGCCTCAGAAACACCCAAGGGATGTCAAAATCCCCACAGCATGTGTGTGTGTGTGTGCATTTTGAGAAAAGAGACAGCGAGGCAACGTGTGTTTGGGCTTGTGCCGGTTACGGTGTGTGTTTTCTGCATATTTGTTCTTTTGTGTGAATGTGCTCTGTATTGTATCTGGGGAATGAATTGTCGCTCACCTGTTCACACACACGCAGACAAAAGTCAGGCAGCGGAAGCAGCTGTCTCACAACTGTATTGGTACAGTCCTGGGCTCCCATACTCCTGTTTGCTCAGTACATATTCTCACCCTGGTCAGCTCAAACAGCCCCGTTCTCATGTACAGCTCATGTGTCACCGTTTAAACAGCTGAATATGTCCTCCAGGTCTGTTTACTCAGTGAGTATTGGATGCTACACTTCCGTGTGCTACAGGTGTATGTACTTAGCATATCCTGCAAATCAAACACAGTTAGCGGATCTTTATAAGACAAATATTTTTGTATATATGTGTGGCCTATATTTCTGCTTGTTAATGTAAGTAATGCTATTAATAAAATTAGTTTATGTACAGATTCTCACTATTAACTAGTGGCTTATTACCTGCCTATTATTAAGCTACATGATGGCACATGAAAGTACATGTTCTTCATGATCTTATTCTGCATGTCCAATTCTACCCAATTCCTAAACCGGGCGGTCACACTTATTTTGAAGGTATAATTCTCGCTATATTAAAATATGAACTATGACTTTTGCCTCAGTAAACTCCTAATTCTTCCAACTACTACCTTCAGGGTTCCCACACTTCTTCAAGTTCTTGAAAGTACTTGAATTTCAGACATGTGAACTCAAGGCCTGGAAAGTACTTTAAAACAAACAGAGCTCCTTGAAAGTGCTTGAAATAAGTTTGAAATTTTATTTGTTTATGGTTTGATTTGAACAAAATCAGAATAAAAAAAAAATAAATAAATTCTTAAATTAAAAATCTTACATTTAAATCTTTTACAATAACACTGACAAGTAATGCACATTTTATCATTATTTCAAAAACTGTATTTGAATATCACCAGTATTGAGTTCAACAATTTTATTAAAGTTCTTTGAACATGACTTTATATAATGGTAAAATAATGTAAATATTAAGTGTAAGTGAAATGTTAAGTACGGTAAGGACTTTCATGACACTATATGCTGGGGTATAATTACAAAAGTGCTTGATTTAAAATGAATGGTGCTTAAAATGAATGGTGTTTACAGTTGCAATCAGAATTATTCAACTTTTTTATTTAATTTTTAAAAAAATATTTCCCAAATGAGGTTTAACAGAGCAAGGAAATTTTCACAGTATGTCTGATAATATTTTTGGAGAAAGTCTTATTTGCTTTATTTCGGCTAGAATAAATGCAGTTTTTAATTTTTTAAAAATCATTTTAAGGTCAAAATTATTAGCCCCTTTAAGCTATATATTTTTTCTATAGTTTACAGAACAATCCATCGTTATACAATAACTTGCCTAATTACCCTATCGTGCCTAGTTAAACTAATTACCCTAGTTAAGCCTTTAAATGTCACTTTAAGCTGTATAGAAGTGTCTTGAAAAATATCTAGTAAAATATAATTTACTGTCATCATGGCAAAGATAAAACAAATCAGTTATTGGAAATTAGGTATTAAAACTATTATGTTTAGAAAAGTGTTGAAAAAATCTTCTCTCCATTAAATAGAAATTGGGGAAAAAAATAAACGGAGGGCTAATAATTCAGGGGGTTTAATAATTCTGATTGCAACTGTATGTGTTAATGGTTTATTAATAGCAATAATTGCACTTTAAAATAACCCAGGCTCATTCTAAATACGTACCCCTATATACATTTCTGAAGAGAGGAAAATACGTCCTAGCAGCTACGTTTTTGTTTGCAGTTTTTGTTGTCGCGAATCCACCAGAGGCCCGTGTGTACGCTTTTTCAGATCTCAAATTTCTTTCACGAGTGCCATTCGCGCCTGCTATTCTCATGTACATCCACCAGAAGCCGCTGTCGACTGACTAATTTACTGACCTATCGATACCCCCACCCTTCCCCTTGCCTAAACCCAACCAATAGTGTTTTAAAAAGCAATATAGAAAAAGAAAAGCCCCCTGATTTTTACCACATTCTCACCCTGTTATTTACTTGTTTATTTTATTTTTTGGCTTTTGTTTTACCTGCTTTCTGGAACTGTTTTTCATCGTACTTGAACCCCGTTGTCACGGTCAACTTTGCTCTGCGTCTCAAGTTCGACAACGTACATGTCGAGCTATCGGACAAACTGGTGACAGCATATGGAGGTAAGCGGCCAGCTGGTATGCGTGATAAGGAACGGCGTCATACTGCTCCGTAGTGTTCATTTTAAAGATGAAATGCAGCCATACGTAACTCTGGCTACATAATTCACGATCTCCAGAAAAATATATAGGGCTACGTTTTCAGAATGAGTCAAACATGCTGCAAACCAGATCATCATTGCAACAGTTTAACAACATAGATCAGAAAGCAACATAACATTATAGCAACACGCTAAAACTATTCAGAGCATGTTAACATCTGCATAGTAACTCCTTAGCGACACACAAAAAACATAAGCAACCACAACATTATAGATACC
Organism: Danio choprae; assembly: GCA_903798125.1. NCBI lineage: Eukaryota > Metazoa > Chordata > Actinopteri > Cypriniformes > Danionidae > Danio > Danio choprae. Next base: position 630,311 of record CAIGQW010014353.1, on the reverse strand, counting down.
TTAGAAACCACATAGCAACATGCAAAAGCCACCCAGAACCATATAGCAATGTAACACCATAGCAACGAAAGCAACATTTAAAAGCAAACTACCCAGAACATCTTAACATACATAGTGCATAGTGCATAGTGAGGCTAAAAGCAGCCAGAAAAACTTACCCCCTATTTAACAGTATGCTGAGAATGTGTCAGAAACCCTAGCAACTGCACCCTACACCTATAGCAATCCATAACAACGAGCTAAACCCACCCAGAACTATGGATGCGTAGTACCAAAATTTGCTTTGAAAATTATTATGCAAAATGAAAATGCAGTATGTAAAACGGCAGTGCATTTCTGTATTTCAATTAACATTTTTCAATCTTCAATGTTTGGTGCAAAACAAAAATTAAATGATGTAATTTTTATGTTTTAAAATGTAATTTACATACTAATTTTAATGCTTTATAAGATGCTAAATATAATGTATTACTCAAATTAAATTGATGTGTGTTATGTGCAAGCAAAAATGGTAGTAAAATGATCACTTAAATGTTATTTGTCCTAAAGCATTTAGACTCACGCTTAGGAAACATAGGATTGAATTTTCATATTACACCATGGGATAGAAAATTCAATATTTCACAATGCATTTTGAGCCAAAAGTATAGCAAAAGGGTAGCAAAGCGCCGTGTTAGATGTATTATGATAGCATTTGTATTTAATATGTTTTAAAAATACATTTTCTATTAACAGCTTACCTTGTGACGAATGTAAAGTAGAAAAGGTTTTGAAATACATTCTTGTGTTGAAAAAAATCTTGATTTAAAACCTGCAATTCTACAATCGATCTTTTTACTTTAATTAGTCAATGCAATCCTTATTTTTCTATACAATCTATAAAATATTGTCAAACATAATTCAAGTCAATAAAACCATTGAAAATGTTGCTTCTGTGTTTTGAACAAAATGCTACCATGCATCTCTTCAGCTCTTCTCTTCATCTTTGTTATGGATTTCTTGAATAAATACCTTAATTACAGTATATTTGTAGCTTTTAAATCAGTATATTGCATAAAGTGGGATAAATAAACATAACCTGGCATGACTGAAGTGCTGAATTGCAGAGCTTGTGCAAACACATCCATATCATTATAATCGAGTGTTTTCTTTTGTTTGTTTTGTTTGTGTTTATTTGGTTATGGAGACAACAGGACGCGACACATATTCACATATTAATCTAAACATCAACTGTACTAAAAATCACTCAAATGTTACAAATCACTCTTAAAAATACATTTGCTTTATTGGCATTGATAGTTTCAAGACCTTTGATCTACAAAATTCAAATGTTTATTCAAAATGTTCTTCTTTCCTTAGAAAAGAATGGTATTCAAGAGGATCAAAAGTGGTTCTGCAAAACATAAATCTTTATTTTTAAGAGTCTAGTAACAAACTTCCATCATCAAGGAGACCTTTGTACTGGTAAACCTTTCAGCAATGTTAATGCTAAATCTGTTATTATGACTCAGATTTCCACGGGTCATTTAGTTTCTGTTTGAGGAAGACAGCGTGAGCTTGTCAAGCTGACAAATAACTGTCCAAATCTCCACATAAACACACACAGAGCAGCAAAACTGGAACAGAAACCCTAGTCTTTACAGTACAAAACAAATGAGACACTGGCTTGTGTTCAAATGTCGTGCAACTCAACTTCTGATTGCACAACACCCATAACACTATAACTAGAGCTCAGCAACATACAATAAACGTGCAAAAATCTCAGACAGCCATGCTTCAGCCAGGATGTTTAAGCAAAATTTTGCTCTATTAAGTAGATTGCATATTTAGGTCTGGCTCTGTGGAGGCCAATTCATAACTTTCTGTTTACGATGTAAGTCATGATGGTTGAACCTAGGATCCAGGAGGAACAATTCGGTTTTTGTCCAGGCCGTGATACACTGGACCAGCTCTATACCCTCACCAGGGTGCTCGAGGGTTCGTGGGAGTATGCCCAACCAGGCCACATGTGTTTTGTGGACTTGGAGAAGGCATTCGACCGTGTCCCTCGTGGTGTTCTGTGGAGGGTGCTCTGGGACTATGGGGTCAGAGGCGCTCTGTTAAGGGCTGTGTCGTTCCTGTATGAACAAAGTAGAAGTTTGGTTCGCATTGCCGGCAATAAGTCAGACTTGTTTCCAGTGCATGTTGGACTTCGGCAGGGCTGCTTTTTGTCACCAATTCTGTTCAGAATTTTTATGGACAGAATTTCAAAGCGCAGCCTTGGGCAGGAGGGGGTTCGGTTCGGGGACCACAGGATTTCAACTCTGTTATTCGCAGGCAATGTTGTTCTGTTGGCTTCATCGAACATGGACCTTCAGCATGCACTGGGGCGGTTTGCTGCCGAGTGTGATGCGGCTGGGATAAGATTCAGCACCTCCAAGTCCGAGGCCATGGTGCTCCACCGGAAAAAGGTGGTTTGCCATCTCCAGGTGGGAGGAAAGTCCTTACCCCAGGTGGAGGAGTTCAAGTATTTTGGGGTTTTGTTCACGAGTGAGGGAAGGATGGAACATGAGATTGACAGGCGGATTGGTGCAGTGGCAGCAGTAATGTGGTCAATGTACCGGTCCGTTGTGGTAAAAAAGGAGCTGAGCCGAAAGGACAAGATCTCGGATACAAGTGGCCGAAATGACCTTCCTTCGCAGGGTGGTAGGGCGCAGCCTTATAGATAGGGTGAGGAGCTCTGTCACCCGGGAGGAGCTCGGAGTAGAGGCGCTGGTCCTCCACATCAAGAGAAGTCAGCTGAGGTGGCTCGGGCATCTGTTTCGGATGCCTCCTGGACGCCTACGTAGGGAAGTGTTCCAGGCATGTCCCACCGAGAGGAGGCCTCAGGGAAGTTCCAGGACATGCTGGAGGGACTATGTCTCTCGGCTGGCCTGGGAACGCCTCAGGATTCCCCCGGAGGAGCTGGATGAAGTGTCTGGGGAGAGGGAAGTCTGGGTTTCTCTCCTAAGACTGCTGCCCTGCGACCCGGCCTCGGAAAAACGGTTGAAAATGAATGAATAAATGATATAAGTCATCCTAATAGCAAGTAGTACCTTTTCTGTAAATTCAATCATATAATAGTACCTGTATATGTTGATCATATGGAATGGACTATTTCTTTTTACATTTTAAAGTTTATACTTAAAAATCTGCTTATTCATATGTGATTAAGAATACAGAAATATAAAATAAATATTAAATTTTTATTTATTTATTTCAAACAGAATAATCACACTCTTAAACTCTTAAAAACAATTTTCAAAACACAAATGCATTTCATTATAATCAACAAAGGATACACATCTGTGTTTGAAATGGAACGGGATGAAGCACATGCTTGATATTATTCATTCATTCATTTTCTTTTGAGCTTAGGGGAACACTCATACACTCTCATTCACACTCATACACTACGGACAATTTAGCTTACCCAATTCACTTATAGCGCATGTCTTTGGACTTGTCGGGGAAACCGGAGCACCTGGAGGAAACCCACGCCAACACGGGGAGAACATGCAAACTCCACACAGAAATGCCAACTGGCTCGAACTAGCGACCTTCTTGCTGTGAGGCAACATAAATACCCAATGTTCCACCGCACCGCCCTATGCTTCATCCATTCATTTTCTTTTTGGCTTAGTCCCTTTATTAATTAGGGATCGCCACAGAGGAATGAACCGCCAACTTATCCAGCATATGTTTTACGTATGTTGTACATATGGCTGCATGACGTTTTTAAAACTAAATCTACGGGGCAGTATGACGCTGTTCCTTTTTTTTACACATACCAGCTGGCCGCTTACCTCTGTATGGACGGCTTTCCCATTGTTAACAGTCTGTCCAATTAGCTCACCATGTACTTCGGTGGACTTGAAACGCAGAGAGGAGGTGACCACGACTATGGGGTTCGAGTCCGGTGAAGAACAGTTTCAGAAAGTGGGAATCCAAACAGTAAATAAAAAAGTAAATAACAGGGTGAGAATGTGGTAAAAATCAGGTGAGGGCTTTTTTTTCTGCATTGCTTTTTAAAATTTTCGGTTGGGTTTAGGGAAATGGGTGGGCGGGTCAATCTGTGCTTTTGAAAATACTATCTGTCAGTCACTCAGTCAGTCAGTCAAACAGTCAGTCAACATTTGCCTCTGGTGGATTTACACGAGAAACACAGCTGCGAATGGCACTCGCGAGACAAATTTGAGATCTCAAAAAGCATACACAGCGGCCTCTGGTGGATTAGAGAAAACAAAAACTGCATAAATTGTAGCTCCTGGGACATATTTGGAACTCTCCAGAAATGTATATAGAGGTATGTTTTCAGAATGAGCCTGGGTTGTAAAAAAGTATAACTTGTAAACAATGTATTTTGCGACACCACGAAATAAAGGTATACGTATATTGTAAAAAGAGATTAGTTGATTTCACTTAAAAAAAATGAGTAAACCGTTGCCCATTGCTTCAAAAAAAAAAATCCAAATCTTGTTACATTTGCTTAAAAAGTGAGTGAACCTGTTGCCTTTAAGTTTTTAAGTCAATGAATGGGTAAAAGTATAAAAAAACATAACAGTTTTCCTACAGATTTACTCACTTTTAAAGTAGTCAACTTGTCACTTTTAAGGCTATGGGTTTACTCACTTTTTAAAGTAAAGTAACTAATCGCTTCTTACAGTGTATAAAAAAATTGATTTTGTCCGTATGATATTGTCGTATTGCACAACCTTCAGTGTTTTATCAGCTGTTTTCTCTGCAAATGTAATTTCATCGTTTAGCAGGAGACAGAAAGACAATTACTGTCATAATACACTGATAAAACAACAAACCTAACAGTGGCTTAATACTACTGCACATACTTTATTCATTCATTCATTCATTTTCATTTCGGCTTAGTCCCTTTATTAATCTGGGGTCGCCACAGCGGAATGAACCGCCAACTTATCCAGCATATGTTTTACGCAGCGGATGCCCTTCCAGCTGCAACCCATCTCTGGGAAACATCCACACACACCCATTCACACTCATACACTATGGACAATTTAGTCTACCCAATTCACCTGTACCGCATGTCTTTGGACTTGTGGGGGAAACCGGAGCACCCTGAGGAAACCCACGCCAACACGGGGAGAACATGCAAACTCCACACAGAAACGCCAACTGACCCAGCCGAGGCTCGAACCAGCGACCTTCTTGCTGTGAGGCGAACGTGCTATCCACTGCGCCACCGTGAGGCCCATCATTAAGGAATTAAGTTAACTTATTAGTTTTTACAGATTTAAGTGGATTGAACATAAAACAATTAAGTTGTCCTCCCACAAAACTCACAAAGCGCATTTTATATAAGTAGTGTGAACAAACAGCAAATGTCATTTTTTGAGTTTATATGGCATCACTGTGAAAACCCCATATTGGAGCCTTTATTTTTAGGAGTGTATCAACAAACTACCATCATCGAGGAGTCATTTGTACTGATGAAAATGCCAAATCTGTTATTATGACTCAGATTTCCACAGGTCATTTACTTTCTGTTTGAGGAAGACGGCGTGAGCTTGTCAAGCTGACAAATGACTGTCCAAATCTCCACATAAACACAAAACTAACAGAAACTCGAGTTTTTACAGTACATGACACTGGCGTGCATTCAAGTGTCCATTGCATGTTGTGTGTATGTGTGTGTTTGTGTGTGTGTTTGTGCCTGCTACTACTGTGATCTGTGGAAATGATCCGGCTGTTGTTGATGATTGCTAGCGCTGTAACTGTGATGACATGTGCTGCTGATATTTACTGAAGACCTCAGGGGCCGATCTACACATCTGGAGTCTAGACTCAGCGGCTCTGCAGGCCCGAGACTCCCTCGTTTTCTTCCCCACTCTCGCCGCTGTCCACTGTTTGCATAGCTGCTTGTGTTTAATTTCAATTAAACTTGCCCCCCTTCGAGTGGCTAATTGATTCTAGCGATGAAGGACAAAGTAACCGGAGCCGAGTGTCCTCAAAACACACTGAGAGAAATATTATTGCGAAGACTTACGCAAACTGGTGCCGCCAGCATCTGTGTTTGTGAGAGAGAAACAATATGATTATCGCCAGAGTAGCTGGATGGAGAGGAGCTGGATGGAGAGGAGTTTATTTTTATAGTTTTTTTCCTCATCAAGGCTGCATACACTGTAAATATTTTTTGTCATCTTCAATTTTTAAGTTAAATCAGTTAAACTTTACAAGTCACTTTAATTACATTATTTCAAGAGACTTAAAACCAGCCACATAACTTAAGTTAATATTAAGTTGAAACATGATTAACTTAAGTTAAATAAGTTAGGGGCACAAAAACATATTTTGTAATGGATTTTTGATCGTATCATTTTTTACAGTGTTTATTGGATCAGAAATACAATAAAAACTGTAATATTGTGAACTTATCTGTAATCTATGTAATATTGTGTAATTATTTACAGTTAAAATAACCACTATTGATTTTCATACACTTTATTTTGTCATTTATTCCTGGAACCCAAAGCTGACTTTACGCCAGTCTTCAGTGATCTTTCAGAAATCATTAATATGCTTTAATTTCATTGATATGATTTCTCTGTCCTATTATAAACAAATGTTTGGTACTCAATCATTATCAATGATCCTTATAATGATCACTGGTGAATTCTTTTCTTCCTGCTTCATAGTTTTGTGGAAACTGATATATTTTAGTTTATTTTGATTGAAGTAAAGTTCAAAAGCACAGGATGTTTTTGAAATAGAATATTATCTTTTACATTTCAAATGTTGTTCTTATAATTATAAATATTATTACTATTTTACTTTTACCCACAAAAAAATTAATGTATGCTTAATTACTAAAAGGGCCTCACAGTGGCGCAGTGGATAGCACGTTCGCCTCACAGCAAGAAGGTCGCTGGTTCGAGCCTTGGCTGGGTCAGTTGGCATTTCTGTGTGGAGTTTGCATGTTCTCCCCGTGTTGGTGTGGGTTTCCTCCGGGTGCTCCGGTTTCCCCCACAAGTCCAAAGACATGCGATACAGGTTAATTGGGTAAGCTAAATTGTCCATAGTGTATGAGTGTGAATGGGTGTGTGTGGATGTTTCCCAGGGATGGGTTGCGGCTGGAAGGGCATCAGCTGCGTAAAACATATGCTGGATAAGTTGGCGGTTCATTCCGCTGTGGCGACCCCAGATTAATAAAGGGACTAAGCCGAAATGAAAATGAATGAATGAATAATTACTAAAAATAAATATCTAAAAAATTATTTTTTAACAGTACTGTATCATAGTACTGTATTATAGTTTACAAAAAATATGAAGCAGCCTAACAGTAATAATAATAATAATAATAATAATAATAATAATAATAGTTTCTTGAGCTGCAGATCATCATATTAGAATGATTTTTGGGTAAATGATGGTAAAAGATCGCAGCAAGAAGGTTGCTGGTTCGAGCCTTGGCTGGGTCAGTTGGCATTTCTGAGTTTACATGTTCTCCCTGTGTTGGCGTGGGTTTCCTCCGGGTGCTCCGGTTTCCCCCACAAGTCCAAAGACATGCACTATAGGTGAATTGGGTAAGCTAAATTGTCCGTAGTGTATGGGTGTGAATGGGTGTGTATGGATGTTTCCCAGTGACGGGTTGCAGCTGGAAGGGCATCAGCTGTGTAAAACATATGCTGGATAAGTTGGCGGTTCATTCCGCTGTGGCGACCCCAGATTAATAAAGGGACTAAGCTGAAAAGAAAATGAATGAATGAATGAATGAAGGATGTTAAAAGACTGGGTTAATGATACTTAAAATGCAGCTTAAATTTAAAATGCAGCTTAAATGACATTTCAAACTACATTTAATAGGAAAACAATTCTTTTAATTTGTAATATTTTTTCAGTTTTACAGATTTTACTGTCGAATAAATGCGGCCCTGGTGAGGAAAATCGACTTCCTTTGAAAACATTTCAGAACCGTACTAATCCCAAACTTTTGACCGGTATATTTAGTGTGCATTTGACTTAATGCATCCGGGTGTTTATGAAAACAGTCACACAAAGGCTCTTGTTGGCTGTGGTGTGGTGATGAATGTGAGTCATTGTGGGGATGTGCGGTTGAAGAGTCTGTTTTACCTGTTAATCTCTTTATCCTCTCGGCTGCTCTATAGCTCATACAGACAGAGCTCCATATGCTGACAGGAGTTTACTTTACTTTACTTTACAGACGCTCCCTGGCGTCTTCTGGCCTGCTTTTCAAGTTGAGTTGAACTGCTGAAGTCATCATGTGCATAAGGCATTAGTAAAGGATATAAAAGAGTGAACAATTTTATTTGCTTTCTTAAAAGTTTCTTAACCATATTTGTCTAATTTTCCAACAAAAATATTTCATGATGCAAAATCATTATTTTAATTCAACTTAACTTACTTTGCAAATAATTAACTTACACCAAAATTGGAACAGTTTTCAGTATAGTCAGGATTTTTAAACGTATTTTTAAAAAGCCTTTTGTGCTTACCAAGGCTATATTTATTTCATCAGATAATAATAATAATAATAATAATAATAATAATAATAATAATAATAATAATAATAATAATAATAATAATAACTATTATTATTATTATGGGGCCTCACGGTGGCGCAGTGGATAGAACGTTCGCCTAACAGCAAGAAGCTCGCTGGTTCGAGCCTCGGCTGGATCAGTTGGCGTTTCTGTGTGGAGTTTGCATGTTCTCCCCGTGTTGGCGTGGGTTTCCTCCGGGTGCTCCGGTTTCCCCCACAAGTCCAAAGACATGTGCTATAGGTGAATTGGGTAAGCTAAATTGTCCGTAGTGTATGAGTGTGAAGGGGTGTGTATGGATTTTTTCCAGAGATGGGTTGCAGCTGGAAGGGCATCCGCTGCGTAAAACATATGCTGGATAAGTTGGTTCATTCCACTGTGGCAACCCCAGATTAATAAAGGGACTAAGCCGAAATGAAAATGAATGAATGAAATATTATTATTAATAAAATAATTAATAAAATAATGAATAAATGAATAAAAATAATATAATAAATAATATAATAATAATAATAATAATAATAATAATAATAATAATAATGATGATTATAAATAATAACAATAATTATTATTATTATATAAAATAAAAAAAAATGCTTAACTAATAATAATTATAAATTTTAGTTTTCTATTTTAGTATATTATATTTTAAAATGTCATTTGTTTGAAATTTTTGTGTCTTCTTCAGTGTCATGTGAAAAAGTGGTCAGAAATGATTCTAATATGCTTATGTGGTATTACAATTTTTAAATATTCAAAATCTGGTAAAAATTGCTTATAAAAATAAAAAAAACTTTGAAAGATTATTTGACACAAAAACTTTAAAATAATAAAATAAAAATGTTTAAACAAAGTTCTGAAAACATCTAAGATGCGTTTAAACATTGTGAGGAGTTTTCTGTCTATATATTTGCTTTTCGTAAGTAATAAAATGCCATTGCAGAAAATAAAACAGATGTGTACTCTTACTAGTTTTAGCATTGGTTTATTTTTCCAAACGGTCCTCCCAGAGCCCTAACTCTGCATTCAAACCCTCAAAATGATGGAAAATCTGGCTGAACTGATCTTTGTGTTAGAGAGAGAGGGTGGAAGGTAGAGAGAGAGAGTATAAATGCACTCCTGATTTACAGCCCGTCTTTAGGTAAAAGCCCCTCCTTTTTCCATGTTCTCCCCTTCTCTCCTTTCTGTGCCCATAATAATGGACACGGTGTTTTTACGAGAGTACCAGAGCAAACCCCATTCACACCGCGGCACTGAGTCGCCTCTAAATGGCTCCGTTCAGCTCACTGCTATTAAACAGCTCATAAAAAAGTGGCCACACAACCGCTTGAGTCACACAGATGCAGCTTCAGGATTCCTGTGTCAGTGTGATGCGGTTCAGACAGCTGCGATTGCCTGTTTCACATCTCGTCTAAAATGACATCAATTGACCATAAACAAGTCAGAATTACATTCGATGTGAAATGGAAGTTGCGATAGTCTTTTCTTACCTTTTGTGGCACGAGCGCACACACACACACGCACACATGCACGCACGCATGCACGCACACACACACCCACACTCACTGTAAACACACAGCTTGAAATTTTCCAGCATCTCTGGATATACTAGATTTAAGATGGTTTAGAGTAGGGGTGTCAAACTCAATTCCTGGAGGGCCGCAGCCCTGCAGAGTTTAGTTCCAGCCCTGCTTCAACACACCTATCTATAGGTATCAAACAAGCCTAAAGCAGTAAATTAGTTGGATCAGGTGTGTTTAATTAAGGTTGGAACTAAACTGTGCAGAGCTGTGGCCCTCCAGGAACTGAGTTTGACGCCTGTGGTTTAGAGTGAAATGTGAATTTTTGTTTTATTATTACATTATATTTTCAAGGTTTGATATCTTCCCAGTTTCAAATAAAAGGTGGTATTTAGAGAATATTTACACAATTACTAATGTTCAGAATAACAGTAATCAGAGTTGCGCCACTAAATATTATTTTCATAACTCTTCTGAAATTAAAACGTTGGTATTATGTCATTTTAACTTACACCAATTAAAATGACCAAAAAACAAAACAAACCAAAACATGGAAACAAAATAAAAGATTTTAAAATATCAGCTTCTTAAAATACGTAAATGTAACAAAAATAATGTTGTCATGATTTTTTGATCATATTATTTGTTTTATAGTGAATATAAGCACCTGAAAATGTGAATTGTTTTGTATTTTAATAAAAAGAAGCTCTATAACAACATATTTATTTGAGATTTGGAAGAAATGTCATCAGTAGATTACTCAAAAAATGATTTTTTAGCTACTTGTTCTAACTACGCATTTAAAATGAGCTGAATCAACCCAAATCAACCCAGAGTTTTTTGGGGACAACTTTTATGTTCATTCCACTTAAATTTATAAAAACAATTAAGTTAACTTAATTGATTTATGTTGGGACAACACGAAGGAATTGTGAGGAACCCAACATTTTTTTTACAGTGTTTGCGGAATAAAACACAAAACTATAATCATACATCATGAATCCAGACAAGCTGAGAATTTTCAAGTGGTCTCAGGTGTTTTTATATTCATGAGTCGCATTATGTGACCTTGATTTATGCTCTATGAACTTTTGACATTGTAGCTCTACCGTTTAGCAATGGGACCTTTATTGACAGTTTTTAGTTTGCTAAAAATATATTGTATAAGAAATGCATCTAGTTTATTACAACTCATTACTGGGTTTAGTGTCATAATTTAAAAAGATATAATGTTTCAAACTGTTAAACTTTCAATAAAAGTCCCTTTGTTAAATGTTTCAAGCTGACGGAACAGAGATCAAAGCCCCATTATGCATTTCAAAAGTGCGAATAAATAGAAAAGGATCACAAATCATGTATACAGTAGTCAACATTTGAAGTGGATCACAACCTTTCATCAAAGTTGTCCTATAACTAGTCTTAGGACAATCTTTTTAACCAATCTTAAACAAAAGTAGTGGTTTGCTATTGGTGTATCTTATGTGATTGACAAGTTGCCGTGTCATCAGAAAAAAATAAATGTGAGATGGAGAGGAAGATGTTTTTTTATTATTATTAAAGATAACTGCATGAATTCCACAAGAAATCAAAACTAAATTTTCAGCTTTGTCAGTACTTTTTCTTTTTGACCAATCAGAGCGGAGTATCCCAGAGAGCTGTGGAATAATACTAATTATCACTGACTTCTCTGAGGGCTGAGGCAACTCAGGTTCTTTCCCACCCTGCTAGCTTTCTCCTTCTCTTCTCTTCTTTTCTTTTTCTTTCCGTCTGACGCACTATGAGTGAAGGATATCAGATTCCCCTGAAAGCTCTCGGACAGGTGAGCGCTGCTTTGCTTGACCTCCATCTCTCACATTACGGTGCTAAACTGCGACTCCCTGCTGTTCTCGATTACACACGTTTGCCTGCACACACACACAGGTGTGATCCTTACACATCACTTGCTTTCAGTCGCCAATCGGTATCGACATCATCGAGGCTAAATGGATTCGGTTACAAGGCATTATTATGTATGATGCTCAGACATGATCATACAAAACATGTTTTGTACAAAAACAGAAGATAGGAGAAATGAAGAGACCAGCTTTTCTGGATTTATAGTTGTGTTCGAGTTGAATATCATTTTTGTTTTATTTTTGTAATGTACTGATGATTTTTCTTCCGAAGTTAAAATAAAAATGATGACATTTTACAACATTTTTGGCATTAAATAACAAAAGAGTGGCATGTTTTCAAGCACATTTGTATTAATTTTTAGACAGCACAATACCTTAACATTTAGGTTCAAATCATGTTCTTGGCTTCTTTGATGAATAGAATGTTTAAAACAAAAGTATTTTTATTGCAACCATCTAAAAGCCGTGTGCATCATTGCTAAATAAAAGAATGCACAAATGCAGTATAAAAAAGCTTGATTGGATTTACTACATTTTTTAAGGTAACTGGTTGCAAACAGGATGACACGGTGGCTCAGTGGTTAGCATTGTCGCCTTACAGCAAGAAGATCGCTGGTTTGAGTCCCGGCTGGGTCAGTTGGCATTTCTGTGTGGAGTTTGCATGTTCTCCCTGTGTTGGCGTGGGTTTCCTCCAGGTGCTCCGGTTTCCCCCACAGACCAAAGACATGCGCTATAGGTGAATAAACTACATTTTCCGTAGTGTATGTGTGTGAATGAGTGTGTATGGATGTTTCCCAGTGATGGGCTGCAGCTGGAAGGGCATCAGCTGTCTAAAACATATGCTAGATAAGTTGGCGGTTCATTCCGCTGTGGCGACCCCAGATGAATAAAGGGACAAAGCCGAAGGAAAATTAATGAATGAATGAATGGTTACAAACAATTTATATGGGCTGAGTTTAAACGAACAAATTAAGATGAACATTACTAAATGTAATTTGTTTGTTTAGCTTGACAGTGGCGCAGTGGGTAGCACATTCGCCTCACAGCAAGAAGGTTGCTGGTTCGAGCCTCGGCTGGGTCAGTTGGCGTTTCTGTGTGGAGTTTGCATGTTCTCCCTGTGTTGGTGTGGGTTTCCTCCAGGTGCTCCGGTTTCAGGTGAATTGGGTAAGCTAAATTGTCAGTAGTGAATGGGTGTGTATGGATGTTTCCCAGAGATGGGTTGCAGCTGGAAGGGCATCCGCTGCGTAAAACATATGCTGGATAAGTTGGCGGTTCATTCTGCTGTGGCGACCCCAGATTAATAAAGGGACTAAGCCAAAATGAAAATGAATGAATTTGTTTGTTTAAATTTAGCCCATATAAATTGTTTGCAACCAGTTACCTAAGTCCAATAAATTATATTTTGTTAGTGTGTAACTGTGTTAATGTACTTATTTTAAACATGACACTATTATAATAAAACCAAAAGACCTCATATTGCTAGTATTTTGATCAATAACATTGAATATTTTCACTGACAATATCTTGACCCCATAGATGCTTTAGTAGGAATTTGATAGCAGCACCACTGTGAGCAAATGAAATCTGCACTTTAGGTATTGATATAACAATATTAGTTTTATATCACATGAATCTAATGGACACTTTGAGCAAAACCAGTCCTGCTGAGATCTCGGTGGGTAGTTGAGACAGTAAAAGACCAGCTAAAACGCTCCTCAAGGAACCAACATATATTTACCTGTCTGCAACAACCACACATTTAAAAAACAGCAGCTTTGCTAAGTAATGGAAAAACAAATCAAAAAGAAAGTAGAGAATTAGTAAATGAAGAGAGAGAGAGAAATAAATAACAGAAAGTTGATCTATATAATCATCTCTAGATAGGACAGCTGTGCTACATTGTGGTCAGGCTCAAACCTCAACAGAGTTTTCATGGATTTTTAATGTGCTCTTTTAACAATCAGCAAAAACAGCACCTGCACTTTTCACTCCCACTCAAGCATGAAATGATGTCGACACAGAATGACTCAACTGATTTGTTGCACCACATTCAAAAAGACAATACGTTCTGTATCTATACAGAGCCGCATTCTAAGTCTCCCCCTATAACTTAAAACAGTGCACTATTTGAGGGAGCAGATATTTGTATTGGTGTTAGAAACCATAGTGGACATTCTGAAGCGCACTCAATCAATCCCACAATGCATTGCGCAGTAATGTATACAACCGATCTACACTCAACGGCTAGAGAATACTGTAACTAGTAGAAATATGCTATGGCCTGTTTAAAAGTATCGTGAAGTGCTTTGAAATGTGCATTGTTTTGTTCAATGTTTGAGGTAATCTCAACTGAAACGTGAAGACAGGGCGGGACATAGAATAGCTCCTCCCCTTTAAAAAAAACAACCAATAACATTTTGTTTTTATCGCCACAGTGAGAGTGGTTGAGCTCAAGCATATAGCAATAGCGTCTTGAAGGGTGTGGGACATGTGAGATGCTAGAGAGCATTTGATTGGTCTGAAGATTTGATGAGAAACTGAAGTATGAGATGACATCAAAAAAAAGTGTTGACCCGTTTAGGTGGAATTGACAAACTGCAAGCTTTTTTTATTGTTTATATACGTATATTCTATATGTAAATTTTGACAGTTTTGGAGCACACTAAATATCCTTAAGACTAATGTACTGACACTAACATCTAAAAATGTGTTTTTTAAACTTATTTTCTAAGTTATTTAGATTTCATGAGGACTTTAAGAGCTCCGTGCCTCCGTTTGATGTATATGCAGCACAAACACTGCATGTATGAGGAATACTTCTGTTGCTCTTTTAAAGTTTTATTTCTTCATGTAAGTAACTCTGTGAACGGCCTAATGTATGTGACGAATATACCTTTTTTATTTGAAATAAAGTGCCAGTTCACAATTGCCTTTGTCAGGGGTGCCCAAATTTGGTCCTGGAGGGCCGGTGTCCTGCAGATTTGATCTCCAACTTGCCTCCACACCACCTGCACGGACCTTTCTAGAATACCTAGTAAGAGCTTGATTAGCTAGCCCAGGTGTAACTAAATTTTGCAGGACCTCCAGGACCGAGTTTGGGTACCCCTGGTCTATGTGAACTCTTTCTGTATGGGAACTATCCGTATTTTTGCAATACAAAACCCATAATGCACTGTGAGAGTTTGGGCACAGAATGAACTTCTGTGTCTGACCACAAGGCGCCATCCACAGCTGAATCCTATCACTGTAAGTTTCTAAGTATATCATTATTTAATTGGTGTTTATATACATGCCGTTTGTATCATTACTCATAAACAGCTCGCTAAGTGTTAAATAACTGACCAAGAAAATGAAAATTTAATTCTTCAGAGGGATTTATTAACCAGCCGAGCACAAACAAAACCGCATCCCTTCTGGTTCGCTCACTCGTTTTTCATTCACTTCTTTAAATGGACTATATTAGTAGACTAATGTTGGAAATAGTGAGTTAGGGTATAGGGGGTGATTTTGGATTCAGTCTAGGGGTCACATTTATTGATTTCTATTTGACCTATGCTGTATCTGAAATGGCCCCCTATACCCTCATGTACTATTCCCTACATTATTCCACCGGAAGGAGTGAATGAAAGGAGTGAGTGAATTGGAGCACTCAGTGCACCGGAACGGATGCCATTTTGTTTGTGTTTTGCTGTTTGATAAATCCATAAGATGAATCGGATTTTCAACTTCTTGGTAAGACCCTGCGATATTTATTTAACACTTAGTAAGCTGTCTATTAGCAATGAAACAAAGACTTTTGATTTCTGTCATGTACACAAATGTTACTTTAATTAAACAACATTTTATTTTTAAACTGTACACCAATAGGAATGTGCTTTAGATGCCATCTTGTAGTCAGATGTGGAAATTGATTCGGCGAGCAGACTCTCATTGTGGGATTGATCAGTGCACTTCACAACGTCCACTATGGTTTTGGACACCACTAAAAATAGCTGCTTATAAATAGGGGGCGATTTTGGATTCAGCCAGTTTTCCTTTTATTCGGTTTTCCCTCCATCATTAGTTTTCATCTGTATCACCGGTTTTCCATTCAGTTTGTTCATTCGCTGTGTATTTAGGTTTCCGGTTGTGTCCAGTTTGCTGATGGTTATTTGATATTTGAAGTGTCATGGTTTGATGTGAATGTCGCATTCTGTCTTCACATGCCATCGACATCTGTCTCTTTGTAGATTCTAAACTCTTTAGTGCGCACTGCAACCACTGCAAGCCTGATACTAGGCAGAAAAAAAAAGGAAACTCAGTTTCAAAAATCAAAATAAAGATTCTTCATTCTTCAGACTTTTATGTTTTTCAAAATGGATCTTTTTAAGGTGAAAGGCTGTAGATGGTCAATTTTGAGATTAGTTTTTGTGTGGCTTTTTTCAGTCTAATGAATAAATGTCCAAAATGCCCTTAAATTTGTTTCTTTCATCGCAGCTGATCAATTTGTGTCAGCAGATTTCAGTAGATTACAATAGATCTTTTTCTCAAATGTTTTCTCCTGCACTGAACCATAAATCTCCACTTCAGCAGCACTTATACAAATTCTGTCATCCTTCTCCCTTCTCTTCTTCCAAACCTGTCGTTCTTCCGTTAAACACAAAACAAGATATTCTGAAGAAAGGTAACCAGTGACTTCCATAGTATTTGTTTTTCCTATGGAAGTCAATAGTTACAGGATTTCAGCTTTCTTCAAAATTTCTTCTTTTAGGTTCATCAGAAACTCCATCAGAAAAAGGTTTGGAACCAACTGAGGGTGCTTAAATAGTGAGTAAACTATCCCTTTAATGAAATTAGCCACGTTTACATATTAAAACATAACATTTTAGAAAATTCTTAATTAGTCAAGTGGAAACGCAATAATGGAGCTTTAATGTTTAAGAGTGTTTGCTGAAATGATTTGAGTACTTGGATATTTCTTCCTTCACCTGCAGTGACTCAGAGGTTAACACTTCTCCTGTACCTCTGTCAGGGTTATGTAAGAGTGAGAAGGCAGTGTGGCTGATCCAGGTGCAGCTCTTCATTTCTGTCACTCACACTATTATGATTTACATGAAGAAGTCAAGCTGGGTATCAGAGGCAAATGCTATTCAGGGGCCAGATTTATCAAACTTTCTAAAGAAAAAATGTCATCCTTACATCCATTTTCTTCTTATTTTCTAACTTAGGACAAAAGTTAACAATATTTCGTATTACCAAACAAATCCTCTTAAGAATGTTCTGTTCTCGTTTCCTAACTTTGTTCTTCATACAAATTATATTATTTGATACAATGTTAAGGCATAGTTTACATGGGGAGGGGGGTTATTTGTTTATTCAGATATTAAGCATTACAAAACTATAAACGTCTATAATAAAAACTGTGTAACTACTTCAATTTTTTACTTATTTAAACTAGCACAATTGGCTTATTAGATGTTTATGTTCCATATGGAAATACTATAGTTTTTCAACAGCTCTTCACTAGTGATGTTTTTGTGTCTTTTCACATCATCCATCTTTAATCAGCTGAATAGTTTACACTTTGATGTGAGTACATTTCTTTTTGTTGCTAAATGAGCAAATTGCACTCAATAACTTTTATAAAGAAGATTTTTGTGAATCCAGCCCCAGGAAATATATAGATAGGATCTTAAATATAAACGTGTTCCAAAATATGTTGAGCTTTGTTATCATGACAAAAAAGTTCACTTACACTATTGCTTTTAAGCAAAGTGGACGTCAGCAAAGAACTACAGCAATACGCAACAACACAATAAACGTCAGAAATGACAGTGGTGAGAATAGAAAGCATCTGAACATAGCCTTATACATTTGGTTGCATCATATACATCTGTTGAGATTATTAATCTGCCAATTACACAGTTATAATAGTTTGATTTCAAAGTATAGTTGAGATTATAAACTATAAATATCTGGCTGTATAAGACTATAATACTGTATAGAAAGAATGTTTTGGCCTTATCCTGAACATTATGACAATGATTTTTATGCATTATGAAAGAGTCACATCCTTTTGATTTTCCCTTGCACATTAGAGTCCTTAAATGAGTCTACACAATTTTAAAGACTACATAGAAAGGCCTATGGGATTGTTAAAAGTTATTAATTCATAAACATATAACCCCCGTCAATAGGTTACTCAAATAACAGTGTTATTGTGTAACAATGTTGTCACATAACATGTCAAGAATGTTATCTTATAGTGAACGAATGTCAGCAAATCATTCTTCATAAAATTTTGCTCTTAACATTGATTTAAGTAATAAGGGAGACAAAACGCAATTCCAAATAGTGTAGTGTTGCTCATATGTAATATAACAGGACCACGACAAAACTTACTGTTTTCCTGCATGAGACTTCACAACTGGTCTTCCGCTACAAATTAACTCCTTTGGCTCCATCTGGTGGCCACAATGCCGCTGTAACTGAAATAAACAGTGTTGCCAATTTAGCAATTTTGTTGCTAGATTTAACAACTCTTCATATTACCCTAGTAACAAAATTGTTTTTTTTTCTTTTAAAAAGCATCTAGCAACAAATTTAGCAATTTGTAACATCCATTTGGCTAAATTTTGAAACTTTTAAAGTGACTCAAAAGAGGAGTAGTGACTGCAGGCTTAACTCTTTCACAACACACGCAAGCAGAGCGTAAGCAAGGCTTTTTTTCAATGAAAGTGACAATGCATTAATAAAGAGCAAAAACACATCGGATGACATTTAAAAAGTAGCCCAATTTTACCCAATGAGTCCATTGATAATATCCACAGATTTGTAAATAATCAATCAAATAAACTTAAACGATAAAAAAAAATAAATAAAATAAAATTCCAAAACACTTTTTGGGGCCCGAACTACAAAACCAAACATTTTATAGTATCAGTTTTGATTAAGTTACACACTAATTTGATTATGTATGAATATAATTAAAACTATATTTGTATAAATATCATTAAAACTATATACATATTACTTATAATACAATCAAACATAAAATCACATAACAGGCGATTGTTTTCTGAGCACACCTGAAAAGACAATAATGAATGGCACTACTCATATATATATGAGAAAGGAGGACACATATGTCTGACATTACAGGAGATGTTTATTTTATGCTTTAGAGACACCAATGCTGCAATGCATTGCAGGCCACTTTCCATAGTCTCAAAATGATTCAAATATTATATATTTTGGCTTTGGAAAAATTGTAAGTGACATTTTGTGCAACATGTACTGCGCTATCAGTCAATACAAGGGCAATTAAAATGCATGCTTGGATATCTTAACTGCAGTTTTGCATGTTTTACTCAGCACAGTGCACATCTGATGATGATGTCTGGATGTTTCAGGCGAGGATTATGGGTAGCTGACATGAAACTGAAAGCTATGTGGAGTGACATGCTGTAGCCCATCTAAAAGTCTTTTGAATAGCATAAGTTTTTAGCATACGTTTATTTATGCATTGTTGATATGCATGCAGCATTAATGCGTTTAATTCAGAGAGTATTTTTGTCACATATTTGTCACAGCATTTAAAATTACGCAGCGATATGTCATATGATAATAATGTTAAATAAACTACTGAACATGTACTGTACTTCAGACATTAAACCACAAACGATGGCCTGTTGTGTTTAATTTTTGCTACATTATTGCAGTGCTGTTTGATGATATTCTGATGACTGAAATATAAGTTGTGTAGCTCCTCACACAGAAATATAAACTGGTTATGCTAGTCATTCAAGTTTAAACAACCAGACAAAACATTTCTTGCTTAAAAAGCACAGACTACATTCAAAACCTTCATATAAACAACTGTATATTATAATAACTAAATAACTCTATATTTGCTCGCATTATTAGCTGACCTGACCTATAAAATATACTTCATTTAAATACCATATCCTACAAATCCTCTTGATTTTGTCACAATGCGACAAATGGGCTTCTAGAAAAATATGACTTAATTAACTTAAACTTTGAAGAACATATTAAGAAAAAAAATATGTGAGTCTTTTAAACTCTCATGTAGTGCATTCCTTTAAAGACACAACCTGCACAAACGTACTTAGAATGTATAAACTCGCTCTGTCTGTGTCAAATATCTGATTTCCTGAATCGCCTTTTTGTTCTTGACTGTGGTACATATGAGGATGTCGTAATAATTATGATTGTGAAAATGCATTATTGCAAACCCCACCGTGTTGCAACACCAACTTAGTGTGAAGGTTATCGTCATTTGCACAATCTAACAAGTTCAAGTGCAAACACATTCAGTTCATGGAGACCGTCTCCTTTAGCTTCAATAAGGCATCATCAATTAAAATAAGCAAGAAAATTTAAGTGCCAGAATTGTTTGTTGCCATAGCAGTGGCGATCTGCTATTTGGGGGCTGATGGGAAATGTAGTCCCATCGCTGATAGTGCAAGCAGAAAGTGAGGAGTGGGAAAATCTAGAAGCAAAGTTTCACTGTCATGCAGGAGTTCGGAAATGTCCTCTCAGTCTCACTCAGAAGCGGAAACAGTCATTAACTTCGTCTGAGCAGTCAAAGTTGATTCCTTCACACACGGAGTCCTCAAAAAAAGAAAAGAAAAGTGTCTTTAAGTATCATAATCTGCTTAAACTGGCAGTCAAAATTTTTACAAATATGCTGAATTGGTGGTCAAGGAACATTTCTTTTTTATTATTATAATTAATGTTTTTGCTGCTGTTTATGTTTATGGAAACCATGATAAACTAACATTTCAGAATTTTTATTAATTTAAAAACATAAATGAATAATCTTATTTAACATAAATGGATTAAATTGATTAATAACATACAAAATAAATAAATAAAGTATATTATGTAACAACTTTTTTAAACACTGAAATACCCTGAAAATCTTTCACAGTTTCTACGTAAAAGATATTAAGCAGAAAAAGATATATATAACATATTATATATTACAAATACATTATAATAACTTATTAATAATACAGTAATAATAACTGATCAAAATACTGAGCACTGAATCAGAATTGTAAAACCGGTTTTCAATATTACATATTTTCAAAAGTAAATTAGATGCAACAGCACTAAAGACTGCTTATGGTGCATTCTGAACATTTGAAGAATCGAATCACTTATCACAACACATACATAAAAAAAGCATGGTTGAATCTTTCAACACAAAAATGCAGTTTATAAGACAGACAACAGAAAAAAACAAGAATCAAGAAAGAATCAAAACCGCCCTTTCTTTGAAATCACACATAAAAAACACCTTTTATAAAATTGAAATGGGGTTTAACAAAAGCTTTCAAACTCATGGGATTTAATATACTCACAGATGGCTGCCAACCACACGAGACTGTGAAAACAGAGAGATGAGGATGAAGGGCAAAAGAGGATGACAATAGGAGAGACAAATATGGAGAAGATAGATTTGAACATTCAAAAAATATTGATTACAAAAGCACAACATACAGTACATTACTTTAAGTGGGACACCCAGTTCACCCAGAAAAATCCAGTCATTATTTACTCACACTCATGCCATTCTGAACCTAAAGCCGTTCATTATTTTGCAGAACACAAAAATATACTTTATGTTGCTCATTTCCATACAATGAAAGCTAATCTATCTGTGTAATACGTATGAACATTTCACTTAAGAAATTAGGAATTTTTGGCAAAACTTTTAAGGTAATTAAAGTGTGACATTGTGCTTTTAGTGTCTGTTTTTTAAACGTAAAAGGTCATAAAGACCAAAGTGCACACAATTTATTGGTTTTAAACAAACTGACTGAAACAAGTTATTAATAATTCTAGTCTTACTTCCTGCACAAATCTATATAGGTTTTTATATAGGTATTGTTTTCTATTTTGGATGGATGGATGGACAGATGGAAGCAAGCCTATTGCAGGAGACCACTAAAACAAGTCTAAGGAAGCTGTATACAATCAAACAGTTGCATGTTATGCACATAAGTAGTTATTCCTAAATTTTCAATGAAACAAATGACTTAAATGACTTTTGGCCACTATTTACTTTCATTGGATGACAATAAGCTTTTAAGTTTTAAAAAAGTATATGTTAAAGTATATACTCCTACTGCACAAATAGTTTAGCAAAATGTCGTTGGTATAAAGAAAGTGAGGATAATGCCAATTTAAACCGTTAGTTGACTTTTGTATGTTATTGCACTGGTAAATTATGAATACTGCATGATCTGCACAGAGCACTCATAAGAAACAACAAAAAAACAAGCTCAAGCTGAACAAAGTGTGCAAAAAAAACATGCACTTATATTTAAAAAAAACTAAATGAAGAAGAGCATTTCATGCGCGATCAGTACTGAGTGTGACATTCAGGGGTGATTCAGAACACCAGTGTGAGGGTGGTTTAGTGTCAGGACAACACTGAGTCCATGTAAGGTTACAGGGCTTGTTTAGACTGTCACTAACTTGGCTTTGCTGGAGCAGCAGTGCCCCGTCTGGTGTGTTTGGGAAGTGCAGGGTGGTGGGGGAGGGGGTGAGGGGCAGCCAGGGCCGGTTGCCAGCGCTGTAGAGACGGGGCCGCTTAACCTGGTCGTGACTGGACAGAGGGGTGTAACTATTCCGCCTTAACAGCAGAGGAGCGCAGTCTCGTCTCACTTTCCCCTGCTTTGAAATGGAAGAGACTGGGTGGGTTAAAAAGAGAGACTTTTGTCTGCACAAGATCTTTAATACACATCAGACACTCCAACCTCCACAAAATGATCAAGGGACATGTTAGCTGCAAGTATTACCAAACATTATATATTTACAAAATAAAGTAGTTCTGGTTAATATTATACATGTCAATACAGGGATGGAGAACACATCACTTAAAACACAATGTTGTTTAATGGAAAGTTCAACAGAGGCATGAACACTACTCACAACACAAACTTATCATAGCTGTGTGACTGACACAATCACAAATGTACATTTTTGTTGTCAACATATAGAGGGAAAGGGCTGAACCTCACTCTGATGAGGTGAATGAGCAGAAAGAAGATTTTTCTTTAATCAAACCTTTTGTTTGGTAGTTTGATTAAAGTCAGAGAACACAGCTTAAAGGAATGTTATGGGATAACAAGATAAGCTCCTACCACAAACATTCATTAAAGTTAACATAATTTGGCTGGTTTGACCAAATAGCCAATAGAGAAGGGGCTATACTTTAAATAATTTTACCATTACAGTTGTTTGTGGATGTATGTACGTTGTTTTCTTGACAGTATGTCAAAATCGTTTTCTCAGAATCAGAAAGAGCTTTATTGCCAGGTATGTTCACACATACGAGGAATTTGCTTTCATGACAGAAGCTTCTACAGTGCAACAGAACTACAGAGACAGGACAAAAAACAGATAATAAATATATTTTTAAAAATAGAAGTAAATAGTGAATGCAAATATGCAAATTGACAAGTGTATGTACAGGTATATTACTATATACAACGTTATATGTGCAGCTATTATGTGCAAATTGGCATGTAAAGTATGTTGTTAAATAAGTGTATATGTGTAGAAAAAGTGGAAAAAGTGTATAGCAAGAAGACAAGCATGTCACAAATGACAGTATGTCACAAATGCTGTTGATAGGCTTCAGTTGTACTGGACCCAGAAGATTGCTTCAAGCATTGGGTTCTCTGAGAAAAACATGCAGCAAAGCCAAATATGCAGTGATCCATATATCCAGATTTATAAACAGCATGCTTGTTGTGACGTTTCAAAAATACAAATTTGATGTGCCACTAATAATATCAAAATGAATATTTAATATCCTCTATTAATAATTCATGCAAGTGGGTATGTCACTGAAACAGATGTGGACTCACCAGTGGTCGGTCCCGATGTGTGTTCACTGCCTCCACATTCAGATGAAACATCTCCACTTTGCAACCTAAAACATCAACCAAATTTATCTCTAATCATAATTTGATGTGTATGTTTGCTATACAAACAAAAAGGAGAACACAAATGCCCAACCCACCGTAAGCAACAGGAGTGAGCTTCATGACAGTATGAAGAGGACATAGCAAATAGGGAAGATCATCTGTGAGACAAAAGATTCAGTTTACAGTATTACTTAAATGTCTATGAGTATTGATAATTGTTGTTGCGTATTCCATTTCATTAGATGATTTCTTTCCAAGACAGTGATAACTATTTGTGATCAGTTAGATTGCTGCAGTCTGTCTGTCAATCTCACGTTCTATCCTTTCCTCCCTCGTAAACAAGATCCCAAGATACTTAAACTCCTTCACCCAGGGCAAAAACTTTCCTCTAACCTGGAGCGGGCAAGCCACCTTTACCATTAAGCACCATGGGCTCATATTTAGAGGTGCTTTCATGTGTCAACCGCTCAGTCCTGGACAGTTTACCAGAATTTCTTTGAGGCCGACTAACCCTCTTTCATGAACTCTACCCAGGTCTGTGTTGGCCCACCCATGTCCATCAGCTGCTTTGAGAGTCCCACAAGCCAACCAGGCTCTATAGGACTCTCTCTTCACCTTAACAGTATCCCTCTTTCTTCTGATGTCTGACAACTGGCCTAGAGTGTTCCTTATTTTCAAACATGGCATTTGTTATAGGCTAATTGAGACTAGCACAGAAATCCAACAACAGAACATCACTCAGATTCAGGTCACTTCTCCCTGTCACACTTCCCCAGTCGGTGCACCTTCAAGCCCCCCTCCCAAGGACTCCAAGAAGACCAGATACTCTGCACTGCTGTTTGACCCTTAAGCACAAACTACACTGAGAGACCTATCCACGACCTGAGGTGCAAGGCTCCTTCCCCCAGTAAGGTGACATTCAATGTCCCAAGAGCCAGTTTCCACAACCAAAGATCATGGCCCTAGCCTTCGACCACCTATATATAAAGCAACCTATATAAAGCAACTTTTCCCAGTGCAAATGCATCCTACCTGCACTCTTGTCCAAGAAATAGGCTAGTAGGCACCGCATTACCGCCTGATGGCAGATGACTAGTACATTGCCTTGTCTCTCAAGCTCCATAATCACAGGCTCCAATCGCTGAACCAGGTCCTGATATGACTACAAGAACAGAAAGCCTTATGAAGTCAGACCTTTCCACAAGAGCTCAGATATTAACATATACCAACAAACCCATAGAACTTTATATAGAAGAGACATACTCTGATGATGAATTTTAATAAAACAGATAAGTTTATGATATGTTGTACCTCTCCTCCTGGATATCTGTAATGGTACTTGTCCTGATCTCTTAAAGCAAATTCCTCTGGGAAAGTGTTCTGGATCATTTCATAGGTCATCTCCTCACAAACACCCTGTGTCAGAACAATGAATGCTGATGAACATATGATAAATAAAAACCTAATCTAATCTCTGCTGGGATCTTGTCATACTAACAGCGTCTATCTCATTGAGAATTTTCCACTGTTCATAGGGAACTCCCAGCTCCTCAGCCGTCTGGATGGTTCTCCTTAACTGGCTTGTCCAAACCTTCAGGTTAGACAGCTTATGCTCCTCAACAAACTCATGCAGGGCACTCGCAAACTACTCGCAAAAGATAAAAAAAAGTCAAGTTCACCTTCTGATTAATTAATGCTAAAAAGAAATAACTGAATGAGGTCAGACCTGTCTCCCTCGTGAAGAGAGTTCAGAGTCTCCTCCAATGCGCCCTTGGATGTTGTGTTCACTCTCTCCATGCCTGCACAGGTAGATGGAGTGCGAGTGTACATGGATGTTCATGAGGTAATAGACAATCTTGCTCTGGATGTAGTCCTGAACGCGGTTCACCAAGAATCGACGGCCCACATTTATCACCTTAATGAAGGACAGGTCTCTGGGGAAAGAAATTAATCAGGAGTATTTTAGCCTTAACTATTCATGTTTACTGACATGAAGGCAGGACTAGCAAAAGCAAACTTTAACAATTTCAATTTCTAAAGGAAATAAAGCAATTTTTACTTGTTCAGGGTCTCAAAAAAGAACAAAGTATCCAGTTCCAACTTTGCCAGACAGACAATTGCCAGCAGAGGCTTCATTCTAGCATCCATCACATAAATGTCTGTTCAATATTCCTCTAATTGTAGATGCATGTGCATTTACTCCAGATGCCAGAAGGGTTTGCAACTCTCCAGAGAAGATGTGTTTTCACCCAAATGTGTTTTATCTGAATCTGTTACCCACTTGACACTAGCATGCTGGAGGTTTACTTAATTTTGTACATGTAGATAATGTAGCTTTTTGGCTACTCACTCATTTCCATCTAAACACATCATAAGCATACAACTGAAATTTAATACATAAAAATCAGGCAATGATAAAACAGTAGAAAACTATGAACTGCTCAATGGGTTCAAAAGCTTTCAAGCAGTACTGTATGACTAAGGAAGAGTTGTTTTCTGCTACAGACAGTAGAGGGTTTAGAGCTTGTACTGAGAAAAAGTACACCGATATGCTGAATGAATTTGTCCAATATCTCAAATTGATCTTTATGGTTTTGTTGTTCAGGCTCACATATGTCAAAACAACACTAACTTGCCTAGGCATGGACTATACGAGACCCCTAAAAGTGTCGTGTTCTATCTGACACTAAAACATTAGCAGCAAATTGTTGTGTGAATTGGTAGAGATGAAAACATTCCCCTAAGAAATGGGACACAACTATTACATGCGCATAAACACAATAACATATAACAGATTACAAAGTTGTTTTGTGCTATATGTGGACAAATGCTGTTGCTTTTCAGCTCGAAAGCCTTTGAGCCTCTATAAATAAATCTTTAATCTGTAACAAATCAATCAAGGGCTCATCGGTAGCCCTATCAGTATATACATTTAGATACACCATCGCATAACTAAGACATAACATGTCAATTTTGCAAATATTCTTACTTGTCATATTCATCAGGATCTAGCGGCTGGTAAGTGACTTTATAACATTCAATACGTTTCAGGAAGTCATCCATGACTCTCTCTCTGTGTGCTTCTGGATAATCCGGACTTGAAACTTTGACTTCCTGAAGAAATAATAAGCACATAAAAGAAAGATTATGAACAACAGCAGCCCTATGCAGCAATATTTCATTGTACCATTAGTTTAATGAAAACCAAACTCCATACCAGTATGTTAGCAGCAATAACCTCTGGATCATCACATACTGACTCCACAAAAAACACCTGCAAACATACAGAAATAGGAAAATGATCAACACACCTGTCTCTTATTGACGTTTAAATTATACATGTGGCTTCGATACCTTGTATGCATTCTCCTGTGCAAAATCCAATATGAGATCCCGCCTCTCCCGAGTTGTGTTTGTGGCATCAAATACCTTAGAGAAAAAACAAATAAAAAACAGATTAATGACAAATTCACATCTGCAATTTATAATCAAATATAAAAATTCATAGGCATGTTTGATTTGAATAAAATAACAGCACATTAAATTCAAGTATTCATTGAACAGGGAAGAGGGTAAAACCTCACAGCTATTTGTCCACCTTCCTCATTCAGGTAGATCTTGACGTCTTGCAAGGCCACCAATGCACACTGTCTGTTTGAGATGCAAATTAGGTCATATGATTTTTTAAAAATGGACAAATGCACTGAATAGAATGACAGTTAATTCAGATCCCAGGAAAAACTGCAAATGATGTAACCTTCTGATACTTGGTTTACTGAAAATATTATTTCATTTTATCACTAACACTTGCACGTTCTGTTAGACTAACTTCTCCTTTTGGAAGCAGGACAGTTTGGAACAACATTAAGCTAATGATCATAGAATACATTTTTTAGGGAACTATTCCATGAAATAACACTTAAAAAATGTACATACTTCCGTATTTTCATGGCCTCCTCATTGTCATGTCTAAAGAAGTCATATGACTTGTACGCTTTAACTGCTTCCCTCCGGTACACACCCAGATTGAACACTGTATGAAAAAACAAACAAACAAGAATTTAAGGTAAATTTCAACATTTTCAATTTATTGATCAGTTTATCAATAGCTGGCCTCACGGTGGCGCAGTGGATAGCACGTTCGCCTCACAGCAAGAAGGTCGCTGGTTCGAGCCTCGGCTGGGTCAGTTGGCGTTTCTGTGTGGAGTTTGCATGTTCTCCCCGTGTTGGCGTGGGTTTCCTCCGGGTGCTCCGGTTTCCCCCACAAATCCAAAGACATGCGCTATAGGTGAATTGGGTAAGCTAAATTGTCCGTAGTGTATGAGTGTGAATGGGTGTGTATGGATGTTTCCCAGAGATGGGTTGCAGCTGGAAGGGCATCCGCTGCGAAAAACATATGCTGGATAAGTTGGTGGTTCATTCCGCTGTGGCGACCCCAGATTAATAAAGGGACTAAGCCGAAATGAAAATGAATGAATGAATTATCAATAGCTTTTCACACTTGAAATATTTAACCCTTAATGCCCGCACGCTACTTTTTCTGATTGAAACAAAGTGGTTGTAAATCCTGGATATACATCAGAAATGCTCTGAACTCTGACTCTGAACTGACACTGAAAAAAAAGAAATTGTTTAATAAAGTTATTATTTTAGTTTTTTTGTGTGTGCAAAAAAATATTCTTGTAGCTTCGTAACATTAGAATTGAACTGCTGAAGACGTGGACTGTTTTAAAGATGTTTTTGGAACCTTGCTGGACTTTGAAATTCTTGTGACTCTTGCTGTCTGTGGCTGTCTTTCGGATTTCATCCAAAACATCTTAATTCGTGTTCCAAAGATGAATGAAGGTCTCATATATTTGGAATGACATGAGGGTAGTAGTTAATCACAGAATGTTTACCTAACTTTTATTTTTCCAATTACTATTGTGTACGGAAACTCTGATTTTAATTACAGAGATTAAACTTTAAAAAAGTTATTAGTTATAGTTTCGTCTCACAAATAGTAACTGAGTTAGTAACTTATTACCAGGGAAATCAACTATTGTTTTAATTATGATTTGAAACTAAATTGATGTGGCACAGCCTCAGGTGGGTGCATTTTTGTGTGGAGTTTGCATGTTCTCCCCATGTTCGCGTGAGTTTCCTCCAGGTGCTCCGGTTTCCCCCACAGTCCAAAGACATGCACTAGAGGTGAATTGGGTAAGCTAAATTGTTCGTAGTGCATGTGTGTGAATGAGAGTGTATGGGTGTTTTCCAGTGATGGGTTGAAGCTGGAAGGGCATCCGCTGCGTAAAACATATACTGGATAAGTTGGCGGTTCATTCCTCTGTGGCGACCCCTAATTAATAAAGGGACTAAGCCGAAAAGAAAATGAATGAATTTACACTATAGTATATATTAATATAGATTCTATGTTCAATCATCTTTTAATCTTGTTATAACGATAGTAAAACTCTTTCTTCTCTGACTCTGATGCCGTATGGCAGATTCCTGCCTTCACTCACGGCAAGCTGATGATATGGAAATGTTTTTGTAAAGTTGTTATGCAAAATATGCTATGACACGCTTAACTAGTTTTGCAAATTTTTTTGACATTTCAGAATTTTCGTAAACTAGTTTTGATGTAGGCGTACATAGGGCCCTGTTTCCTCCTTTGAAAGCGGTGCTCAGGTTATTGCCTGTGTTCTTAGCCTATCAGTTATGTGGTTGTCCCACCCCTGTACACACACACACGCACACACACGGACACACACGCACACACACGCACACACACGCACACACACGCACGCACACGCACACGCACACACACACGCACGCAATCATCATTGACTATAATTCCTATATTTTATCTTTAATCGGCATAAAAAATAACAAATCTTTTAAAAGCCAAAAAATGGCTTTTAATGTATAACTTTTTAAATTTTATTTTAAATGTATTTATTTTTTACTCTATATTTTCTATATTATAGTGTATAAAATATATAACGCTGCTATATTGCCAGTAATGCTAATAGTGTTGTAATGGGGGAATCAGTAATTGGTTTGATTACTCGTTACTGAAAAAAGTACCTTATTTATAATGCCGCTATTCCCATCACTGATTGTCGGTCATGATGTACTCAAGAGAATAACTGGCTACACATCTATAGATCGCAAGTTCAAATTTAGCCTCTTGATAGACCTTGATGTCTAAATGGTCAGCTGAGGGCTAAATGAAGCATTTAAAAGGAGAGACAGATGATATTTATAGTGATTGTCATTTGATATGTTGCAACTGTCTGAATCCAGCTGCCCACTCACCCTTTGTTGGAACTCCTATCCAGTTGAGGTAGCGAGTGAGTTTTTTCGACATGTACGTCTTGCCTCTGGCAGGGAGGCCAATCATGACGATCACAGTTGGGGAATTTGTCATGTAAGAAGCCCATGCTGTGGTCAAACGGGCACCAAAAACAAAGAAAGCACATAAAGATTTGGAGGATGTTAGCAGTATCTCAAGGACTAACTATTAAATCTGGTAAATATAAACTACTAAAATTGCATATATGGAACATCAAAGGGAAGGACATTGAGAGATAGTACACCTAAACATGAAATGTTACTGTTAATTTACTCACCTTCTGGTCATTCAAGAAGTAGGTGACTTTTTTCATAAGAAGAACATTAAAGAAGATTTTTAGCTAAAACCATGGCCTTATTGTCAGTAATGTTCAGTTTCTTGAACAGATCATCAGGAGGTATTAATTTTGTGTTGCCTGTTATGTTGTTATTAGAATGTTTTTGACTGTTAAAGTGCCGGTAAACATAGACAGTTGATTTCACCATGCCAAGACCATGCTTTCAACTTAAAATGTTCAGCAATTTTTCCTGAAATATTTTTTTTTTAATACTATTCCTATTCCTATTCCTTTTAAGGTTTAAGGCATGTTTTTTTTATTCATTTTGAAGCATAAGGATTTTTAATGGTTTGAAATAAGTCTTTAATGCTCACAAATACTGTATTTTAAAAATATAAATTATTATACATTTTATAGCAATACGCAATAACTAATTTGATGTTGTTTTACTTATAATGAAATATATTATAAACATTATTTTTTTAAGTTATAAGACAAAGATGAATTTTAAAGGGGTGGTCCACTACAATATTATATTTTAAACTTTAGTTAATGTGTAATGTAGCTGCGTGAGCATAAACAACATCTCTGAATGTAATATGCTCAAAGTTCAATGCAAAGGGAGACACTGGCTTTTACAGAGTTAGCTTAGCAAAGCCTACAGCGAATGAAGTTTGGGGACTACAAAAAAATACATCTGGGCTAGTGAGATCATAAACGCTTCAGGTTATGTGCACGCACCCTACACATACACCCCGCGCAGCAAATGGGGTGTGTCCAGAGGCGCTGTAATGTAGCAGAGAAAGCTAAAATGCCGTCCAAATGCTGCTATTTCCACACAGCTTGTTCTGTTTCTGTATTTGAGCTTCCAAAGGACACAACACAAAGAGAGAAGTGCTTACAATTTAAGTTCAATTATGTTCCAGAGAATTATAAAAATATATATATATAGCTAGCATTTGACAAAGGACAGCTTCCAGAATCTCTCCCAGTTCAGTGCTGGATTCGGCTAAAAACTCCTCAAAGGAGCAGCTCCAACCATAATAGCAGAAGCTGTGGATTGTGAGCCACAACCTGTAAGTATTTTTATTTGTTAAAATTGATCTATTACATGCACAGTTTCTAGCGTTAACGGTATGTTGTAACGAGGACTTAAACAAGGACGTAAACAACGGCAAATGCTGTTTGGCACTGTAAAGAATTTAGCTACAAATTTATATTTATCCGTCAAACCGCTTTAAACTCACACAATCTTCAGCAGTGCTGCAGTGTCTCTCTATGCGGCCCCTTTTTCTGCTTTATACATCTCAAATAATGAACTCGCAAAAGATATGTGAACCTTTCATATTACTTACACACGCTTATTCTGAATATATGTGAAAGACACTTGTCAGATGTTATTTTAGAGAGCAGACGTGAGGTTAAGCTGTGTCCTCTGTGTCATTTTCTGTCTGATTCAGGCACAAACTGATATTGCTAACAGCTACTCTAAATAATGTTAGCTGATTAATCAGGGCCTCTTGAGGGTGGGCCATTCAGAGGAACTAGGAAATACGACAGTCGTTTTCATGTTAGCCGAGTAGCTGTAAATAATCAAAGTAAGATATATGAAAAAAATAAGGTGATTTTCTACAAGTTAAGCATGAGCACACTCTGCTTTGCATCTTATAAACACAACCAAACCTTAAGAATACACTCTGGACCACCCCTTTAGCACAATTACTCCAGTCTTCTATGTAACATAGTCTTTTAGATATTCAGATATGTTGATTTGCTGCTTTAGAAACATTTGTAATGATTTTAAATGTTGAAAAAGCTGTGCTGATCAACTTATTTCAAAATTTAAGATTATGCTAAATAAAACACTACATCAAAGCAGCAATTTAATAAAACCCCCCCCCACACACACACACACACACACACACACACACACACACACACACACACACACACACACACACACACACACACACACACACACACACACACGCGATCCTAAACTCTAAAAAACTGGCCTTTTCCTTGATCTGCAATTTGAAACCAGCATAACAGACAATGCTGACAATCTAAATAAAGGGCAGCACAGCAGTTATTTTTTTCCAACCCAGCCTGACAGTGAACTTCTGTTTAGCTGCTTCAGTAACAGCTGACACCACAAGAAGGACAACTGTGATATAATTCAGGGCCGTCGTTAAACTTCACCAGGGCCACGAAACAAATCTGTCACGCAGTAAACATTCCCATCAGCTAAAAAGTCCCCCAAACCTCTCAAACATTTAAGATCAGTGGGACACGAAAGCTTGTGTACTTACAGCATTTCTTCGCTTGGCCTCTAGGCTCTGATTTCTTGGCTTCAGCAGAACTGGTTGGACCAGCCTCCTCCTGCTGCAGCCATGCAGACATACTGAATCTGACAGACTTAATCACTCATTCACACTTAGTGCTGCAAAACTAGGCGCACCTGCAGAGAGACGCACACAAACGGCGAAATAATGACAATATACGCATCCTACGTTAGTGGAAACTAGTGTTTCCATAGATTATGTTCTACTCGGTGACAAATAGCTTTTATTCTTGGCACATCGTCATTTATTCAGCGCAGTAATACAAATACCTCATAACGGAGAAAAGGATGCTGAGAATACCGTGCTACGTCATTACCGTTAACCTTTTGATGAGGGTTTATCAACATTCACTGACAGTTTAATCCATACTTGTATAACATCCTATTGTGAATACATTAAAGCAGCACTATGACGAGATACATGAAACAATACTGTTTCCTAATCGTTGTCATTCTACCTCAGAGGTCCGTGTTTTACTCCGTATCTCCAGGTCCCACCGGCAAGTTCAGTATGTTTCCGCGGGGTGCTGTCGTTGCCTCAGCCAGTTTTTGCACTTGATAACCATCCATGGCAACCAGAGCCAAGCGCGTGAGTGAAGGTGTGTGTATACGTCACCGTTTACTTACCGTAATACCTGCAGCAGACTGAACTGAGAGGTCAGTTGAATCTCGTGGTTTGATTAATATAAGTGAATCTTGTGACTCGACTCGTAAACTGATCCGTTCAGTGTGAAGTCAGACTACAGTCGGGTTCCAGAAGTATAAACTCTATTTGTTTTCTTAAGTCATTTTTTATTGAGCTATTTATATAGATATGTTTATTATTATTGTTTTCTTTTACAAAAAACTGTAAGCCTGTCCCCTTTTTTGAGCACAGACCTATAAATTCAATTTGATCTCTTTTTAAAGTTCCAAAAAAAAATCAAAACTGAACTTAAAGTTATCTATAAGCTAGTGTTCTCCTAAACAACTCAGAATACCTAACTTATCAAACACGGATCAACCATTTTTATGACATCACTCTGCACTTGTCAGATATTCTGTCCAATCAAATGCTCTCTAGAATCTGAAGCGTCCCGCCTTTAATTTAAATAGATGCAAAAACTGTGACTGAAACCAGTCACTTGTTCATATAATTATTTTCTACTGAATATGGCACCCAGTGTACTATATAGGGGATAAAAGATTCAAACGATGTAAATGCTTTGATGAAGTCAGATACTGTCAACTCTCCAATCACTTTTGTGGTTCTCTGATTTTATTGACCAATCAGGCTGTGCAGTGCTGCTTCAAGATGAACAAACCTAAGCAGAGACACATGAAGCACCACAAATAATTCTATCCTCATGATATAACACTTAAAGATTCATAGATATATTATTTCTGTAATAACAACCATTTTAAAAGATCTGTTCACACCAAAATGATAAAATTTTTGTTAGTAGTATTAGCAGTATCTCCCCCAAGTATAAAGTTTTGTAACTTTGACAAAGTTTGTAAATGTTGTTTTCTTTGTAGCTGATTTATTTAATTCATGATTTAAACCTCTTAACAATAAAATTGTATGTATTCATAATTACTATAGCTTTTATGATTTGTTCATTTAA
>CAIGQW010014353.1:539900-557124 GCA_903798125.1 Danio choprae | reverse complement strand
TTCTTCTTCTTCTTCTTCTTCTTCTTCTTCTTCTTCTTCTTCTTCTTTTTCTTCTTCTTCTTTCGCCTTTGAATTTATGGCAGCCCATAGAACAGCTTGCAGAAAACTTAAGAGATTGAGCACACAGATAGAGGATAATGTGAACATTAACTACAGCCAATTTGTCTCTAACTCAAATCCTCTAGCGCCACCACTTGTCCAAAGTTGCACTCATGTTTATGCTGAACTGAAAGAGCTTTAAGCAAACAATAAATTGATAATAATAATTAAAAGTCTGACTCCTTTGTTCATGCCATTTTGAATGCACCCTATGACGTCATTACATGTTTTCCTTTTAACTTTTAACACTAGAACTACCAAGTCTTTGAATATAAATATGATGTGACACAAACACATGTGTGCTTTATTAATGGTCAGCATGACTGCTATGGCCATTTTAGTATAGATCTATCGTTAATACTCCTCCTAGATCATTTGTGCAATATTCATGAAATTTGAAACAAATCCTATTCAGAGAATGTAGACAAAAACTTATGAAATTTAAACAATCAACTCTTAAAAATAGTGGAAACTAATTTGACAAAGTGCTTGTCAAATCGAATGTCAAGCTACTGTATTGACATTATTCTGCAATGCAAGTGAAGTGCGCTCATTTTTTTGCACTCGTTTTAGAACTTCCGATTCAGTTGCCTATGGAAGAAATGACTAATACGAATAATAAATGGTAGAAAACAGTCAAACTACTTGCTCTACAAACAAGTGTGTTCATGACTATACAAAATATCAGTTTGCACCATAAAGCAGCATAATGAGCTGTTTTTAACAACTAAAAATTACTAGATCAAAAGTCTCAAGCCAAAAAGATTCCAATGGCTGCGCCCGCTCGTACGCAGAGAATAAGGTCAATATGTTTGCCTTGAGCTTGCTTGCTCCATTTTGACACAGCACCACTTAGTGGTTGGGAGATAAAAACTTTTTATATTTTTTTATTAAAACTCAAATTTCAAGGTCTTGTGGGATTCAAAGCAGCATACAGAGTCAAACTAACTCTGAAGGAGTTGTATAGAAGGATGATAACATCAGGGTTAAGCGCATTATGAAAAGACCTTGTATATTTCAGCATTCGAGGGAGAAAAAGTCAAATGATGACAGCGATTGTAACAACTGGAATAAAGAACAGATGCTTTGTTCATACCTTTATGGGAAGGTCCATACAAGAAAATTGACAGTGTAGACTGTGACATAAAATATAAATATGTGCAATGCTAACAGGTCACATGGAAATTAAAATATACAATGTTTTACATTAACTCGTACAGAAATGTTAAATGCTAAGCAGCAGATTATAAATAGCACGGATTAATAGTACTCTGGTAAATATGAGCAATGTAAATTGTGAAGTCAGATTATGCAGCATTCTGTTAATTATGTTCATTTAAATAACTCAGGGTTAACTAGTTAAAGTCTAAAAGACACATGACTGTGGCATTAGCTAAAATCTTGGGAGAAAAAAATTGCTTTTCAGCTCTTATTTATTTTTCGCTGTATTTTACGACTGTGAGAGATTTACTGAGGAGATTACAAAAAATCAGTATGTCACAGTTTTAGGTTTGTTTTCCCTCTTTATCTCTCTTTCACTGCAAAATGAGGTCATTGGGTCACACTGTCATTATAGATCAGGATAGACTCCTAGCAAAGCCAAAAACCAAGCAATGACTGAACTGCAGTGAAAACTTCATGACATTTACTACAAAATCTCTACAGGCTCTTTAAGTTTTCCATGCTTTCTTTTTTCTGTAAACCTTCAAGGGACTGTTCACCCAAAAATTAAGATTCTGTCATCATTTATTCACCTCAAGTTGTTCCAAGGCTGTATCATTTTGTTTCATCTTTTTGATACAAGGAGGGACAGTTTAAAAATGTTTATGCTGTGATTAGCAGCAATGTAGCCTTTGCGGATCACTGGAGAATACTCCCTGTTATTCAACTAAACTACAACTCCCATCATGCTCTACAGTCACACACCAGTTTTAGTTCATCTCTCTCACACACAGACAGCTGAAGGACATCATCACTGATTACATGGAGCATTTATACCCACACCACTCATACACTCTTCTAGTTGCTGAGTCTTGTTATACTGTAGTGTTCTTTATGAAGCGTTTTCCATCTTTTCTTGCCTTGTTTTGACCGTTTGATTGTTTATATTGTTTATGATAATTTGCCACCCGCCTTGACCCTTTTCCTGTTACATTGTTTACTCTCTGGATTATCTACATGTTTTTGTTTGAATATAAATAAACTTGAATAAACTGCATTGAATGCAGCTCCTGTAGTCCACAACCCCATCATTATAGTTTATAACCAAACAGTCGATGGTAAACATTGACTTCCATAGTATTTTCATGTAACATTGAAATCAACCATCAAACTTAGAATAGTTTGAGAATGAGTTATTTTCATTTTTAGTGGAACTATCCCTTTAAATGGTTTAAACTTTAAGGGTTTTTATTATTCTTAAATCTGTTCATCTTTAAATATAAATATAAATATAAATATAAAGGTTGCGTTTGTGATTTGGAGTGTTTAATTTTTTTGTAGAACTTTGAGGATTGGCAATTTGAATTGGTGGACTTTCAATAGAATATTAAAAGAAAACCACAACAACAACAACAGCAACAAAAGCTTATAAGTTTGGAACAAAATGAAGATGTGCAAATGATTAATTATGATATTTTAATCCCTGGCCTCACGGTGGCGCAGTGGATAGCACGTTCGCCTCACAGCAAGAAGGTCGCTGGTTCGAGCCTTGGCTGGGTCAGTTGGCGTTTCTGTATGGAGTTTGCATGTTCTCCCCGTGTTGGCATGGGTTTCCTCCGGGTGCTCCGGTTTCCCCCACAAGTCCAAAGACATGCGGTATAGGTGAATTGGGTAAGCTAAATTGTCCGTAGTGTATGAGTGTGAATGGGTGTGTATGGATGTTTCCCAGAGATGGGTTGCAGCTGGAAGGGCATCCGCTGCATAAAACATATGCTGGATAAGTTAGCGGTTCATTCCGCTGTGGCGACCCCAGATTAATAAAGGGACTAAGCCGAAATGAAAATGAATGAATGAATGAATTTTAATCCCTTTAAAGAAGAATCTATGTATGATCTTGATGATGTTATTAATAAAGTGAGAGAACATTTAAAGTAAAAATTTTCTTTGCTTAAAATAAGCAAATAATATCATTAAAAAAATTTACAAGCATATAATGCAGGTTATAATTATAAGATCAGTGTGGGTAAAACAGGAGAAATAATTGAACTTTAACTTGTATAGATACATAAACTGCCAGTGATACTAATTTCCAATGAATGAAGCTAGTAAAACAGACTTATCTTTTTTTTACTTGAGTGGGCCACAGAATCAAAATGCTTGTCACTATTTATGCTGATTATTACACTGACATTCGAAATTTTGACCTTCATCATTGTCATCTTTTCCAGCCAGACAATATTTTAACCTATATACAATATCAAATGTAAGTTGGCGGTTCATTCCGCTGTGGCGACCCCAGATTAATAAAGGGACTAAGCCGAAATGAAAATTAATGAATAAATGAACAATATCAAATGTTCATTATGTTTAACATTGTTAGCAATGCTTGCCGCTAACCACTCACAATAAGCACAATTACAATCAATACAAAAGTGGAAATGCAAGCCATGAGTATGCTTTTTATGTCAAATCCAGTTAGAAACCAAAAAAATGTAGACTAAATGGTTAATTTGTAAGAAATTATACAATTTTTAAAAGACATGCATGGGCCTCACGGTGGCGCAGTGGATAGCACGTTCGCCTCACAGCAAGAAGGTCGCTGGTTCGAGCCTCGGCTGGGTCAGTTGGCGTTTCTGTGTGGAGTTTGCATGTTCTCCCCGTGTTGGCGTGGGTTTCCTCCGGGTGCTCCGGTTTCCCCCACAGTCCAAAGACATGCGGTATAGGTGAATTGGGTAAGCTAAATTGTCCGTAATGTATGAGTGTGAATGAGTGTGTATGGATGTTTCCCAGAGATGGGTTGCAGCTGGAAGGGCATCCGCTGCGTAAAACATGTGCTGGATAAGTTGGCGGTTCATTCCGCTGTGGCGACCCCAGATTAATAAAGGGACTAAGCCGAAATGAAAATGAATGAATGAATGAAAGACATGCATCATTCCAACCATCACAGGGGGATGAGCAAATCATACTAAATGTACCAGTGAGTTCATTCCAATTAGCCAATCAAAAACTTATGAATTGCTGTGAGATTGTGTTGTACAACATTGTGACTAGGACAAACAAGGATGCTTGATTGGAAACCCAACCCATGACATATCAGCATGATATATGGCTGATAAATGTTTATTTTTATTGCTCTGTAATCGTTATCAGCTCAATAAGAAAATAAATTATCGGCTGATGAATTATGGATCATTTTCAGTGGTTGATCCACTTGAGATGCATACTGCTGGCCAGGAGGCTTTTGATTGGTGCCTTTCACATGATGTGACATGCAGCACTTTAGAGGAGTTAAAGATAAGTTTTTTTTTTAATGTATAAAGTGAAGACAATATGTTGGTATTGTGGATGTGTTTCATGATTAAAAAAGAGGACTATATAGGTTGTTGCATTAGAATATACATATAAATAGTTCTGCCAAAATGCCCATATTGGTGTTGAGCACTCAGTCTTTTTTATGGTTGCAACTGGTGACTTCATATCGTGTTTTTACTTCGTTTAGATGTCTTTAATTTGTTGCATTCATATTTCAGACAAACCGCATTAGTTTGTTGGAAGCGGACAAAGCATCCTATCAGTGATCTTGGCTTGCTTGCTTGGTGAATGTAGGAATAGTAAGACATCTTTGCTTAACTAATATCTTTTGTTTTGCCTTATAGTTCAGAAGATATACTATATTAAGTCAGCAAAAATATATTTGTAAAATATTAAATGAAAGGTTATTTTCACAATAACACAAATTATCATATTTTTTTTAAGCTGGAGTCAAGTTTGGGACCCAAAATACAGTTCTGCCATCATTTACTCACCATTTACTTGTTTTAAACTTCTATGAGTTTTTTTCTTCCATTAAGCACAAAAGAAGATATTCTCAGGAAAGCCTGTAACCAGTGACTTTCAAATATGTAATAGGAAAAATAAATACTATGGAAGTCAGTGGTTACAGGATTTTAGCTTTCAGAAGAAAGAAAGAAGAAAGAAACTCATAAAGATGGAACCATACTATATATTTATATATATTCTTTTACAATGAATGTAAATAAATGATTGCCTTTCAGATCGTTTGAAAATCCTTTGCTGACATCCTGCATGATTTTTGTCAATATGTTTATTACAGGTTCATTGATGAGGGCCCTGAGCAGCAACATATATACATAGTTTACTCTCCTCAATAAGGGGTGCTTGCAGGAAGGATTGTAAAGGCTGACAGAATAAAATGAAAAAGGAGAAACAGGGGTCACACTCACTGTGCATCAGCCACCTGGACTTAAATGAAGTGTTGGCATGGAGGTTTGTAGTAGAAGGCCAGCAGTCAGAAAGTCCTGCCCAGTCTCAGGTTGTAGAGGATTTGACTGGCAAAATGAGAGAGAGAGAGAGAGAGAGAGAGAGAGAGAGAGAGATGCTGAGAGAAGTTAAAAATATATCCGTGCAACTTTACTTCCACTTCAGGTGAATGTCATACCTCACTTCCTTTATAAAACAGGAAGACTCAAGCTTTAGGTCTCAGCTGGCACATCATCAAGAGGGCCATCAGATTTTAGCTGTGCCACTGACTGGAGCCAAACAGCATTTAGTTCCCACTTCAGATTTGCTCATGATTATTTCAGGAGTGAAATCGGGTTAGACGCGTTACATCATCATTCAAAGATCCCAGATGCAGCAGGCTGGCACGACGTGAATGTATCTGATAGCTCCGCTGATGATTGGAAGAGAAGTTGCACGGTTTAAGCTTAAAAGCACTCTGTTTCCTGCCCCATCCAGGCCAATGGTTGGCGTCTCCAGGGAGAAGGAGTACTTTGAATGTTATTTTTAGGATCAGAGAGCTCATTTGCTTTTCCCAAGGTGAACAGCGAAGCCCATCTGATCCCGACGACGGCTCTTCACGTGTCAGGCTGTAACATGCTGTCAGACAAACACATGCAGGAAAAATACATGGAGTGATCAATGACGTACGAGAAAGTGACCGAGGTGAAGAAAATACTTTGAAGTCTTTGAAATAGAGCTTTTGGTTATGTTGAAAAATACAAGATTGATAATGATGATAATATTGACATGAACAATAATAATTTTCCTGATAATAATGTTTATGTAGGCCAGTGTGGCTATAGGGAAGACAATTTTGTCATGTCTGTTATGTATACTGCAAACTTAGCCGATCTGCCATTATTGTGTGACCTACAGTACACTTCTTCACTTTCATTCATAAATTCCCTGTCATGGCCTCATCAAAAGGTAAAGTGTCTATTCAATGTGGTCTTCAGAATCTCAGCTATAGGAATAGGTCTTCTGGATACTTCCCACCTTCTGTTTTTCCAAATATGAATTCTGACATACATAGTAGTTCATATCCTGTTTTTACATAGTTAAGTAGGCCTATATAATTTGAACGCAGCATTCAAGACACATGTTGTCATTTTGAAATGACCTGAAATTATGACAAGATACGAATGCAGCAATTTACAATTTACTATATTTACAGTAGTCAACATTTGAAGTGGAACAAAACCTTGAAAAACCATTAAAGTTGTCATAAAACAGTCAAAAAGAGCCAATGGACCCTTTTCACAAGACTTTAACAGTCATCAGCATCTTAAATCTTTGAAAGTTTTTAATATTTTAATTAAAAAAAAAGATATGCACATTTATGTGTATTTATGTATTATATCATCTTTGCATCAAATTATAAAAGATGAATGACCACTTGAGCGAGATGTTTATGTATGGGGCAGGACAGTAAATTTGACATTCTCTCCTCAGGCTCACACAATTGTTTTCCTTTTTCTGTAAGTCTTGATAACACCATCGTCAAGTTTTCTTTTATTATTTCATCAAATAGGATTGTAAAAAAAATATTTGTTGTACTCTCCCATTCACTGCACTCTAAGTTTACCCAACTATTATGACTTCCGCTACTGAGAAACCCAAAAATCTGAAAAGGGTCCATAGTTTTAGGACAATTTTGAAATTGTTTTGTTTCACTTCATATCATGACTTCTGAATATAATGGTTAACTGTACACAATGAACAATTCTTCCAGTAAAAACCTCCAAAATCAAGAATTTAGTACAATTACGCCACTTTCTTCCACACTGGTAAAATCTTAATTTTAAAAGAGCTAGTAACAAATTACAAATGTTTGTGACCCAAATTTCATTTCTCAAATAGACTGTTTTTTAAAACCGTTCTAATAAACATCATTAATTGTG
The DNA here is from genome assembly GCA_903798125.1 of Danio choprae. Lineage (NCBI taxonomy): Eukaryota > Metazoa > Chordata > Actinopteri > Cypriniformes > Danionidae > Danio > Danio choprae. Next base: position 549,661 of record CAIGQW010014353.1, on the reverse strand, counting down.
GTAAGAGTTAGGAAAATGTGACATTTTTAGGACATCAAACATGATAGGCAGGTTGAACATGCCTGACAAGGATTCATGTGGGATAAACGCTTACGCTAGGCTAAATTTCTTCACAAACCAACAGTCTGGGCAAACAGACAAAACTGGTTGTGCAACAATTGGGGAATTAATTTTTATCTTTTTAAACAGCAAGTTTCACACACAAAGACAAAACTACGTTTGAAAATCTTTCATGATTTACAGCTCACACCTTGAATCTGGTTATGTTTTCAATTAATCTCATTAACCAGTTTTAGATGCTGATAATAGCCTTGTATAAAGTCCAGGTGCGATTATTCATGGACTATGTTTGAATTTATTTACTTGGAGGGCCTTTGAAGATTTATATAGGCAGAGACATTTAATCAAGAGGTTCCAGAAATCGGCTTAGGTTCGTAAATATTATTTCTTTCCTGACGGGCGTTAGGACCTGGTGACGAGCGCAGTGAGGATTGCCTTCAGGAGTCCGAAGGGAAATAATGCGCATGCGCTCAAGTGACATTCGCTCCATCCCGAGTCGCGAGCAGGCAGAACAGGATGAAATGTATCAAAACAGACGTCAAACGCTGTACCTGTTTAAAGGAGCCGTGAACCAGGAGGAAACGCTCACCAACACAGCCTGTGTGCCAAAGAAAACTGCGGGAATGGTACTTTGAAGTGTTTTAGAAACCGCTAAACTATTTTGAAAACAACTTCAGACTTGAAGAAGAGTATTTAAAGAGGTTTATAATATGAAATCGCAAGCAGATGCGCGCAACCGAGAATATTAAAGCGCGAAGATGAGGAAAACAATACAGGCTAATTAGGGAAGCGGTCGGAGTGGGAATTTCATTTAGTGAAGAGCCGGACAATGGCTTGATTTTGTTTTTGTTTAGCGTTTTCTTGGATTTTTGGGAGCTGCGAAGACGCTGCATTCATGACTGAGCGGACGGAGAAGAAAGTTTACCGCGTGGGATGTTTCATTTTATGAAAGTATTTCGTTTTGTCGTCTGTCTGTGGAGCCACCTGTTTCTGTGAGGATTTTATTGATTCATCATGTCCAAAGTGGTACAGAAGAAGAATCACTGGACTACCAAAGTTAACGAGTGCTCGGTCTCCAAGGACGCCCGTGGCGAGCTGAACGTGCAGCTGCTCGGCGGCGCGGAGAACGGAGAGTTCGCCTATATCGGAGTCGTTAACGAGACCGCCGTACAGTATAGAAATGGTAAAGTGTCCGAGGGGGAATTACTGCTGGAGGTAGAGACGCTTTCTGTCTCTGGATTGCCGCTGTATGATGTGCTGACAGTGATCAAGAACTGCAAAGGACCTATAAGGTTAAAAACTGTGAGGCAAGGTAAGAAGAGCGCTTTCACTTCACTTCACTTTTGTTTGGTTTGTGTGATGTATTTCATGTAAACAAGCTATTAAGGAATCGTTTCCCAAAAAATCAGCCGGCCATGATTAATTAATTAATTAATTAATTAATTAATTAATTAATTAATTTATTTATTAATACATTTATTTTGACACGTTCACTAAATATAGACTAGGCCAGGGGACTTTGTTTGTAGACTGATAGGCCTATATTTGTAAAATTATTTATTTATATTTGCATTTGACACAATAGGCCTAGTGGTTGTTAAAAAGCATGTTTTCATATTTCATAATTTGTTTTATTTTACTTTATTTTATATATATATATAATTTTTAAAAAACATTTAGTATATCTTTTAATTTGGTATTTTTTTATTTTTTGTGTTAGTGGGAGTGATAGGAGGTCTAGTGGTTATTACATGTCCGATAACATAATACAAATACATAATAAAAACATAATTTGTGATAAAAATTTTAGTTGTTTTTTTAATCAAAACAGTAGAAAAAGTATAATAACATATTTTATTTATTGTTTTATTTCTAATTTGTAAACTGTAAAAAATCCTTACCACACCAAACATAATATATGCCAAAATTATATATTCTTTTTGTATAAATAACATATTTTTTATATTGTTTATTTATTGCAACCAATACAGTAAGCTGAGTGATTATTACAGAAAAATATCAGATTTTTGTCATTTTATTTATATTATAATAGTTTTATATACTATAGATTATTATTTTTTATTTCTTTATTTCTTTTCAGTTGTTTGTAGTATGGTTGACACGTAGTAGTTGGCGCATTTTTTTCATTGTTTTTTTTTTATCTATGCCATTATTTATGCATTTTATCACACGTTTGCAGCTTTGTTTTGCACTTCTTGTAAAGTATTTCCCACTTAATAATGAATGAATCTCTATTCAAGGGCATTGTATAACATTTTGCCCCAGGTTAAAATAAAAAAACTTTTTACCGAAGGTCAGATAATGTTGAACACTTTTTTTTCTAGACAGCCTTTGATACATTTTAAAGGTCAATTTCCTAAATAAAACCACACGTGAAACCATTCTTCACATTTCTACACCCATTGGTCATGTATTCCGCTTTAATCCTTCATGAGGAATTGACGAGTGAGCCATAATTCGCAGGTAAAGGCACTACAGACCGTCCTTTGTGCTGAAGCAGTGGTGACTCCCCACAGGGCTCTGCCTCATCACATGGTTTGAGTTATGCTGCTTTCCCTCTCTCTATGCTTCTGCCTGTTTCACCAAATGACTTCAGACAATATCAGGAAACCAGCCAATCAACTCGGACTGCATTCCCAGAGCACCACTGGGCCCAGATCCAGCTTTCTCCCTCTCACACACACTCCTCATATACATTCTGGTGTTGAGTTTCGCTGTTTATAATCTATCATGCTGTCTGGGAGTTTTCTGTTGTAACCAGCCTTAATTATGAAAATGTTTTTTGGCAACAAATGCCATCTGTGTTTCCGTGAGTGCGAAACAACAACTAAAATTTTTTTTCATATCAACACACAGATGATCTCAAACTCCCAATGCTTTGGACTACAGTATGAATTATTGATATGAAATGCATTAAGCTCAGCTTGAAGTGCATTACTTGTGGTTCAAGAATTTGTACGCTTTTGTTCATACAACAAGCACCTGTGGGTTTTCAAGGCAGTCATATGGAGTTGTTCATTTGTGCGGACTGTTATTATCAAATAGTGTGTCTAATCATGAGCATGGCTCGTTTATAACCTTAGGCACAGTTAATGCAGCGCACAACAGATTCACTCATTAATCTTCATTGATTTTTACATTAAGACACACTCAGTCCTGTGGTGACCTCACTAACAGTCTGTGCCCTGGCAGCTCTCTCTCTGGAGGTAATATGTAATAAGAATACCTTTCAACGCTGTTGTATTGATTGATGGAATAAGCCTCTTATTCTTCAGCTGAGAAAACAGTGTTATTGGTAATGTCAGCAGAGTTTGGCCACTTAGAGATGAAAGTTACAAGGCATGGCAGTTTTGGAAGTCGTAAAGTGAGGAAAATGCAAAAAGATTCATTTTTGTGTCTTCCCTGTAAATGTTTCCAAAAAAACCCCCAAAACAAACAAACATAAAACTGGATAAATAAAAAAATATTTTTTTTATTAACTTAAAATATAAAACTAATTAATCATATTAAACATATTAAAAAGTACTGACATAAAATAACTAAATCGAAGAAAAAAACTAAATGCCACCAAATGACTAAATTGTTCTAATAAAAACAGAATTACAATAAATTCTGAAATATTTTGATAATGTATCAAACTTTAGAAAATACCAATATATTATTATTCAAGGTGCTGGATTATAAAAAGAAACTTTCTAGTCTAGTGGTTGCACCACATGACATTTTGAAGCGTCATTATTTTTAGACAATGTCTGTCCAGACTGGCTGATGACTTGATACTATGATGCATCTCACAGTTGGGGCAATTTATCCCATATCAGATTTCTCCCATGTCTGTGCTGATTATAAACAAATGCTGATCTGAGATCAGTTTGCCACTTTGAGCCTCTTTCTGAAGGCGTGGAATGACACACTGCTCTACATCCCTCTGTCTGGGAGCTTGTGTGTGGGATTTGACATCAGGCTGGATTAGGCTATGCCTGCAGTGAAAATGCATGTGTGTGTATTTAGCATGTTTACAGCTCTGGTTTAAACAGGGATCATGCTAATCTACCCTGAACCATTGGAAAGGGAACTGTGAAATGCCATAAAGCCAGTGGTCAGGGGTCACTATGAAGGTATTTAGTGTCTGGATCACATCAGGTCGTCGAAGCTTACATAAACAGTCCTGCTGCAAGTCACATTGTATATCAAACACAATTCCATTTCATACATACTGTAGGTCTTTATATAGCTGGCTGATAGATTTATCGCAGTGTAAATGAGCTGTAGGGAGGGGTGGAAGCCTCGGTGGGCAGGTTTCATGTGGAAGTGTTTATTTCCTTTTCCTGAGTTCAGTTTAAACATCTGTGTTCCTCAGGAGAAAGAGAGGAACACACTCTGCTTCCTATCAGCTCGGTGAGCCAGAACAACTTAAAACAATGAGGAAAGCTACCCATTCTTTCAGTGACTCAAGAAAGGAGGGAACATTAAAGTAGTGAATAAATAACAAAATGATCTCACCCGGAAATTTGTGCACGCATCTGGGGTTATGCAACATTTATTTACTATTTAGGTGTAACGTCTCAAGGTGTAGTGAATAATTGTTTCAGCAAGGCCCTATTTGCAACTGGTATTAAGATTTGTATTTTTTTAAATCAATCTGAATATAAGTGGACAACACTAAGGCTGTTTTTACATATCAACAATTTTTATTTTTTATTTTTTTGTGAAGTGATGTGCCACCATTATTATTGATATAGCTAATTGTTAAAAATACTAAACAAAAGTAGAACTTAAATACCTTAAAAACTTAAATTGGTAGCGAACTTGGTAGGCATTTGAGTAAAAATGTATGTAGTGCTTGATCTTATGTGCATTAAAACATTGTCATTTTTATTTATACGGTATAAGTGCTAAGTAAGGGGAATTGGTTACACTAGTGTTTGTACAGTATGACTGTTGCTTTTCACTTTTTTTTGTATCCAAAGGGAGAGCTTCTGTTCAGCTGAGCTAATGGGGTCTTGTCACTTATTGCTGCTGCTTTGACACTATTGAACTGTGAAGGATGCTGTAAAAAATGTCTTATTCACAGATCAAATTAGATTTTACTGTCAGTATCCGAGCATTTAATTCAAGGAGACATATGTGTGTTGGCTGTTTATCAGAGATCTGCCTCTCAGCTATCACATTCACAAAACTGCGACGCTTTCTTGCCGTGTGCTTGAAATTCTGACCCACATTGTGCGATGCATGACATGGAACAAATTGAATAAGTTAGCTGACTCTTCCGTTACCTATGAACGATTCCACCGCAGAGTAAAAAAAAAGTTAAAAATGGGACTAAACTTTGTGCTCACAATAGTGACTTTCCTTCCACAACAGCAACTTCACACAATTGTTACTTAAAATTCTTGTAACTGTAACTATAGCCTAAATAGCACAACTGCAAGGCATAATTGTGACGTTATCACACAACTGCGTCTTCACGTTGCACAATTGCAATTTAAATTTTACAGTTGCAACTTCCCTCAAACTATTGTCACTTTACTTTGCAACTTTTTAAAATAATTGTGGTCATGGCATAATTTGACTATAGGGTCTGAAACTGAATATGGCTTCCTGTTTCATAATTGTGAGTATTTATAGACTTAAAATTGAATACAAATATATATTGTTTTATTACAGTATAAAATATTGTGACTTTTTTATAAACAGAATTGTGATTTTTATATTTTACAATATTGCCACTTCGCTTAATAATTGTGGCTATTTATTTTAAATTGATAAAATCATAATTACAGTTTTATATCTCATTGTGGCTTTATATTGCACAGTTGTGATACCTTATTCCTAAAAAAATTTCTCATTGATTTTATCAGTCACAATTACAGATTTATTTCTCTTTTTTTAATTTTCTTTTTATAGCGGGACTCTTAGTTTTATCTTTTACTCAGATAAGGAAACGGGCTTTCACCAGATTCTTTCTTGTGGCAGTGTTGGAGGTTATTCTGATTACTTCCATTCATGCTTAGGTTACCAAAGAGATGAGCAAACATTCAGCTGATTGTCAGGTACCCAGGGCCCAGTGTGTGTTCAGTCATGTGTCAACAGCTTACCTGTCTCTATAGAGGATTCTGAAGAAGGCTTGGGGTGGCTCTTAGATAAAGCCCTTCCGCCTTTGTTTTGACTGCCACATTTCTCAAAGATATCACGTTCAATACTCAAACATACATACTGAGGCAAAACAGCTCAAAACCTGTGAAATCTGATATCTCTTTTTCAGTCTTTCTTATGTTATCTGCTCTCTTTCTCTTTTGTTCCAGTTTAATCTGAGACTAAATGGAGCTAACCGGTTCATTCTTAAAAGATCATTGCATTCTTTATTGCCTTCAGTCAGGGATGCTGCCCTACATGTCTTAAAGCATCAGAGCCAAGGCATCCAGCAAGCCATGCAAGTTCATTTAGTGCTTATGAGAGATTTTTTTTTTTATGCTTCTGGACCAGTTTTCCATTAGGAAGGCACTTAATAAACATGGCTTGTCTCTTTTTGGCCAGCGAAGATCAACCAGTCGCACAAGAAGTGAAACAAAGTGAATGTGATTCGGGAATCAGCAGATGCTTTGGAAGGCAAACAAGTGTGGTGAGTGATGGCTAGGGCCAGACAGAATCTGCGGACATTTTTTGGTATTTCTGCGGAGAATTTTGTAAAAATCTGCGGATTTATGGGGAATTATTTTGGGAGTATCATAACTAAAAACTTAATATATGACATAAAAAATAATAGCTTTTTAACTTTTAATTATTGTTTACATTGCAAATCCATCTAGAGCCACTTATTTGGTAAACACAGCAAGTCTCATATAATATCTCTACTAAAAGAGAGAAATTATTACTTTACAAACTGTATTGTAAATAAATCAACTAAACACTTTCATATTAGTCAATATTATTACTGAAATTAATTTAAAAACTGAATAAATATAAATTTACATACATTTACACAAGTACATAAATAGACTCAATGATGGGCTAAAATTCGGTGGAAATCTGCAGATTCCGTGTAGGCCTAGTGATGGCTGTTAGAATGCTGTGCTTTTGCTGGGTGGCTGAATGAATTAGCATTTGTCAATTGTGCATCTGTGAATCAGTTACAAAAATTGTGCATTGGTTTCATTAGTTTGTGCATGGCAGATTAATAGCTTAACATTTTCAAAACATAATTACATTCATACAATTAACCATATGCACAACATTTAATTCATGCTAGAAACATCTTAATGACATGCAAGCAACTTGTTCATTCTTATTAGAAACATGTTAGCTGTAGGTAAATTTTTGATAATTCGTTCTATGCACAACTAGCTAATTCATGTTAGCTGTAGTAAAATCCTTGCCAGATCCACAGTAACACTCTAAATTCGTGCTAGAAACATGTTAGCAACTTGCCAGTTTTGATAGAAACATGCTAGCAATACGCTGACCATACTGCAAATATTAATCCATTCCGACATTATGCTATTAACATATTAAGTCATGCTAGCAACATGCTAATTCATGCAGCTTTGTGAATCCAGCATAAAAGTGTGTCATCAGCTTAGTTATATAATAGAATTGAAATGATTCTTTTTCTAACTCAGAAGAAAGAAAATGTATTCTCTCTTTTTTTGAAACTGTCGTTACAACATCTTGATTCTCAAGCCAGACTATAGACTTTGACATTGATGAAAGGTGGAAAAAACCTGGAGAACATCTCCTTTAGATAATATTATTATAACTGTGATCTCTGTGGAGAAAGGCTATAGTTAGCACAGAGAGACACTATTTGAAAGTTTCTCCTGCAGGGTGAAACGTTGCAGAAACATACTTGCGCACATCAGATGTTCTGATCATCCATGCATAGCCTCAGCATTGCCGTCGTTGCCCTCTTTTTTGGATGATTTTCCGGACAGTCTCTCACACAAGCGCTAAACTGAACTTAACCTCGGGATAATCCTGGCCTTTCTGCGAATCAACGTCAGCGGCTCCCTAAATTCCAGAGGCCACCAATTAATGTAGTTTGGCTGAAATGTGAATTAATTCTTCATAAACCACTATTGCTGCAAAAAAGGCTATTGTTTTGATATTTAGAGCTAATATTCCAGCAGTGCGTATTTCATATCATTTAAGCCATATTGGCTTCTGAAACTGTGTTAGTTTTGATTCTCTGGACTATAAATGTTGGGAAATAAATGCAGACTGGACCTTTTAGAACTTTAATTGAATAACCTTGTTATATTCTGCTGGATTATGCTTCATCATCCCAGGGTCTCCGGAGAGGTTGCTGTGTGTCCAGCATGATGTGTTTTTTTTTTTCCAGCACGGCTCTGTTTAGACGAAGCCCAAGGGTCTGAATACACAGATCTCATTAAAGAAGAGGCCTTTTCTTTCTCTGGCTCTTCTCGTACAGCCTTATTACTATTAGAGAGATGGCAAGAAAAGAAGTGTGGGGTGTCTCGCAGAGTGTTTGCAGGGGGTCAGACTAGTTCAAGAGGATTTAGACAGGCTTTTATTGTCAACAATAGCGGTCTGACTGCACACTGCCACCCCGGTGTCCGATATGGTCGGTGGCTGGCCATGGATTCTGCTTTGGTGCTTTTTCTTTTATTCTTTTTGTGTGCTTTTATTTCTGCTTCTCATGTGAAGGAGCCTTGGTAGGACTAATCATCTTGGTTTTGCTCTTTTCAAATATTTTCATTTCAAAATACATCAGAGGTTTAAAATGTAAATTCATGCAACCTACATATTAGTTGTATTAGGTTTTGATCTCTCATTTGCATAGATGATCGTATGAATTATATATCTCTATTAATCTCACAAAGGTCATTTAAATATCATTATTTCCCCCCCAAAAAAAGGTTTATGTATTATGAATTGTGGTCATTATTGTATTCCCAAAAATTGTAATTTGTGTGTCTCAAAAATTGTAATTTGATCCAAACCATGAACATTTTTTTGATAATAATGGGTAATAGAAATAAAAATGAAGCAATTTTATATTAAGTTTTTAAACCTGTCTTAGAAAGGAGAGTGAACTGAACTGAAATATGTTTTTAAGTACTACAATGTCTAAACTTTAATTAATTAAATATATTCATTCATCCATTTTATTTTCGGCTTAGTCCCTTTATTAATAAGGGGTCGCCACAGCAGAATGAACCACCAACTTATCCAGCATATGTTTTACGCAGCTGATGCCCTTCCAGTTGCAACCCATCACTGGTAAACATCCATACACACTCATTCACACACATACACTACAGACAATTTAGTTTACCCAGTTCACCTATACCGCATGTCTTTGGACTGTGGGTGAAACCGGAGCACCTGGAGGAAACCCACGGCAACACGGGGAGAACATGCAAACTTCACACAGAAATACCAACTGAACCAGCGACCTTCATGCTGTGAGGCGACAGCGCTACTCACTGTGCCACCACGCCGCCCCAAATTAAATATATATGTTAAGTAAATAATAAATAAATAAATATAATAAATAAACTATTAATTTAATACAAACAACACTGATGTCTAGATTTTGTGTGCTGTATTTGTACTTTTGTCTTTGCTTCAAAAGGTCTTTGTTTTAGAAACGGAGACCAACATTTCAACAGGACATTCTTAAACACACACACACACACACACACACACACACACACACA
>CAIGQW010014353.1:501128-531723 GCA_903798125.1 Danio choprae | reverse complement strand
TGTATGTATGTATGTATGTATGTATGTATGTATGTATGTATGTATGTGTATATATATATATGATTATTATTTTATTTAAATCTGGTACATCAATTAAATAATTTATTTGTTTATTTAACACAAAGTTAAAAACAATTAACATTTAAATCAAACAACAGCATTTTTTTACAGTAGACTTCAAAATCCAGTTACATCCAGTACTACTGCCTTTTACTTGAAAAAAGTATTTATTTTGAATAAAGTCATTTATTTTAAATGAGAACATTTTTGTTTTATTTTATATTGTTTTATTTTTGTTCAATAATACATTTTTAATTTAATAGATATAACACAAAATAGAAGATATTTTTTTCAAAATCAACATTAGCAAGCTAATGTAACTATAGATGCAAACCAATTGATCATCTTTAGAAATATGTTTGACAACTAGTTTAAGTTTATAAGACTCAAAACATTTAGATTTCATGATATTAATTGTTATGTAATTTTGATAAAAAGAAATAAATATGATAAGCGTTGCTTACTCAACTAAAACAAGCAACATCTTTCAATATAAACCATCACAGCCACCCATTCATCTCTCTTCCTCAAACTTCATGGCACTAAAGCGTGAAGAGGAGGGTGGTGCGTTTAACGTTTGATGCTATTCTTAACCCTTTAATATAGCAGCGTCAGTTTAAATTAGGCTGTATGGCACTTATTCACTGGCATGGCCTGTAATTGCACCAACAGCTTCAAATGAGGCCATTCCTGGAGTCTGCATCTCTCTTGCTCTCTGTGGATTGGTTGGGTGGGAATAATTTATGCTAGGCTAAAGGGCTAAAGTTACCTTGCGGTGCAGTTGGTGTTTCTTTCTGTCTGTTTTTCATTTGGGATGTTTTTTTCCTCTTTAGTGGCATGCTTTAGACCTCTTCTCCTTTGTTACAGAGCGAAAGTAAACAAAGTTGTCTTCAGCACCTCTGAGAGGAAGGGAGGAAGAGGCATGACAAACCAATTTTCTCCATCTGTCGCCTTTTTGTGGTGGAAAAAATAGTTCAGACTTTGAAGTTTTTTTTCTTCTAAGGACGTTGACAAAGACAGAGACAAATTGTAATTCTTGGGAGTCACTGAGATTAGGGAGGAGAATTGAGGGTGTTTTTTTTCTCACGTTTTTTAGAGGTCATTTGCAAAATAAGTTGACTTTCAACCTGCACATTTACAGGGTTTTCAAACAGGGCTGATATTTGACATTTGTTTCCCAAACGCTGGTCAACGATTTGGGGGCAACATCAATAAATGAATGAATTTATTCATTTTTAAGCTGCTTTTCATTAGATGGATTATCCAGCTATGAAGCAAAAGTTCATCCAAAAATTGAAAATCTGCAGTTAATTTACTCACCCTCAGTTCATCCAAGTAAATGGATATTTTTTTTTCAGCAGAATGTTAAATAAGATTTTGCGCTGAAACCATGGTTGTTGGTGATTTCATAAGGGTTTCTGGCACTTTGGGAGTCAAACATTTCTTTTTACAGTGGCAAAACAAAAATGATACTTCTGTCACTTCTGACAATACATTGAGATCTTATGAAGTGAAACAATCAGAAACTGAGCATCAGCTCATGTTTGAGTTTGCGCTTGCATATGTGTGACCCCAGAGTCAGACCACAAAACCAGGCTTATGTTGCACAGGTATTTTTTGGAGTCAAAGTTATTGATTTTACTTTTATGCCAAAATCATTAAAATATTAAGTACAGATCATGTTCCATGAAGATATTTTGTATTTTCTACTGTAAATATTATTATTTTTTTATATAGTAATATGTGTTGTTTTAAATTGATATCTAAATATTTAAAAATGTCAACCCTCGGATTCCAGATTTTCAAGTAGTTGTGTCTCAAAAACTAACACTTGTGACTGGTTTTGGGGTTCGGGTCACATATGTCATTATGCAACATGAATATTGTGTTCTAGACTGTTATGAGACTGTCACTTAGGACTGTTTGCTGAGGCTGTGAATTAAAGCTAATATTACTGTTAATAATGTTTAGTTTCTTGCACGGACCAATCATTTTGCTTCATACCTCCTAGTCAGGCACCAAAAGTATTTATTTTGTTTTGCCTGTATATGTTTTTTTTGACTTAAAGTGCTGGTAGATATTATTATGAGGACCACAGTTTCCACTAAAAATGAAAAAAAGTCACCTTGCGTGACCCGAGGACAAATAAATTCAAAGCAGATTTTCTGTCTCTTTAAAAATGAATGTTCCTCACTTAAAGCTATCATATGACTAAAGAAGATGTGAATTGTATAGTGGTATGGACTTTTCTAAAACAAAAGCTTGCCCATTATGTATTGTATGTCGCTATAAGGAAATAAGTAACATCATACGGTTTGGAAATCACATGAGCAGAGAAATGATTTCTGAGTGAACTATGCTTTACATTTAATGGTGTTAATATTTTACCCTCATTCTCTCTAGCATGTTTTGTTTGGGGAGGTTTACATTGACCTCATCTCGTGTTTCAGCAGTGGGCTGCGCTGCATATACACACACAGACTCTCCTACATTACCTAATTGAATAAGTCTTGTTGCCAGGTATTGCAATTAGATCTCTCAGTGGAGCGCATTGTCCTCATTTGAAAAAATGCAGACTGCAGCATCTCTCCTTCACTTTCTTCGCTGTCCCCATCACATATTTTCCTTTCCCCCTCTTCTTTTTCTGCAAATTTTATACTTCTTTCCTCTCGTGCACATTGGCATCCCTCTTTTCAGGTTGATGCATTACTTAATCTTTTTAATATGTCAGTTACATCAGAAAGGCCTCTGTTTGAGCTGTGGACTAATGTTTAGCATGTGTGCTTCAGTCACATTGGGCCTTTGATGCTCATATGGGAAATCTAGGTTTGAGACTAGCCTGCATTGTGTTGAAATCTCGTGGTTGTCGCTATTTTATTTATGGGTGCATTTACACACATAACACTTTTTTGAAGTCAAACATTGTGTTTTTTGCCATTCATTTATGCATTTTGAGGACTGAAATTTTTAAAATTATACCATTATAAAAATGTTAAATAAAATGTGAAAACAGTGATGCCATACAAATGGGTAATGTGTGCAGAACCTGCAGTGTATAATGAATAATACAGTGTTTGCATTTATAAATGCAGTGTTTGTAAATGCTAAAGAAATAACTTTTTATTTTTAGTGCATGTAAACATCAATAATATTCAGATTTTTATTAATATTTTGAATTAGTTTTATCTATCTCCATTTTTAATTTTATTTTAGTACTTAAAAAGTCTATTCTACAGGTTAAACTATATGTAAATGAGAATCTTTTCATTGGCGTCTAACTAACATAAAATCTTTATTATTAAATTATTATCTAATTTGTTATTAAAAGAAGTTTAAAAAGTTTATTTTGTTCCAATTACTTTATTTTACTTTATGCAACCTTTTTTTCTAATAATTTTATCTAATTGTCATAGTCACTTTGCTCTTTGGTTCTCATAAAGAAATGGTAGTCTGGCCTTCATTGCATCCTAATCCCATTGTTTGTCTGATTCATTTGATTTATATCCACTTAAGCTTTGTTTTTAGTCAATGCATTTCATTTATTGTTCTGTGATAAGTGGCGATACATTAAAATAGCTTTTTACCGATGTGCTAAAAACATAAATATCTAGCATGTAATGAATAATGTAGAGACTTTTAGATAAAGCCCTATAACTTCAGCCTCTGATGATATTGTGAGTTAATTTGTTGGTGCTTTGCTAAAATACACCCTGAGCAAAGTTCAAGAGCTGAGGAGGGGAAAATGTTTGGCATTATAAGCTGCATTCAGATTAATACTGTTTGCTGACTCAGAGACTGCAGCACTTGAGAAACACTGATGCTGGGAAAGTTTGAACACCGAGTCCGAGACAACATGATGAGCCCTGACCAATGACTTGCTCATTGTCTCATATCTTCGGGGTGTAAAATCATTAAAAATAGTCATTTTACTTGTTTACTACTCTTAAGTATAATTTTTGAGGATTTGTAGTTTACTTAATTACAATTCAAACTTAAGTAAAAGAAATGATGACTAGTCTTATGCCACAACCAGTTATGAGTGTTTTTACACACCATATAACTATGGAAAAAATAAGAGATGACTTGGGGAAGAAAAAGTCAAATTTTCCCAGTATTTATGATTTAGAAGTATGTATTTGAGTAACTGAAAAGTTTTTGCTATTCTGTAAACCACTGATGACAATTCTTACAATTTTTAAATGTTGCATAAAATTAACAGGTTGCCATGTTTCCAAACAGTTTACATCCATATTTCTTTTTATACAACACAATACCAATGCTTTAGCTTCAGCTGTGTTAAGAAATCAACATATAATTAATTGATTTTTAGTCCAAATAAAAATGAAAACATAATTTTCTGAACAAAGGCTCTAAATTCTAATGATTTCATTTGCAATATGGATAAAATGTGATCAGGCTTTCATAGAATAAAATAAATTAAAATATTTTGCTCAACCCCATAGCTGAAAATCCAATAAATCCCCAGAAACTGAACATTTTCAAGTGGTTAATTTTATTTTTATTTTATTTTTCCATTTTTTGTTGTTGAGTGTACTGGCAGGATGCACAAATATTCAATTAATTTGTGATTGTTGTTGTTGTTTTAAAAATTTTAAGATCTTCAGGGGGTTTACAAATACAAATTTTACAAATAGGGGAAAAGACAAATTTTTAGGTAGTTTACATACCCATAAAAAGTGTGTAGTGTAAAGAAGCATTCTTTGTTATATTATTTATAAACCATGCTCTAGTGAATATACTGGGAGTGGATAAATGATATTATACTTATATATTATAGACTATTACAGAGCCTTGTTTCTCTCAAGGTTTTTTTTTTCCACTTCGTCAATTTGTAAAGTTTTTTGCTCGGATCAGGACTTGTGGAGCTGCGCTTCGGTGGATTTGCTCTTCAGGGTTTGAACTTTCAGCAGTGAAATTTAAACTGAACTGAACTGAACTAAACTGAACTTCAACTCTGAAATCTGGACTTTACTAGAACTGTTAAGCTGCTTTGACACAATCTTCATTGTAAAAAGTACTATATAAAAAACCTTTAATTGAATTGAATTGAATATTATATACTGAAGTATTACTGATGCTTTAAAAAGAATGGAGTGTGCCTTTAAGGGCTGTATTTCTTGCACTTGGTGTTATTGATGACCCCTACGCCCCCACTCCCCTGCCAAATTTACAAATATTTATTTTACTTGGAAAATTTATTTTGCAAGGAAGATTTAATATCTTGACAATAATTCCCTCTCTTTTTTATTTTTAATACTTAAGTACAATTTAAAGCTGTACTTTTACTCAAGTACATTTTTGGCCAGCTACTTCAGTTTCGAGTAAAAGATTCAGTCAGTATCAGCACTTTCACTCGAGTATCATTTTTGCATACTTTTTATGCAAATTGCATGTCTAACCTCTCTACCATTTGTTGTGCACATTCAAGACTTTGCAATTCAAGGAAAATCGAAAGTGTACTTCGCTTGTAGTCTACTTCAGATACTGCGAAGGATCAGAAGGAAATTTAGCTTCTCAGAGTAAATACATGTGAAATGGCTGACTGAAATATCCCAAGTGCCAGAGATTCACGTGACACCTGTTTGCTGAACACACAGCAGCAGGGTTGGAGAATGTTCTAGTGAATGTTTACGTGTCTCCATGCCCTCTGTTTGCACTACGCGCTCAGGAACGCCAGGAATCTCGCCGGACTGGTTTCTCTGACATTATCTCAGTTTTTCTGCCCTTTCGGTGTCTCTGGTGTGTAATAGTCAGTTAGCATATCTTATCCCATGCTGGAAGTTTCTCTCTGTAAAATGCTTTTGAAACAGATACACTAATAGAGTTGAGATGAGGCACTGTAAGCAGAAATAATGCTTTTTTTCATGCACCTGTCATTTTTGAGATTTGCGGCTTTCTGTCTTTTCATAAAGTGATTTTGTTTTGTCTATTGTAGAGAAAACATTCAAAATATACTTAAGTGTTTCTTTTATAGCACTTTATCAATTTGGGTCTGCACATTTTAATTACGACATATTTTTTACAAGCTCTTTTCTAAAAAATAAATCTAGCAGCACTCACAGACTTAGTTGTTTTCAATATCTATCTTCTGGAGGGTTTTATGGAGGGATTTGTTCATACCTAATTTGCTTCATTGTATACATATTAATGTATTACTAGTTATTTTGGACTTTGTTGTACTTTTTGTGCCCTATTTATCTGCAGTTCCTTGCCTTGAATATACCTCTGAAATTCTTTAATGTAAATGTAAGTAATGGTGAGTTGACTGTGACGTTACACTACTGTTAGTAGTAAAGCTAGTAAAGCGTGGACTGACTGTGTTTGTAACACACCTGCTCTCTGGGAGGGACCTGTCAGACCGGTTAGAGTGAAACTGACGGATGTCTTCATTCCACTTGTGGTGCAGGTGCAGAAAGATGGAGAGGAAGAGAATCATTACTGTTTAAGTGGCATCCTTACGAAAGCTTCAGTTCAACACTTCCTCACCTGCGCTATCTTTAACACCATTTGTAGTTCTTTGTGGAGAAGATGACACTGTCAGATTGAATGCTATGAAATTTAACCTGAATTAAATTAAATTAAATTTAGTTTAATTTACTCACTCACTTTAGTCCCTGATTTATCAGGGTTCACCACAGCGGAATGAACCACCAATTGCTCTAGCATGTGTTTTATACGCCGGACATTTACATAGTAACAACATATAATTTCCTGTTGAAATTAAATTAGATTTATTTTCTTAATGATTCCTTTTAATTGATTATATATAGGACATCTCTGCATGTGGAAAGTTTAGATCAGCACACAATCTCTCTGTATTTGCACAAAGCCACAGGAGTGGAGGCGTATGTATTGACTTTAGGAGTGGACCATCATTGGTCACGTGATTTGAGGCTTTATGGCCCACCAGAGGGTCTTAATGGATTCGCACACTGATTGATGTCAAACAGCCTTTCTTTTAGTGAGCCTTGGCCAGTGATTCTCAATCTCACACACATCTATACATACAATAACAGACAATACAATGCTTGTTTTCGCTGATTTTTTCTTCTATGCATTTAAAATCACTTTCATACACTTAGGCCCCATTTACACTGTCAGGTCTTGATGCCCAATTCTGATTTGTTGCCTGTATTAGATTTTTTTGCCTGTCCATTTACACGTCCTTTTAATTATGACCCATATCTGATTCATGTGTTTACACTTGCCATGCGCAAAGGCGGGTTTTAGCATTAGAAGGGCCCCACATTTAAAGGGCCCCGTTTACACTGCATGTTAAATGTGACCCAATTCCGATTTTTTTTTTTACTCATATGTGACACAGATTGGATCTGTTCTATGACCGTGTAAACATGACAAGAAACGCATGCATTCAGATATTCAGAGATTGGTTTCAGGCCTCCTTCATATGTGGAAATAAATCAGATATAAATCGGATATGTGACAATGTGACTATTATGAAACCAGGCAGATCGAATTTATTGAGGCATTCCGTTTTGTACGTCATTAAACTTGCGACAATGTGGTACTTCTCCGCAGTTTAATGACATAGAAGGAAGAGCGTGTGTGGAGACGCCGACACGGTAAACAACAACAACAACAGAGGAAACATAGAGGAGGAACGTGGTCAGTCGCCACAATTTGCTCCCACCAGACCTGAGATCTTTCTCGTACCCACAAATTCCTCTGAATGGTGGAGGACACCATATATAAACATAGGCGCAAGCTGCGACGATGTCTCTTTTCTTCCTCCTCCACTTCAAAATCATTTTAAAGTTGGGAGAACTTAGCATATTTTGCAGAGCTATAAGCAAGGCAATTTCCATCGTGGCTAGTGTGGCGCAGATGCTAGAACCCGCCTTTATGCATGCGCAACGTTGTAAATTGTATGGAAAGTGTAAACAAATGAAATGGATATGGGTCACAATTAAAAGGACGTGTAAACGGACAGGCAAAAAAATCAGATACAGGCAACAAATCTGAAATGGGCATCAAGACCTGACAGTGTAAACAGGGCCAAGGAGGCCTGAAACCGATCTCTGAATATTCGAATGCATGCGTTTTTTCATGTTTACGCGGTCATAGAACACATCCGATCTGTGTCACATATGAGCAAAAAATCGGAATTGGGTCACATTTAACTGGCAGTGTAAACAGGGCTTAGTTTGTTGCAGACATCAACATGTGATGCATCGTCTTTGTCTTTATTATAATTATAATATTAATAATATTTAGTGCTTGGCAATGATTTGTTTTTTATGCAATTAATCAGATTTACAACATTGTTATTCTACAAGATACATTTTAAAAGTACTGGTATATGAACAATGTAAATCTTAACTTAAACATTAATTTATATCAAAATAAATATAGAACCAAAGCCAGGGTATTTAGTAATAATTAAATAATCATTATCCATCACTCTTAGATAACCAGCTGGATAGTTTTAAAGGCGACCTATTATGCAAAAAATAATTTTATAATTGATTTAAACACTCGTTGTGTGGCAACAGTTTGTAAATATAGTCCGCCTCCTATGTTAAAAATGTATTAAATATATTTTTTACAATCAGACTTTATAAAAACAGTCTGCAGAAACACTTTGATTGACATTTTCCCTTTGTACGTCATTGTAGTGGGAAAGCCCCACCCAGTAGTGATGATTTCTCCCTTATTAGCATAAACAGCCCTGAGTGAGAAGAAGCCGTCTGTCATTGCATTTTTCATACCTGCTGAACATAATGTCAGTGACTAAGACAATAAAAATATGGAGTTTTAGGGGCAGTTTTAAAGAGTTATAAAACATTGTTGGGTATTTTGAGCTGAAACTTCACATGCATTCTCTAGGGACATCAGAGACTTAGTTTACATCTTGTAAAACGGGCATAATAAGCCCCCTTTAAATTTATGTATCACTCACAAATATGCCATTTAAATGAAATGCTCTCTTCGAACTGGAATTATGATAGAGTATTCAGTGGCGTTCACTTCACAGGGCACTTATGGTCAAATAGATCAAATGTCTAAAGTGATAAGGGAAACATACATCATGTGCAGAGCAGTGGACACGAGGAGCAGGATTGATCATCAGACTTGTTGTGCTCAAATCATTTGAACGTGCTTTACTGTAGTTACCAATTACTTTTTTCAACCACCTCTATGGAAGATAATTAAATAGAAATTGACAATTTAAGAGTTAAGTTACTTTCTCCATTTTTCTTTACTCTAGTCTTAGGCCTGCCCCAAATGCTGCCATTGGTCCTATTGGATAATCCCATAAACAATATTAACGTGTTAACTTGGCCCTTATTATATTATATTACATAACATTACATTACATTATATATTTCCTTTCAGAATTTGATTTAAATGTATATGCATATATAATGTAAATAATGTGTATTAGAATATAAATAAAAAATAAATAATTTAATAACTTTAACAACAACAGCAACAACAATATATTAACCCTCTATAGGGCACTCATTGAAAAACTTATTTGAAAATCCCTGGAATGTTCCTGGAGGTTATTACAAGACTTTTGAGCTTTTGTAATGTAATTTGATATTATTATTGAAATCAATGTCAATAAAGTTATCATATATGATTCTTTGCCCATTAAAGATTTAAGGTTTCTTCCACTGAATATGAATATGATATATGCATTCAAAATGTGCTTATTAAATAACTTATGTCCTTAGCTTAAGTTTTTAATTTGATGTATAGCTGTATCAGCTTTTTTTGTTTTGAAAGCAAAAAAATAAAAATAAAAATGCTCATGCATGTTGAGAAATAATCTGTGGCGATGGAAAAAAGGATCCAGTGGTAGCTAGAAGAGCAGCGTGACTCTGCTGGAGGCCAATCCCGTTTGGTGCACCAGCAACCACTGCTGTGAATCCAGACGTCCAAACACTGATGTCATGCCTTTCAGACACAAACAGCCCTATTGTAAAACAGAGCTGGGAAAATTATATTATGCCGAACTTCCTTTCCCATGTCTCTGCTATGAATCTGTGGTGCATTTAATTGTGAGATTTGCTTAATGTTCATTTCAATTCAACAGTGAACTTGCAAACACCAACAAATGAACGTTTACTCAAGTGGTTCCAAACCTTTATGACTTTCTTTCTTTTTTTTAACACAAAATGTGTGTTTTTTTTTAAAGAATGTTGGAAACCATTGGTACTCTATTGACTTTAATTGTTTCTTTTTTCTTTTTGTATTTAAAAAAAATGTACTTATTTGCATACATTTTTAAAACAAAAATCATAACATTGATGTGAGGTTATAAAAAAAGACAGAAAAAAATTCTGACAAGAAGCTTTTAAAAATATGCATCTTAATTTAATTTGAATTAATTTTAATAACTAATTGGTAAAGTATGACAAAAAAGAACATAAAAAATACTTAAAAGTGTAATGTGGAGGTTTTCTTGCCATTAGACTGGAAAAAAAACGGGTAGGGGTGTCAGAAAAATCTAATGGCTGGGAATGACCTTTTTACAGTGTCTGGTATAATATTAATGTTGTTTTCGTGTGTTTACATAGATGAATATGGCCATGGTGTAAATGCACAGTACAGTTATGAGCTTATTGCCACATTATAACGTTATGATAACATGATATTGGTGCCTTCTATGATTTCCTGAAAATAAATACCAAAAAAACTATTTATCTGGAATAACTACTGCAGTCGTGATCGTCGATGAAATAAGAGATCACGATGACGTATGATGACGTGTGCAGGTGTTGTAGTGCTGTCCCATTTCTTAGTGGTAAAATTTGAAGCCCTTCCGCTTTGAGGGGCCAAGGGGAAGGGGTAGGGGTAAAAAAATAGAATTGGGATTGGGCCAAAGTCTTTTCTCACAAGCAGGGAAACATACTAATATATAGAAGTTGCTCAGTTTTGCACACAACTACTAAACACCATCAAGGTAACACACACAAAATTTGTGTGTTTTCCTCTTTTGGTATGGTGTGAGGGTATTGTGTGCATGAATATTTTTGTTGTATTTGTATTTCCTCAATGCTTATGACTCTTGGTTGGACTCCAGCAGCAGCGGCTCCACCCGTTTAAACCGGAGGAGGCCGGTCCACCGCCCGCCGTGTGTGTTTCCCTCTCTGATACAGCAGCAGGATGTGTGTGTAAGCCTGTTCATCCCTGTCTGCCACTGCTCTGTGGGCTCGGTCAAGCATGAGGCTAATATGCTGTGAGAGCCGTTTGCAGCAGGAATAGCAGAGGCAGAAGTGTTTAGTTTACCTGTCCCACGGTGGTTTCCCTGCGAGGCTGTTCCTCAAATGTGTGTGTCTGTTGACCTGTGTTCAGTTGGAGCCGTGTTTGTTTTCATACGGCGACTCTAACAGGAACACCAGGCTCTTTTCCAGCCTCAGTCTGCAGTGAGTCACATGCTGCTGTTACTGCCTGAAGACACTCTTCTCTTCATTTCCTTCTTGCCCAGGCTGCTCTTTCTGTCTTTTACACTTTATTTTTGTTTTGCACTTTTGTTCTTTCGCTTATTTGCACTTTTTCTTTTGCTCTTTCGTTCTTTCTTTCTTTTTTTTTCTTTCGCACATTTTTTCTTTTTCTTTCACACTTTTGTTCTTTTTTCTGCAAATTTTTTCTCTTTTTTCTGTCCCTTTTCTGTCTCTTCACTCTTCACTTTCATACCCTTGCATTTTTTTGACATTATTTAACATTCTTTAGTACTATTTTGAATTTTCTTTTTCTTTAGCACTTTCTTTTTCTTTTTTTTCTTTTTTTCTTTCGCATACTTGTGCTTTCGTTTGCACTACCTTCTTTCACACTGTCTTCTGCGCTTTCTTTCACACTCTTTTGAGCTTTCTTTTGCACTTTCTTTCTTATGCAACTTATTTCACACCCTTCTTCAGTTTTCACACTTTCTTTTTCACACCTTTTCACTCTCTTTTTCACATCATCTTTTTATTGCAATTTCACATTTTTCTCAATTTTCTTTTTATTTGTGATCATTTGTTTTTCATTCATTTATGCTCTTTCGCCCTTTTATTCACACTCATGCTTTCTTTCATTTGTAGTTTCTTTCAGACCTTATATGTGCTTTCTTTCTGACTTTATCAGTGTCGTTTTTGTGTTTGTTTAGCATTTTTTAATTTTCATCATTTACTTTTCTTTTACTTTTTCACTCTTTAAATACCTTTTTGTGCTTCACTTCATTTACATGCTTTCTCGAACTCGTTCACTCACACCTTTTCAATCTTTTAAGTCTGTTAGTTCTTTCTTTTACTCATTTCTTCTGTTCTCTTTCAATTGCACTTTTTCAGTTGTTTGCCTTATATTTTTTCAGTTTTTGTTGTAATTTTTATTCTTTTAGCTTTTTTTTTTTACTTTTCTTTCTTTCCATCATTCTTTACTTTTTCTTTCAACATTTCTTTTACTGGGTATTTGTATCTTTCTATTCCTTGTTTTTTGCCTTTTACTCATTCTATTGCTGTACCAACATTTCTTTCATGATCTCTTCTTCCTTTAGCACAGTTATGCTACTTTTCCTTTTTTCTGTCTTTCTTTCACCCTTTCTTTCTTCCTTTTCTGCTGTCACTCATGTATTTGAAGTGTGTGCTGTGCTGTGGTGTACAGTAACAGTAAAGTGACTCTTTGTTTTTACTATCGGGCATATGTCATAGAGCTTATTGGAAATGGATACTTTATGAGCGAGGAGGGGATGGCATCGCGATTGCTTTTTGCGGTGTGTAATGTAATTGACGTGTGCGCATGAAATGCAGAGTGTGTGTGTGCGCGCGTGTTTGTGTAAAATGGGAGTGGGAGAGATCATTAAGCTGTCAGGCCCTTGAGCAGAAGGCTGTAGATATTGCCGCTATAATTCACTAGGGTTGTGGATTGGTCTGCTTTGTAGGATCCCAACGGGAAAGCCCCCAAAACAGCTTGCAGGCCCTGGTTTAAGTGTTTCTTTGCAATCATATGGGTGCGCATGGCAAAAGGTTGTGAGATTTGTGCAAAGTCTTTCATTGTTGTGTTCTGACATTGCTCATGATTTTCTTCTTCTAGTGTGTTTCCTCGCAGTGTTTATGTGCATTTGGGTGTTTCTTCGTGTTGTGCGCGTGTATGGTGTGTTGTGCATGCTGTGTGATTGATGCGCTGAATCCTCTGCAGTGTCTTCGGCTGCTATTTGTCTGTATAATCTCATCCTCCTGCTGTTTCTCTCTCTATTTCAAAGACCACAATAACACTTACTGCTCATACTCAGCTGAAGAGTTCATTGTGCTTATGACAACATTACAGTACACTTTAGGGCTGCACAATATATCGCAAAATTATTGTCATCGCGATAATAGTATATGCAATATACGTATAACAGGCATGTTTGATAAATTACATTTATTTTATCCATTGGTTATGTAAATTTGACCAATCAGAATGGCCTTACTGTCTTTATCCCCACCTCCCCAGTAGTTGCTGTTCTGCTAAAGGCTAGGGCGGCCCAAAGGTAAACCCAGAGCATATATACTTATGGCAGGACTCAAGACAAGAGAGGAAAATTACAACAGCCAATCAGAGTCAACCTGCTGAGGTTTTCACTTATTTATAGTGTATTAAAGACTAAGTGTTTGCACCTTGACACAGTTTTTACAGAGAATTAGAATGAATTGGATCTGAAAAAATTATCTTTACCTGTTTATGGTAATATTATATGAATAATGATTTAAAATCAGGGCCTCATGGTGGTGCAGTGGGTAGCATGATCGCCTCACAGCAAGAAGGTTGCTGGTTCGAGCCTCGGCTGGGTAAGTTGGCATTTCTCTGTGGGGTTTGCATGTTCTCCCCATGTTGGCGTGGGTTTCCTCCGGGTGCTCCGGTTTCCCCCACAAGTGCAAAGAGATGCGCTTATAGGTGAATTGGGTAAGCTAAATTGTCCGTAGTGTATGTGTGTGAATAAGTGTGTGTGGATGTTTCCCAGTGATGGGTTGCAGCTGGAAGGGCATCCGCTGCGTAAAACATATGCTGGATAAGTTGGTGGTTCATTCTGCTGTGGCGACCCCTGATTAATAAAGGAACTAAGCCGAAAAGAAAATGAATGAATGAATGATTTGAAATCATAGCTAATAAAAATAGCATTTTGTAGGTAAATGTTATATTGTAAGAAATATCATTATTGCAGTACTCAACAACATCACATCACATATCACATATTTTTCCAGTATCGTGCAGCCCTGGTACTGTAGTACAGCTTCTGTGGTTTGGGTGTGTTCTGATCATCACAGGATGTTAATTTGATTAAAATATGCTTACTATTTTGTTTACTAGTGGCTCTAGACTTTTGAATTCTGCTGTATTTATGACTCTGGTGTGATGTGAAAAGCTTTCACGAGAAATCATTTATCATATAGGCTTCCTTTCTCACGTTTGCATACTTTATGTTCTGTTTATGTGATTTATTGTGTTTTTCCACTGTGTTTTACGTTTGATCTGTTTTGACATTTTTGTTTGTAATGTGTATATATATTTTTTATTTATTGGTATCATATTACTTTTGAGTACAGCTATTTTACATGTAGTACATCAGCTAGAAACCTGAAAAAGTTTCAGAAAATTAAATTGCAAGAAACCTGTAAATGAACATTTTGAGAAAAGGCAGTTCATAAAGATGTAAAAAAAATAGGTAGATATATATCTGAATTGTCAGGGACTAAAATGGATTTCTAAGTTTAAATCTCATAATTTTTACTTTTTTCTCTGTACTGTAACTTATTCTGAGATGAACAGTCCAAATTGTAAGATTTAAAAAGTCAAATTTGTCAAATTAAAAAGTCTGAATAAACTTAAACTCATTTATTCATTTACTTGTTTGTTTGTTTGTTTGTTTAATTGTTTGCACATGCAGTGGATATACTAATGAGTCCAACAAAATAACATTGGCTCAACCAATGGCAGTTAGCATGTTTGCAGAATATATATTTATTAATATTCTTTTTTTCCTTTGATCCCACATTTTATAAAAATAAATCATGGCAGTAGATAGATGGAAATGTTTTGAGTAGTTTTACATAACCCTCAATCACAACATAATGTAATGTATTATTCTATTAAGAAAAAGTACAGAAAATTCTTCCACATTACCATATTACATTGACTGTAGTTTTTTTACACTGATGTGTGGAGTTTACCGTTACCTTTCTCTGCTTTTCTGTACTTTGATTTTTCTTCTCTTGTTCTTTCTCTATTTTTGTCTTTCTCTCTTATCTGGCCAGTCCAAGAACACACGGTGATCTGAAAAATAGGACAAAGTGAATTTCTGAGGATGTAATTCCAGAATGTGGGCTGTAAACAACTCATTAGTGGGCACAAACTGGCATCAGAACCTGCCTGTGCCAGATGGGCACGTACACCCCTGCAGTCGGGACGGTGTGCTTCAGCCGGGCACCACCCACTGAGGGATTCATCCCCGCACACCTGTGCTTTCAGCGTTCACTTCATACCTGGAATCAGATTGTTTTTTGATTTTCTGACATAATGAATTAGACTCCACCTGATCACAAATGAATCTTTATAAAAAAAATTAATTAAAAAAACTAAGTTGCTGAATGGGCAAACTGATCCACATGTTTTATCATTCAGCATTAAAATAATAGATCTCGAACAGCAGCACAATCAAGACACTATTGGAAAAACATCTTTAAAAATGTCCTTTTAATGCAAATCAATGGGATCCTCTTTAGGTTGCACCTCAGCATTCTTTAAAATGACAAGAACTTATACCGGGCATAATTTTGTCTGCATCATCTTGTATTTGTTTTCATTTTTGGCATTCTTGGCTACATGTGGCCACTGGTCATTTTGAGTCTGGTCTGTCTGAAAAATGGACCCGTACTGTAAGTAAGTTACTGCCATTTAATCAGAGCCAGGTGTAGTACATCATACATCCACGTGTAACTAATGACACACTTTGATTTAAAAAAAAATGCTGCAGTTTCCCATATGTGAAGTGCATCCATTTACTTCAATGAAAAATACCTTGTATGTTGATATACTTCTAAACAGAAAAATTACATAGTTTTTTTCCTTTCAGTGAGCATCTGTGAATTTTCTCATTCCTGCCTGATGGAGATCGAAGCAGAGAGCGAGCGTAAAAATGATCGCTCATGAGGAATTTTAACTTAGAGGAATGGAGTAGAGTGAAAGATGAGGGTTTGTCAGTGTGTTTTCAGAGCTATTGATCTGCTGGCTGATCTCCTACAGTCAGTGTTGAGATTCGAAAATATCACAAGCTGAGGCCATGTATAGTCAATCAAGTGATGAAGGAATGCATGCATAAATATACATGAAAACAATTAGTTAGTGTAGTCAGAGCAACAAAATTATTATGTTCACATATCTTTTTTTTTACATTATTTTTATTAATTATTTTTTACATTGGCACAAATTATAACTTTTACATATGTATACATTAAAAAAAAAATAATAATGAGGGAGGATTTGAAGTGCTTCTACTAGGATTCATTTACTACTCTCTTGTTAAAGTACTCAACAAATGGATTCTATGTTACATAGAAATTCTTAGTTTTATTTTCAAGGGAAAGTCTCATATTCTCAAGTTGCAGGCAGGACATAACATTTATTTATCAATGTGGAGCAGCTGTTCACATATCTTTATTGTTCTTTTTCAGTTTTTATAATCTCTGTTGGTAACCCAACTATCAATTCTGATTGACTGTGGTTTTTGTTGAAAATAGTTTTATAACTATTCAGGGTTGTTTCTCTCATATCTTCTTTCTTTTTAGGTTTTATGTAGAAACAGTGCTGAATCTCTCTTTCGAATGAACAGAAAAGTGAGACTCTGCAAACTGATGGAAATAAATATGTGAACTAGAGCTAGATTACCTTTGGCAGTTTTTCTTTATTCTCACAATGCGTTTGTCATCCCAATATCAATTTTGTTCCCGTTACGGTTTGCAAGATATTTTCCTTGTTAGATACTTTCCTTGCCATTCCTTGTTATCGAGAGTGTAATGTCTGGCTTTTAGTGGCTTAAAAGCTTTTCCTTTGTCAGGGTATGGGTTTAACTTCCATTTATGGGAAGTTGTGGCTTTGTTGGTATTTCAGGTCAGTAGTAAAGAATATCCTCCGCTTATCTGGCTTGCAAAGCTCTTAGTAGGAGTTCAGGGGGGAAGCCCTTTTCAAGTTGTAAGCTCAATAAACAAACAAGAGCTTGATATCAGTTACATTTCAGCATTAGAGTTCACTGTTATGAAATACTACAATATCCAAGGTCTAAAAAGACAAAAGTAAAGATCACATGTTATCTGCCAACCATTTTACTCATGTAATCTGATGATACGATATTAAAGGGGTCATAAACAAAGTAATCAAAATTCACTTGATCTTTTGATATAAAAGAGGTCATTGAGCTATAAATTGTACTGTGCTCAAAAGTTCAAAGCTGTCTCTTTAGTCTAAAAAGAGCTTATATTGAAGCCAGTCTGCTAGAATGACAGGTTGTGGAATGGGCTACTTTATTACGTAATAAATTACGTAAAACTCCGCCTCCACAGATCCATCAATACCTGCTTCATCATCTGTCTGTTTAGTTCCGCCCACTGATTCACACCTAATTAAGTTAATAATGAGAGATGCAAATGCAGGTCTTTGCAGAAACCAAACAATAACAAAAAATCATAGTCTTTGTATTGCCTTACTTTGGAACTTAACAGTTTCACACCAAATCTCCTTCATTTTACCAATGATTTGTCAAAAAAGGCTCAATTCGACGCTGGATTAACGGAAAGATTCGAATTAAGATTATGTTGTGCTGATTGTATAGGATTTGACAATAATGTTGTTTTTATTTCATGATCTTCTTTGCTTTGGCTGTTCAAATGGTTTGTTCCAAAGAGGGCCCTGAAAACAGGACAGAACATGACTAGTTAAGTCATGACGGGTCTGCCTGGTCAGGGGGGACACTCCGTGGCTGAAATAAGCATATGGGATCACCATAGGGGACCCGCAGCTGCATGCTCGTTGCACACGGCCCGCAGCCCATGTTGGAGGCATCTGTCGATACGACAACATGCCTGGATACTTGTCCTAAGGACACCCCGGCCCGTAGGAAAGCAAGATCCGTCCAAGCGCTGAAGGTGCAGCAACACAGCCGAGTGATGTATACTCTGTGTGTGCCTGCACGACATGCCTGTCTCGGGACCTGATCATGAAGCCAGCGCTGAAGTGGTCTCATATGAAGCAATCTGAGCGGCGTGACAGCGGCTGCAGATGCCATATGCCCCAGCAGCCTCTGAAAGGTTTTCAGTGGGACCACTGTTTTCTTGTCGAATAGCCTCAGACAGGAGAGCACTAACCTGGCGCACTCCTCTGAGAGACGCGCAACCATGGCGACCGAGTCCAGCTCCATTCCGAGATAGGAGATTCTCATTCTTGCTTTCCTCTCTGTTGACCCGACGCCCCAACTGGTCAAGGTGCCAAAGCACCCTGTCCCTGTGCATAATCAATTGATCCTCTGATGAAGCCAGAATGAGCCAATCATTGAGATAATTGAGTATGCCCGCAAGCCGTAAAGGCGCTAGGGCACCCTCTATGAGTTTTATGAAAACCTCCTGGGTAAAGTCCCCAACGGTGTCACTGAACAGACCAGCCTGCGATATGGGTGCGTTGAGAAAGCGAGCTTTGCCAGCGTCCCGCATATCCGCCAGGTTAAGCTAGAGGTGGCGTTCCTGGACCACCAGTGTGGCCATCGTCTTCCCCAGGGCACCCTGGGAAGCCTGGCCCACCGCAGTGTAGGCTCTGGCCGTGAGAGACTCAGACATCCTACACACTTTGGACGGGAGTTTAGGTGGACCTATCCAGATAGAGGCGCCTTGCGGGCAAAGATTGACCGCAATAGTGCTCCACCTGAGGAATCGCCTCATACCCCCTGGCTGCTTCACCATTGAGGGTAGTGAGAGCGGGAGCGCATGAGGTCCGGGCAGAAAAAGGTGCCCTCCATCCCTGCGTAAGCTCACTGTGTACCTCCGGGAAGAAGGAGACGGGGGGCTTAGAAGGCTTCGCCTTCTTCTTGGCCCCCACGTAACACCCATCTAAGCGGTCCGGCCGCAGAGATGGGGGACAAGCCATCTCCAGTCCTACGGCTGAAGCAGCCCGGATTAATACAGCTAACATGTCCAATTCCAAATCTGGAGCCTCGTGCGGAACATCATCGGAGCATGTTAACCCGCCCTCCGATGCAGCGATGGACATCTGGTCCCCGGTGTTATCTAATGAGATCGCGGCCAACCCGGAGGATTCACCGGCTCCCTCACTCGAAGCTTGGACAGAGCACACTGACAAGGAGTGAGGGGGCTGCGGGCCCGAAGGCAACGTATTAGCCCCCACTGTGATCCTTAGGCCTGCCCGTGCGCTAACCGACCTGCGGGGAGCAACAGTGGTAGCGTACCCTAATTCTAGAGTGCACTTTTATTTAACACTAGTGAAACGCCCAGGGGACGGGAAAGGAGCCCAGTTTGACCGCCACTGTCGCGTCTTTGCCCGCACTGGTGGGAAAGCTGGTTTCGTCTCGAAATCAGAATGCAGATCAGGTAGCTCTTCAGTCTCAGTGTGAGATCTGAAGCAAAGAATCTTAGGCTTGCTCCGCGGACGCCACTGATATACTCCACTAATGACTAATCAGTCGCACCTGCGGAGCCGAGCTCTGCCAACTCATTTGGCATTCTTTGGCCCTTTTTCTTTCTCTTCAGGGTGATTGGTCATCTAGTGATCTAGTCTGTTTACAGATGCACGTTGGAGTTCCCATATGTTGGGGAACTACTAAATTAGGATGTTTTTTTTATTATACATGCAAATATTAATATCATTGTACACTATAAAAAATGCTGGGTTCCACACAATTCCTTCATGTTGTCCCAACACAAATCGATTAAGTTAACTTAATCATTTTTACAAATTTAAATGAATTGAACATAAAACAATTAAGTTTTCCCAAGAATTGTGTTGTTCCACTCATTTTAAATAAGTAGTTTGAACAAGCAGAAAAAGTTTTTTTTTGAGTGTAAGTAGAGCTTAGAAAACACTACAAAATAAAAAGGGCAGTCTATGGGCATTTTAAACCAATAGAGAAAGAAAAGTTGATTTAGAAGTACAGATTAAAATATTGTGTCTTGTTGAACTGAAGACCTGGAGCGTTCATAAAGAAAGTAAATTGGGTCAGTTTTGCTTTCACGTTGACTTAAAAATCATAAGCAGGAGAAAATTCTTGAGGGAGGAATGAGATGAAGAATATTGAACTGAACTGTACAAGTTGTTTTGGCTTTTAATGTGGTGTTACAATTTAAGAGAAAAACGTGAGTGGAGTGAAGGAATGCCATACATGTTGATAAACCTGCTACAGGAGAATGTGTGTGTGTGTGTGGTCTGATGTCATGATTCACAAATTCAGTCTGTCAGTTTCTGGCCCGTCTGACTTTTCCTCTACAGCTGGTTTTTGTCTGCACTCCAGTTTCTACAGTTATGATATACATCAGCCTTCAATTTGGACTCTTATTATTACATCACTGCAGTTCTGTCCTAACAATAACAACTTCATGTCCTGTTTCTTGTTTTTGACTAATTCCAGTGTGATTCAGCAGATTGATTGGTTGTGTTTTCTTTATGGCTCATAATCATGCAGAAATGCTTATTTACTTGCAATCCTTACAAAACAACTAAAACCATTCAGACCGCTGGAGTTTGGTGAAGATTGCTTGTTGATTTTTGCTCTGACATTTTGGAGGGGTGATGACAGAACCTCAGGCTTACTTGTAAACTGTGTGTGTGTGGTAGTGGTACAGGAAATGTGAAGTGAATCAGACATACCAGGCTTGTGAAAAATACATGCCTATGGCATTTAAAAATAAAAAAAGAGCTAGATTGTATCTTGCACATTTTACAGTAGTTTCAATGTATTACGTCCAGTGAGTCCCACTTAAAAGTGTGTTATGTTTTCTCAGAAATGGTTAAATTGAACCGGGACAGGGTTTCATTATGTTCAATCGTATGTTTTGTTATGCTGTTTCCTGTGTGTATTGTGGCAGTATTACAATTAAATGTGTGGCGCTAATATTGACTTTATGTGTGTTTGTAAATAATTCAAAAGTCATATTTTGATCAGTGTTCTTTATCAGCACTTTTTAATTTACAGTGCATTTTTTTGTTTATATAAAGGCCATTTTTGTTACATATGCTACATCTATCATATCAAATTCTTAAACTTTATTATTCATTCATTCATTTTCTTTTCGGCTTAGTCACTTTATTAATCTGGGGTCGCCACAGCGGAATGAACCGCCAACTTATCCAGCATATGTTTTACGCAGCGGATGCCCTTCCAGCTGCAACCCATCACTGGGAAACATCCATACACACTCATTCACACACATACACTAAGGACAATTTGGCTTACCCAATTCACCTATAACACATGTCTTTGGACTTGTGGGGGAAACCGGAGCACCCGGAGGAAACCCACGCCAACATGGGGAGAACATGCAAACTCCACACAGAAATGCCAACTGACCCAGCTGAGGCTCGAACCAGCCACCTTCTAGCTATGAGGCGATTGTGCTACCCACTGCGCCACCGTGAGGCCCCATAAACTTTATTAAAGGTAAATACATTTTTTTAGATGTTAGTATCAGTATGTTAGTCTTCAAGGATAAGCTAGTGTGGTACAAAACAATGACAAAATTTGTGTTTAGAAGATATAAAATCAAACATGTAAGGCTTGCAGTTTGTCACTTCCACCTAAATGGATCAACGTTTTTTTCACCCGTCACCTCATACCTCTCTTTCTCATCACATCTTGACAAATCAAATGCCCTCTAGTATCTGACATGCCCCGCCCCTTTCAAGACGCTTTTTATTTGCTTTTCATTTGTCCTACCCACTCTTTGTTTTTTTTGGTTGAGATTATGTCAAACATAAACACTAAATAAAAACACAATTTAAAGGACTTAACAGGACCTTTAATTACTTAAATTAATATTAAGGATGAACGATACATTTTCTTCATATCAGCATCTACTGATTTTTATCAGCTCAATATATTAAATCTAGTAAATTAGGGTTTATTTCCACCAGTCAGTCCACTTTAAATTTGTGCAGCTGGGCTTTAAAATGCTATATATGCCATCATTTTTCTCATAATTAATGAAAGTTGTTACTGTTTCACTGCCTCAGTGTTGATTTGAGCTGAAAAACTGCAGGGAATTGTGTGTATAGTGGCATTTTTGGATTTGTTATTTGAGGCATGTTTTTTCAAAGAGCAATCAGAGCTTGTTCCTCACAGGTTTTGTTTCTCTTTTTTCTTTCAAAAGAAGACATAACCCCCCCCCCCAAACATCCAAAACAGCTTTAATATTTTTTTAAATGACATCATGTTAGCCAGTGAAAGCATATGGTGAGCTTAATATGAGTTCAGTGAGT
The DNA here is from genome assembly GCA_903798125.1 of Danio choprae. Classification (NCBI taxonomy): domain Eukaryota; kingdom Metazoa; phylum Chordata; class Actinopteri; order Cypriniformes; family Danionidae; genus Danio; species Danio choprae. The sequence goes on along the minus strand of CAIGQW010014353.1, from coordinate 509,184 downwards.
TGTGTGGACAGATGTAGATAAAGCTTATGCAAAATAATAGTTCAAAGTTAGCTCGAGGATAGTGGACTGAGCTGACAAGCTTTATTATTGTGCTTTGTTTTGGGTTTATATGAATTTAGGGGTTTAAGTCAGAATTCATAATCATACCGCTGTCCGTGGACTGTAGCTGGTAGAAAACACAAAACATATTCCTGATGGCTTTTGGAGGGTCACATAAAGGGCGTCCTAAAGGCATAGCAGCAAACTTGCTCTCTTTAAATCTGGGCTATTATTATTATTTATTTATTTTGAGTTTAGCATGGTGGAATAAGGGCCTCACAGTGGCGCACTGGGTAGGACGTTCGCCTCACAGCAAGAAGGTCGCTGGTTCGAGCCTCGGCTGGGTCAGTTGCCGTTTCTGTGTGGAGTTTGCATGTTCTCCCCGGGTTTCCTCCGGGTGCTCCGGTTTCCCCCACAAGTCCAAAAGACATGCGGTACAGGTGAATTGGGTGCACTGGGTCCGTGGTGTATGAGTGTGAATGGGTGTTTATGGATGTTTCCCAGAGATGGGTTGCAGCTGGAAGGGCATCCGCTGCGTAAAACATATGCTGGATAAGTTGGCGGTTCATTCCGCTGTGGCAACCCCAGATTAATAAAGGCGCTAAGCTGAAATGAAAATGCATGAATGAATGGTGGAATAAGCATATATTGCGTATGTGCTATTATTAGAATATAAAAAGAGAGAAAAATTAGATGTGTACGTCATTTTATGCATCACTAAATTAACTCTTGCCCTGATTAAATTTATCTGATTTGTAGCATTATAAAATCAATAGTGGTCGAAAACAGCCTTTTGTTTAAAGTAATATGTCTATTCATATATTGATGAACACATAAAACATTTCAAATGAATTAGTTACATGATATTGATCAAATTAACCATAGTTAATTGCTGAAAAAAGCCTCGTCAATAAAATTCAAAGAAGTCGAACACTGTAGGGAAAAAGGTGGAGATGAAGTCCATGGTTTTTTTTTTTTTGGTTCATGTCCATATCATTAAATTAAGAATATCACTGGCCTGCAGTGCACATCTGTTCATTTTACAATTCACTTTGTCATTCTGTCAGTTGGGTTGTCAAAATTTGGCGTTGCTGAATTTGCATACAGGTTAAGGGGCACGATTAATTATGTACATTTTTATCGCATGTTTTCATAAACAATTAATCACACTAGATTAAAATGTGAAATTGGAACCCCTAATTAAAAGTGTTATTAATATTAATGTTGTATTTGCATATTTCAAGGCTTTGACATTTCATGATATTTGCGACAAAATACGCACCTAATAAAGACAGTCAGTGAACTTTTGCTCACCGGGGCTGTGATAAATTATTACAAGCAAGCAAACAAACAATGCATAAACAATCTATTATTATTTATATTTTTAAATGTAATTTATTGTTATGTCAAACATGCATTTTCAGCACTGTTACTGTAATTCCAGACTTCAGTGTCACATGATCCTTCAGAAATCATTCCCATGTTCTGATTTGGTGCTTAGGTGCGTTGATTGAAAGATGTACTGTTTAATATTTTAAGTTTTTTATATATTAAATATGTGAATATTTGAACCACAAACATGCAATGTGAATTGTTGTAGTATTGCATGGTTGTTGCATGGATCCTTGTTAATTCAAAAGAAATGTTTAGAAGGTTTACCATAAATATTAACAGTAAGAGTGATTTAAACCAGTGGAACTGCCTTCTGCCCCAAAGAGGTGTAGATAGGGGTAAGTGGCCTGTCCCAGCTGGGCTTATGGAGAAAGACTGATGAAGCATTTCTGAATGGTGAATTTGTGGGTCGTAAATAAGATTAACGTCCACTTTCTTCAGTGGTATTAATGACTGTAGGTTGGCAGGTTCAGGCTTTCTTTGATTGGCTGTTTGAGGCACAAGAGGGAGGGGTCTTTCTTCAAATCCTCCAGAGGGTCTCAGGCCCTTCCCGCAGCTCCGCCCCCAGAGGTCTGCTGTCGTTAAGATACACTTCACAGTGACCAAAATGAATGTTAATGATCTTAAAGGTGTCAAGGCTCTTAATTAAACATTTGTGTGAATGACAGTTCAAACCAGCATATGCAAGGCACAGACAAAGCTATCTGTGAATTTTGATGTCACAGCGCATTGTGGGCACAGCAAATCAATCTGCACCCAAAACCCCCTCTGTCATCGCTGAGGGATGGAGTCTTGATTTGTGGGCGCAGTTATTTGCATTTTGTAATGGCTCTGGAACCCCAAAAAAGCAATTAGTGACAAATTTAGTCCGCAAATGTCAAGCCGGCTAATAGACCAAGGCCGAACAAACAGTGTCAGCCATTCTGGATGTTACGTTGGCAATTAATGAGACATTTTTAGCATTGAGTGCATGTCTTCAGGGTAGACTTTGGACATCTGTCCAATAGTGAGTCATTATGGCTAAAATCAGCAATGCCATGCGTGTGTTGTGAGTGCTGTGCACCTAGCTGCAGAAGGTTAAGTGTGCTCATCTATCTTCTGCTGAAGTTAACAGCTTTTCACTTGATGGGATGAAATTAGTCATTTGTTATTTAGGAAAGACTTCATTCTTTAGGCTTGAAATGACTTTAGGGACTTCACTTAGTACAGTAGACACCTAATGTAGGTGCTTCAACCTCGCTTAATGTTGATCAACATTTTACTATATGAGGTTAATGCAGGATTTAATGTGAACCATTTTCAAATGAAAACAAATAACCTATTATGTGTTTTGGTCATTCAGTCACATGACAGTATCATTTTAGGGCCTGAATATGTAGCAATCACATATTAAAAACACACATGAAACACATTTGGAACATGTGAAACACAAATAAAACACATGAAATGTGTTTTTGAAACCATTTTTATGTAAAAACAAACAAACATGATTCTAATATGTGATTGCACATGTGTTTAATGAGTGTTTTTACATGCAGTTTTTTAAAAAATTATTGTGTGAAAACAAGATTTTTTACTGTGAAGAAATGCTCAATTTGAAGAAAATAAAAAATACATTTGCACTGTTGTAATTGGTCAAATTCATTGTACTGTATTAATACGCTCCTTTACAGCATGTTGTGTGTTTTGATGTTTAAGCCTGAATCAAAACAAATTGAAATGATGCAGCGATGACAATTTGCTCAACACTCAAACATTATTATTTTTTTTGTATTATTCAGAGGATAAAATACTTGCCACTATTTTATTTTTTAAATAAAAGAGACTGAAAAAAAAGTGTTGAGATGTTGAGAATAATTCACAAAATGTGATGTTGTGAAATGTGAAGAACAAAAATGTAAACTTGGTCTTTCAGACACGAGATTAAAAATAAACTTCAGCCATACACCTCTAATGTCATTTTTGGAAATATAATTTCTTTAAATTCACTGACAGCACAATGTCTAACATTTTGTGATAAGTCTTAAGCCCCAGGTATACTTTTTTAATGTGTACATTGGCAAAGTTGCACAGGCTTTATACTTCATAAAGTTGACCCTATTAATAGTTTATGCTGATGCAGGTGCTTGACCACATTCATATTTTTCTTAGAACTCGAATATCGTAGAACTCATTTAAAACAAGTTGTCATTTGATATAATGTTTTTAAACCCGTGCAGTCATCGACACTCCTCTTTCACAGGTTATTCTTCTTCTGTAAAAGGATAATGGCTTAGTTTAGTTAAGAGTAAGTTAAATATTCAGATTTTTTTTGATTACTTTCAGATTTTACAATAACTTTGTAACATGCTTGAATAGTTGATCTTGATGAATCCAGTCAACGTTTAATACTTTCACTTCACAAAAGATATGATCAATAAGTCATGACAACATGGTTTTGTTACTTTAACTTGATTTACGTTATACAAGATTGAACTTATAAGTTAATGTAAAATTCAAAGTTAATGTAAGCTGAAATGACTTTGATTAAAAACTTCAGGCAGAAACTATTTTTTATTTTTTAGAGTGTTAAATGCTGATGAAAAGGCCCACATTTATTGTTTAAATTGCAGCCTACACCAAAAACAGAGCAGCTGCCAACATTCATTTTAGCTTTAGTTAAAAATGAATAAATAGCAGAGGGTGTTTACAGACTGCGCAAATGATTGTTTGTGGAAAGTGCCAGGAATCACTTCAATTTCCTTTCCTTCTTTTCACAAAACCACCATTCTCTCAAACTTTTTCATGCATTTGCATCCGTTCATGTTTCAGGTAATTACGAACCAACCCCCCCCCCCCCTTTCCTCCTTTTTTGCCTCTGTTCCCATGATGCTCTTTATTTGTGTCTTGTGGTGTGATACAGATTTAGATCAGGTTGTTTATCCACAAGTTTCAGACACTTCCAGGAAATGGCGCTGCAGATGAAGTTGAATGATTAAATGATGAAATGTTAGTTAAGCTTTGTCACAGAAAGTTGATTAATTAGTCAACAAACATGTATAATACATTGTCTTCATTTAAAAAATGTTGTCATTGTTTGTTAAAGCTGTTTATCAGTGGTCTGTCTGTAATTATATTTGGTCGTAGCGTCGGCTGGTAAACACGCAGAGGATTTTGTTGAAAATGTGGAATGCGTCCGGCTGAGGTATTTTCAAGAATGTCCATCACGAGGTCTTCTCTTACTCTTGCTTGAACACACACAAAGACACTCCATCTTTTGTGAGCAGATTAAGCTGGTAACGGAGGGCTGAGTTCTAGAAGGACTCAAATGAACTGAGAGAGCAGCTGAGATTCACGCTCGAGTTCCCTCTCCGTTTGTTTGCCCCCTTATTTCACATCAAGTGACACGAATCTGCACAGTCAGACATGTGATGTGTTTTGCTGGAAAGGACAGCAGGGCAGTGTGGGTTTGTGCAGCGACGCACATCAGAGCTTTCTTTTGCTCAACTAAAGCATGCAATGCGTTGTGAGTAATTTTTGTGGTTATTAGGAAGATGGAAAGGAATTGGCTTTGTTTTTTTGTTTTTTTATAAAAACCTAAATCAGAATTAAATCTGGAAGTACTTCATGAACAAATTTTCCTTCTATTTTTATCCAACCTTGCTCACTTTTCATTTAACTCTGGACAGATTTTAAATAAATGTTTGCATGTCTTAGTTTGGAAGCTGAACGATTGATCTGTGATTTATTTCAAATGTCTATTTGTGGATGGCGCACAATTAGCTGTTGGCAGTTCATTACGCAGGGAGTAATTTTCATCACGTTAAACTGCTAGTCTACAAATAGCCTTAATTAGGTGTGGATTTTATGTTGAATTATAGAAACTGTTTTGACGTATCTGAGAAATAGATTAATTGTGTCCATTTTAATTACAGATCACTTTAAATAGTCTGTTTTTGAGGAAGATTTGTAGTGAACCACCTGTAAGATAACTTGGCTAAACGGTTTGTTAGATGTAACACACCAGTAATTAAAAGAGAGCTAATTAATAATTTAATCTTAAAGTGTAATTAGTGCTCATTTAAATTGAATTAGGTCAATAAAACCATGTCTGATTGTCACATTTCTACTGGATAAATAAAAGCATTTGGATGGAATTGGTCACAGTTTTTCAGTTATAGAATGAAATACCTTGTAATACTAATAATATAAGACTCATCCTGAAATAAAGTGTTTAAATCTCTAATCGAAAAATATTTGAACTAATGACTAAGCTTAATATGTAATTGTTTTAGTCAATATGCTTGAGATAATGTACAGTAATTAGACACAAAATATTGATTTGACTTATTATATAAATATTGATTTGATATTTATTAGCTCATTAAACACAAAGTGTCTGTGCAGAAACACAATTACTCGCGAGCAGCTTTTAAGCCTAGACAAACAAACAAGTTTAAGCATCGAAAGGATAATGTTTAGTTTCGTATCACTTAATACACGGCTTTGCTCATTAATAATAATGGTGCATGAAATATTTATTCAAGAACACACTGCTATAAAATCTGACCTGTTTATTCTCTCCATGTGTAAAACGATCATTTTAGCAAGAACACAAATGCAATAATAATATCATCAAGATTTAATTTATTATTTTTTTAAATGATCGATGGGAGACATAAGAATTTCCGGGTTAGCAGTCATTAAACAGTATTGCTGTTGTTGTTTTGGTTTTATCTAAAGGCAGTATTTGGTTTAATCATCTGTCATTTGCAGAGCAAACAGATCAGTTTAAGTGTCAAAAAATGACTTGTTCTTTTGACTCATTTGTTTAGTATCTTTATTTTTATGTTTACTTAATATTGTCCAATAAATTATATTTTTGCATAAATTATAGTATATAATATATAATAGAAGTATTTTGTACTTTGTTTCTAGTGGTGATTTATAGTTCCCCAATGAGTTTGTCCTAAAGACTTTTATATTGAAAACAATGTAAACCAGTGTTCCCCAGTCACCTTAAAGGAATGGTTCACCACTCCTTTTTAAGTTTGAATTGAATTAATTGAAATAATGCTAATATGAGATTTATCTGAAGATGAGTTTGACTTGAAGATTAAATGACTATATATATATATATATAATATAATAATAAAGAGACAAATATAAACAAGCCACATTTAGGATGGGGCTATGTGTTCTTTCATCAAATAGTAGATGAGAAACCTGTTCGATGACAGTTATGTTTTACAGAATCTCCATTTTAGTACAGCAAAAACAAGATACAATTTAATTTTCAGATACCAACTGAAACATTATTAGACCATCCCTGATGATGTGCTTTTTTCCAAGCCATTTCCTTTATGCTTAAAGTCCCTTCGCATTTTCTAAATCATCTTATTGTTTAGCCTTTTGTTTCCTGGCACAACTAAAACTCCTCTGTCTTTGTCTGAGTCTCTGTCTGTCCACTCCCTGGTTGGCGCTTTCCGTCCAGCTTTCAGTGTTGAGAGAGTTTACCGTCACACGGCTTAGTCAGCAGCGCTAATGGAGAGAGTACATGGAGAACTGCCCGGCCTTATCAGCTCTTGACCAGCGTCATGGCGTTAAGCTCACGCTGCTCCAGTCGTCTGACCACAGGGACGTCTCTTCATGCATCTATCATTAATTACTCAGACTCAGGAACAAGCACAGCTCCACATGCCTGCTGCATGACCAGCGGTTGGCCTTCTGTATCCTGCGTGAGCCGCACTAGGCAGTAATTGTAGCTTGTGGGATGCGTTATCTCAAGCACACATGGCTGCGGGTTATGCGTTGACTATCACAGGTTGGAACGAGATCATTCCAAGTAGACAACACACTATCTGTTCTTTGTGTAATTCATACACCCACAAAATCCCTCCTTTTGAATTCCCTTGACCTCTAGACTTGCTACACATTTTGTGCAACTTAATATCCAATTAAAGCACAAAGTTAAAGAAGCAGTGATTCCCTGTTGTCAACAAACTCTTAATTTAAGCCTCCTTCAGAAGTTTTGAATCTCCAGTGTTTTGGATTATGGACCGATTTATGAATTGAGTAGGAGGAAACAGCATTTTTCAAGCCATTAATGTTTGGTTTGGATACAGTAGAAGGTCAGGTTCTGGGCAACGATGCCAAGTCTGGAAATCTTCCTGTGGACTTTAGATAAACAGCTTATCTTGACTTTACCGTTTTTCGTTCCACTTGTCTAGGTTAATGATTTATAAATGAAGAATACACACTGGGGGTCTTGTGTATGAAATTTGATGTTGATTTAATGTGAAGTGATTTCATATTTATGAATTGTTACGTATCTCTGAGTCTGAACCTGTGCTCCTACACTGTAAAAAAATATCTGTTACAGTAATTAATGGTTGTGTAATTAATGGGAAAATGGTATTTGCCCATTTTCATATTGGGATCATAATCTTCTGGCAATTTTTGGTGTCAAAATGTTTTGTGACTTTTATTGACATTTTAATTAGCTTGAAGCAATGTATTGTTTGGGTTGGTAATGTAAATTACAGTACAAAAACTTACAAAGGTGTTGAATTGCAGAACTGGTGCGAACATATTGAAAGATCAAACTATTGTCATACATTTCCTAAATGCATATATATATATATAT
>CAIGQW010014353.1:442761-466128 GCA_903798125.1 Danio choprae | reverse complement strand
TTTGAATGAGGATGGAGCTTCCTCAATATCAACATCCACACTCGTTGAATTTGATTTAAATGTTATTTAATAAAAAATATATTTTTATTTTACAAAGAAAGTGCTGCATTTGAGAAAGACCACTGTTCATTTCTAAATTGTCAACTCGTTTTGTGCAACAACAAAAAAAGTGAGGTGAGTGAATCGTTACATACCTAATTAATGGCTTGTTTTTTTTTTTGTTTTTTTAATTTTGAGTGAAATAATAAAACATTTTTTAAGGGGGATGTTTTTATTGGAAAATATTGTAATGTGTAAGCTGACGTCATTGAGATGTTTGTTGCTTGCTGAACATGAGGGTTTTTACTGATAAAAAAACAAACAAAAAAAAAACAATATTAAGATTTGTATTTTGTCTTATATTTACATTGCATGTATTCCTTTAGCAGACACTTTTGTCCAAAGCAACTTACAATTGAGGAGGCATTCAGGAATTCAGCAAGAACAGGCAATACGCATTTAAGAAAGAAAAGGGGGGGGGGGGGGGTGTTGTGGAGAAAATGGGGTCCGGGTTTTGTTTACAGTGGTTCAGGTCATTCTGGAAGAGATGGTTTTTATTTGTCATTTGAATGATATTAGTGAATCAGCAGTCTGTGTGGGAATGGGAAGAAAGAAAGAATACTGACAGCATTTTTGTCTGAGCACACCACAATAAGTGTTAAAATGAGTATTGAATTAGTCGATTATAGTTATTGAGTATTGAGTCTCACAAACCCTAAAACTCAAAACTATTTTTTTTTACATTTCTACAATGTGATTATCTGTTTCAGGAATAAAATAGTTGTAATTGTTTTTTATAAAAGCATGTGCTTGTGACTCTGCTTTGTCTATCTTGAATAAGCTGTGTTCATACTGTCATGTGGACTTTTCAGTGTTAAATGGTTTTTAAAGGGGCCTATTTGGTTGGTTAATTTGGCCTTTTTCTTCCAATTATCTTTTTATTTCTTAGCCTAAGTTGAACATAGAAGTGCTGATTTTACTCCTCCAACCCACATTTATCTTAGTCAGTGTGCTTTACGAAGGTAGTCCCGTATTGCCAAAACACCCCACAGGAGAACCACATTAGAAGTCACAGCGACCAGTGACTTGCTGATGATTCTGAATAAGTTTGGCCATTTTCCAGCATGCACTTCATTACTTGAGCCCAGATTGGTGTGAATTTTCAATCTTCACTATTTATTCTGCTTTATGTCATGCAAGTTTGCATTCGAAGCATAACTACAAGAGAAAAGGGGCATCATTTGGGATTTTCAGCACTAAGTATTGCCATGGCAACCAATTATGCATGTTCATAAAGTTTAAAAATGCAGCTTTATTTGATCAGCGACAGACTACAGAGCAAAACTGAGAAACTGATTGCATCATTAGGCCTTAATGAGACTATCCATTCAAAAGGAATTCTCTAGGAATGCAGTATTCCCATTAATCCAGTGAAGGGAAGTCCCTGGAGTCACTCGCACATGTGAGAAATGGAGAGTTTGTGGGAAGGCAATGCCGGCGAGTGATCTGGCATTGGTGCGGGCACCCAGCGGAACCACATTAACACATAAACAGCTTTTGGCTATTGGCATCTCTTTGAAATGGTGCTGGGTAAGCGATCTGTGTCTCGGAAACAGATGGTAGAGCGGAGGGTGGGAAATGTTTCACATGGCCCACTCTATTGCCTGCGCCGGGTTGAGGTGGCAGCCAGGTATCCCCATGAGTGTGAATGGAGGTGTGCTTCTATGTGTTAATGTCTCGCCGATTACACTTTCACACACATTTTGTTTGCTGTTGCAATTTTTATGACTTTAGTTTCATGTTCAATTGAAATATGATTTTTTTTGGTGATTATAAAAGGCTTTACTGTCACTTGATGAGTTTAATGTAAAGATACTTTCTACTTTGGAGTGATGTTTATAATTTATACTGTGGAGCTGTTGAATGCTTTATTCTGATTGGCTAATGACCGTTTTCAGTTATTTTTAAGAAAATGCTTACAGTTCCTGTAAGAGGATCAAAACAAAACAAAAGGCTTTGGATACGATGCAAAGAAATTAGTCTTACACATAGCAGTTGTTGGAGGAAAAAACCTGACAAATGTTTTGAAATGCAGTTTGTGAACAATAATCTGTAATCGTAAAAGAAATGATATCCACTGTTGCATACACTGACGTGCATACACAAAAATTATTTGCAATATATTTTATCCAACATTCAAATAACTGCATGATTTTAAGTATAATTCACTCATTATCATGAACCTCATTTATTTCATTTTTTTGTTCATCATACAAACACAAATGCATTCTAAATCAAATCTGAAGGTGGTGCTCTTATTATAGCATTGAAGTTTGCCCTCAGTTAAAAGATTTTTGCTTTGGAACAAATAATGGATTGAGACCAAGGATTGGCTGTTATATTATATTTTATGTTTGACCACTATAGAAACAGTAAGCACAAGTTGATTTTTTTCTCTTTACCAGTAATATTTTTAACAGAAATCTGTGTTTGTTCTTATTCTTCTAAATGCAGGATACAATTACAAAAACAAAAACAAAAATCACCTACAAAGAGTTAAAATGCTAAATGTTTAGTACTGTTCAGTCTCAAAAACGGCAGATAGTCTGGATGAAAATATACTTATGAATATGCTTATATATACACTTGCATTACTTGCTTATATATATATATAATTATACTTATGTAAAAATTTAAGTACATGTTACTTATACAATATATATTTGTATATAAACCTTTGTAATTTATTTTAATTTAATATTATGAAATAATTATATTATTTAGACTTATAAATACACAAAACTGTGTTAATGCTGGAAAGTAATTAGTAATTATCCAAATAGCTGTAATTAAATATACTTTTAATTATTATTAAAACAGTAAAATTAGCTGTGAAGAATTTGTTGTATTATCAAACCGGTATCGGTTTAAACCCTTAAACTATAATGACTCCTCATGAATCTTTGGTAACTATTAGATTGGGAACCACTGCTAAACATGATCGCTACAAAAAAGAACACTCCAAAAAAAAAAGAACTGCTACAACTGTTAGCCATTTCAGCCATTGTTGGCACCATTAGCCACTAGCTAGGGACTGTAATCCATTGGTAGTAACACAGAGTAAAAAGTGAACTACGAGTTTGCGAATGACTCAGCATCTTTAACATGAGCATTTCCCCTTTGTTTTGCAGGACATAAACTCAATAAAGACCTGAAGCACTACCTGAGCCAGAGGTTTCAGAAATCCTCCGCCGATTATGAGCTTCAGCAAACCATACGAGACAACCTCTACCGCCACGCTGTGCCTTGTGAGTATCCTGCTTTATCTCTCCTTTTCTCTAGTCTTCAAAACACTCAACTCTAGCGAGCGGCCTACTCTCTATACTGCTTTTATGCTTCTTTGCTTGTCTCTATTGTATTCTCTTGCTGAGGTTCATATACAGACGCTGTGTGAAGGCTGGGCTGTTTGTACTGAGACAGTGGAAGCGTGGATTCGGTCAATATTCACAGATATCCTCCTTTCGATTGAGTAGGTGGCAGTCATGTTCTTAGAGAGGTTTGATCTTTCGCTGGTAAACACCTTCTATGGCAAGCTTTTTTTTTTTTAACATTTAATATGTATGACATCTATATTTTATATATACTAGTATCTTTTCCATTAAGTACTAGTTATTAGCTATGAGTGTTTATTCTTTATATATTATTCATTCATTCATTTTCCTTCAGCTTAGTCCCTTTATTAATCATGTAATTTTATTTTTTATTTTTTTACAGTGTACTACTGCTTATTTTAGTAGAAAAATTATACGTATTATAGGATTCTATTATTTATTTATTTGACTCATACTTTGCTGTGAGCATAAAGTAGTTTTGATAAGTCATAATATTTACACTCTTGATGCTGTGCAGTTGAAAACAAGCCATTGCTCAGATTTACTCTGTTTATATGGTGAGTTTGCATGTTTCTCCAGTAAACAGAGCTGTAAAGGGTCTCTGATTAAACACTCTGATGCCATCGCTGATGTGACGGAAAGTGAGTAGCAGCGTGTGTGTGTGTGTGTTTGAGAGTGATTGATGGACGTGAGACAGCTGGAGGGACAGATGGAGGGAAGGACTGATCAGAAGACTGGCTCCATCTCTCTCTTCTAAACTCAATCACTGTTTCATGGATGCAAAAAACAGCCGTGGCCTCAAAGACGTCCATATGCATGCGACCTGAAAGACGAAAGAATTGCTTTAAAAGTGCTGTGTTCAATAGAAATGGTGTGTGCAAACAATTAGGATGCAGGGAGAGAATTTGTAAATTATCTGTTGATTTTTAAAATGTCATGATTCATCTTTAAAGACATGCTATATAGATATTGGACATCAGGAACAGATGAGATATGTGAAAGTGGCCATCTTTGGGAAACTGGAGCAGCCACCTCTGAGCTGAGGGATGCATCCACATGCTCCAGAATCAACTTCTAAAGCAGTTAAGCATTTGAAACTGTTCATATGCTGTTCTTACATCAGTATTTAGTTGAACTTGATAAGATTATAGAGTGCATGGAGATGATTTTAGGTCACAAAATCAAACCTAGATCACGTAAATGTACAAAATTTGCTTTTTATTTATTTTTTTAATTGCTAAATCGACCTCTTAAATAGGAAAACTAGACCTAATCTTAGTTTTAAGTCAGGTACATTGTGAGGGATTTTTACCACAGATTTTGCGACAAAAGTTCAGATATTTGGGGCAGATGCATTGGCATTTGATTCAGTTGTGTTAGCCAAGACAGCATTAATTAGTCAAAAATATTGTGAAATATTATTGTGAAATGTCATTTAAAATAACAGTTTTCTTCACTGTTAGCGTTGTTTGCAAATTACACAGTATTTAACTGTAATGTAAAGTTATGCAGTATGTTACTGTATTTTCAAGTTGCATTGTGAAAATATACTGAGAAGATAAACGATACTGTAAATACATATACTGCAAGATAAATGGTGCTGTAAATGTAGATACAGTATTTTTGCTGCAATTGATATACAGTAAGTTACTGGTGAACTGCTGCTATTCTACAGGAAATTGTTAACAGTTTACTGTATATTAATATGTTGAATGTAATGTCTTCAGCCTTTCATAAACCTTCAGCAAGTAACCTAATATACTGATTTGTTGAAACATTTCTTCTTATTATTAATGTTGAAAACTTTTTTCAACATTTTTTCCATCTGACATTTTTGGGGTGACTTATTTCCACATATTCTTCTGTCAGCTTATTTATATTCTGTTTTGTGTGCTTTTCTTTTCTTTGTTGCTGTATAGAACATTTTTTTCTTCCTACACTGTAAAAGAAACATCTGTAAATTGACAGCTTTCCATATTTTGCGTATTTTGTACTTTCTTCCAACACCTTTTAACCTTGAAAAGATTGAAAATGTGACTTTTATAAACATTTTTAATAGCTTGAAGTGATATATTGTCTGGGTTGGTGTTGTATATTATGCTGCAAAAACCTGGAAATAAGCTGCTAGTACATTTTCTGTTATTTTACAAACATGGTTCTCTATATATCATTTCTTAAACGATATCTTGTCTTAAGCTACTGAAATGTCAATAAAAGTCACTTTGGTAAACTGTAGAGTTGAATTTTTAACATCAAAAGTGGACAGAGCAGAGATCAAGGTCCCATAATGCAATTCACAACCGTAAATAAACGGAAAACACAAAATACGGAAACTGTTAATTAACAGATATTTTTTAAATTGTATCTTATTTGCACTTCTTATTGCTAACTAGTGGCTAGTTTTGGTGGGGTGCTAACATGTCTTGATGAGAGCACATGCGTTTTAATATCAGGTTTAATGAAGCAGCGGGTATCTTTGTGTCAATTACCTGATAATCTTACATGACGTGGAGCTGGTGAACATGACAGCGATGAGTCAGGATTGATCAGAGCTCATGAATGTGAGGGTCAGTTGTGTTCATGCATGGGCAATGTGGAGAAGTGCAGCTGTCTCTTTTGTGCATTGATGGCCCGGGATGATAGTGGCCTCAGCAGGTGGCCAGTGGCTGGGATTGTGTGTAGAAATGTGTGTTTGTATTGGGGGTGTAGGAGAGTGACAATAAAGGCATGTGACCCTGAGACTGGACTGTGTGTCACTAATGCAATTGCAGATACAGAGGAAGAGTCAGCTGTCATTATGTGCGTCTACACTGACGAAGGTCTATTGAATCATGATATGAGTCAGTGTTACTGTGAACTGAGTCATATTCATGTTATTGGATCAGTAACAGTGATTGTTTTTTATTTTTATTCAGAGAATTATCAAGGAATACTTGATTCTGACTGGTCAGTCTGTTGTAATGTTTTTGTTTTTTTCCCAGGCAACATACTTTTATTGTAATTGTTTATTTTTTTATTGGTTTGCCAAATAATCTACATTTAATATAATGATAACTGTTATTTGTTATAGCAATGTTTTTTGGAGTTGTTATTTTATGTATACAATAAACATTCATGTCTGGCTTATTAATTTATGACTTGTTTGTTAGACATTTGGCAGCCATTATTATTATTACTGTTATGCATTGTTATTTGATTATATGTTTGCATTTATTTATTTTTTCTTTGTGTTTTTAGTAGCATCTGTGATATACACCTGTCTAATACAATCATGTCTAGCCAATTATTACTTTTATTACTAATTATTTTTATGTTTATGCTTACAGTTGTGCTCTAATTTTTCAATTCATGTTTTATTTTAGTGTTAATTATCAAGTAATAATAATATGAATAATACATTTAACTATTTTTTCATCATAAATAAAATATTTTTTATCCTACTTAACTGTATTTACAAAGCTTGCGGACATGGCACTTGAATCTAATTAAACATGAGTGTATAAAAAATATCTTGCGTTGTTTCTTCTCGAGAAAGCTGACAAATATGCCTTTCGTTGAGACAGATGGACTTAAATTAAACTGCTACTAATGCAGAATGTCCTTGTGTGAGCTATGAATCCAGATGTCCGGTGCACATTTCATTCTGCTGCTTTATCTCAGAGAGCATTTGTCTGAAGAAACTGCTGTTTTCCCCCTTCTGTTTATCCCATTTTTTCCTCCAAACCTCAGCTCTAGCAGATACGAGCAGGTGCATATGAAGTGTTTCTGCGGCCCTGCGTATACATTTTATTCCTGTGATATCTGTCGTGTGATGTAATAGTGAGGAACAAAAGGCTGTGCCCTTTGTCTTTTTCCCTCATTTCGCGTTCCAGCTTTTCCCATCGCCGACACCGTCAACACAACAGATGCAGCTGAAACGGTGCTCCCTCCCTCAGTGTTTCCACATTTCCTTCTCAGTCCCTCAGTTCTCGTCTTCATCCATCAGTCTATTTAAGCCTCCCTGTGGTTAGCCAGCCCCTGCTTGCCCTCTCTCTCGCTCCCCTCCTCTTTCCTGCATCCCCACACCCCCCCTCCACACCCCCTCTTCGGCTCTCTCGCTCCCTCCATCCCTCCATTTGTTTTTCTGCTCGGTAGCAGACAGCAGGATTGCAGCTGAAGACAGGTTGCCGCTGCGATCTCTTGCCAGAAAGAAAGAAAGGATTATTATCCGGAGGCTGCAGCACTGCAGCGAGGCAAGTCCGTCTTATTTTTTTTCTGCACGCTCTAGGTCTCATTTCGTGCCGTCTCTTGAGATGCGTGCAATGGATTAGAGGGTTTGTGGGTGATGTATGGGGCTTAGTGCGTGCCTCATATATAGGCTAAAGGGTTGGATTGGGGGTGGGGTTGTTGTGGGGGTGGGGTCGGGGTTGTAGTGGGGTTGAGTCAGGGGAAAGAATATGAAAAAAAAAAAAAGAGCGAAAGATCGAACCCTTCAGTCTCAATCTCATTCACAGGGACAGATGGCTCCTAGCTGAGGAACTTTCTCATCAATATGATTTATTTTCAAGCCATTGTCTGGAGTCCCTTTGGGGCACGGTCCTCATTTTTCCTCTGCATGCTTATGTATGCATGTATATGTGTGTGTGATGGAATGATGATGTGGCAGAGGGAGTACGGTGCACCGAAGGGCTATCACCCTTGATGTAATGAGCAATGAGCAACTTGCCACCTGAACAAAAGCGCTCAGCGTCGAAGCAGAGCAGCGAAATTCAATTTATCACTGCCCTTCGCACCACAGAGCGCGCTGTGGATTCTTCATATGCTGCCTCAGACAGGTTACTGCCCAGTCATATGCTGTCTTCTTATGTTAGGCATCACAAACATTGTTGCTAGGTAGATCTCTGCATCTGAGAAAGCATATTCATACATTCTGTGACTTGCAACTGTCATTGTTTCAGCAAAAAGCAGATGTTGTCTAGTCATATGTAAGAGGAAAGAAACACTTGCATCATTTGTTTTAGTTAATTTCATGACCAGGGCATTCACAGTTATCCATGTCTGTGGCAACTAGCTAATTAGCATTTAGCATGTGTGCTAGTCTGTCTGCCAACAAGCAGCGCTCTTCAACCACAGGCTTGGAGACAGGGTAGATCTGAAGAGCACCCTGATCGCAAGTCAGCTACGATTAGCAGACAGAAAAGAGATAATACCTGCAGGGAGCCGAGGGCTTTCAATTGGGAGGGTGAACGTTCAGGGTGAGTTTAAGCATTGACAGTTTGTGTCTGGATTTTTGTGCAGGGTGCATTGTTTAGTCCGAAAGGCATTTATTTTGGTTATTTGGAAGTCTGGTCCTCTGTGTTTGGGTTTGTCTTGTGTTTCCAGGCTCCATTTTGATATGTCAGCTCAAGCTTGATATCACTGAGCAAGCATATGTGGGCGGCATACTGAGAAATTTCAACGAAAATCTGGGCATGTTCAGAATCTGAATCCCATTCCATGTTTTTTTGGCTAACACCTAGTTCAGCGTAGACGAGTCTTGCGATTTGGCTGTTCTTGGCCTGAAATGCCCAATTGCTCACAGCACTTGACATTTTGTATTCGAAAGCATTTTGTGAATTAATTTGCAAGTCAAAAGCGCCCTCAGAATGTGTTGATCACCGTGAGAGTGGACAAACTAGAGACCAGCATCAAGCCTGTCCAGGGGGCACTACTTTGGATGGGTGGATTTAAAAAAAGAGGTTGGTGGAACAAAAGGAGAAAAATGCCTCTTCAGATAACCACTCCATTCATGTGCTTCTCTTGAACAAGAAAGGCCAGGGCTGGGGAATCTGCTGCAATTTCCCCCGTTTTTTTTTTTGTTTGTTTGTTTGTTTAGATGAAGCTAGAATTACTACAAATAGTATCTTCAGCCTAGTACTCAGTTGTCACTTGTACATATTGAAAGGCATCTACACATGCATTCCATCCTGAACACAATCATTATAAACTGATCTCATGAACTTTACATCTGTAATTACATGTTAAATCCCATTAAATGTGTGGAAACATTCATTCATTCATTTTCTTTTCGGCTTAGTCTCTTTATTAATCTGGGGTCACCACAGCGGAATGAACCGCCAACTTATTCAGCATATGTTTTACGCAGCGGATGCCCTTCCAGCTGCAACCCATCACTGGGAAACATCCATACACTCTCATTCACAAACATACACTACAGACAATTTAGCTTACCCAATTCACCTATACCACATGTTTTTGGACTGTGGGGGAAACCGGAGCACCCGGAGGAAAACCACGCAAACACGGGGAGAACATGCAAACTATGTGTGGAAACAGTTCAGGAATATTTTTTTTATATGAAAGTGAGTTTCACATGAGTATTACATGAAAATATTGCAAAATCAAATATTTCACATTTCATTTTAACACATAAATGCAAATGTAAAGTTCATGTGGTGACAAAATAGCTCTCCCCCTAAAATAAAGTCATTTTCTTATGCGATTCTTAACCCGTAGCACAAAATATCTATTTGAAGAATGTTTTCTATATAGTAAGACTCAAAGGAGTCCAAAACAAACCCTGACCACCAATGGTTTTCAAAATATCTTCTATTATGTTCCAAAATGAAAGAAAGGGTGTGAAGACCCTTTGAATGACAAGGATAAATAAATGACAGAACATTAATTTTTAGGTGAACCATCCCTGTACATATGACTGGAAAAGCACTCAAGGTGCAATCCTTATAAGACCAAAGACCACATACATGCCCATACTTTACCTGCATCAGGTTTTTTTAACTACACAAGTGCTTTGAATTATTTATGCACTACTTAGTTTGTCCGCAAGGTGTCAATACTTAATTGAACTGTTGTTTATTTGTCAGAAAAGAAACACAGTAGAACAAGTACAACACACTACTGAAGATGGCAAAACAATCAATGCCCTATTGTGGGCATTAAAAGGTGTTCACAATGGTATTGTGAAAAAAACATTCTATCAATCATAATTTCCAGAGAAAGAAAGTGCTAACACTGAACAAGAATGATTATTTCAAGTGTGCAGGTGTCAAGTGCCCCTCGCAGAAAAACTACATGATATCAAATGGAACACATGAAAAACATATGAAACATGTGACACATGGTTTAGGAACAGTTCATGTTGAACAAAATGTAATCAAGTGAAACAGGTATCACATGAAAATGTTCCAAAACCACATCTCATAAGAGTGTCTCTCGAGTGTTTCTCATGTGTTCCACATGCATTTCACATGCAATTTTTACATGTGATTGCATGTGTGAAATGAATGAGGTTATTCTATGAAAGGCCTGTGTGCATACACAGTATCAAATGGTGTTCACTATACACATGTATGCTTTTAAATAGCTGTACAGTAAAAAAAAAAGTATACTTCGTTTCTAAGGCTTTCACCTTCAGTTTTTACATAATGAAGTGATCCTGCTGTTCTTCTTTGGTTGAAAGTTTGATGTTATGTAAAAGGTGAGCTTTAAACCCAAATCACAGCTCCACAGGGCTAAGAAGATGATTCATGCTGAGCTCCACCCAGAAATAGAAGCTCATACTCAGGCTCATTGACACACTGTTTCTGTCATTACCTCTGGCCTATTTCCTCAGGGTTTCATCTGGAGATGTGTGTTTGTCATTTTGCCACCGTAATCATTCAGCTCTGAGGGTTAAGAAAGAAACAGAGAGAGTTTAAGAGATTTGCTTGAGAAATATGGGACTTGTTTGATGGATGAGAAAAGTAATTTCGTTGAGTGGCTATTAGTGGTCAAAAGACCATTCAAAAGCAGATTCTTTTGATTTAATTTAATTTCAAGTTCACACGCACATTTGAAGATCAACTGAAAGATGGAGAATAATATGTGAATTTTAGTCTGATGAGATCAATATGTCATAAAAAAAACATTCAACAAAATAAACAAAAGTTCATCTCAAATTACAGTTTGTCATTGTCATGCTCTCCCGCAATTCAAGTTACAATCCAATTCATCTTTTTACAATGTAGATCAATGTCAATGCAGCTTATCATAGATGAAGAAAAGAGGATAAATAACCATAACGTTATTTCAAATGAATTTTTAAAGGCATTACAAACATGAACATGATGCATGTAACATTTTTTGTTTACAAACATTTTAAGCTGAAATTTAAGAATTGACAATAATATATGCGTTTTAGTGCAAACAAACAAGAAGCAAATAAGCAAGCAAGCAAACAAACAAACAAATAGGATTTATTATTTGATTTTACAGACAAGTAGATATTTAGACAAGTCTCTGAGTGTGTTTGTCTGCTCAGTGAAGTTCACTTAGTGTTGTGTTGGACCCTAATTGTTCAGACTGGACATGTGTTTTCACAAAATCATGTGTTGTTGGAAGTTTCCCCGCTCACACACCCATGATGACAACGTCATAAGAGAAGTTTTGGTGGGCGTAACATTTCACGTTTCTCAAACATTTTCCCTTTTTCTTTTTTTTTAATTCATTGAACAGATGCATTCCCACCAGTAACATTTATGTAGAAAGTACAAATAAGGAATATACTTCAAATAATTTCTTTAGACTTAAGAAAGCCTCCTTATCACTGACCAATTCTTTGTTGTTTGTTGTGGCTTAATAAAATGAGGGAAGTGACTCTGGCCAAAATGTTTTCACACACAGAAGCCCTCTCCATCAACCCCCCTCAAGTGCCAAATGCCTCAGTGCTCTGTTTGAGTTAAACAATAGTATTGTATTCATGCACATGGCTGGCCTGACCAGCCCGATTTTTATCTTCTAAATCTCATTCAGTCTCTAATCCCATCCTAGCCCACCATTTGATTGCCTTAGTCACGTCGTATTTGTGTACGTATTTGCGTGAGTGAGAGAGAGTTGTGCAAACGTCTCGTTTTGCAGGGGAACCATGTGTGTATCTGTCTGCAAGTGTGTGTTGGAGAAGGAGGAAGGGGGATGTGGTGAAGAGAGAAAGAGAGAGAGAGGTGGGCGGGCGGTGGTGGATGAGTGTGAGCCTGAAGACGTTTAGCTCAGATGGTGTTTGCTGTGCGAGCCCCTCACATTGGCTGAGCTTCAATGCTGGGCTGGACGACTGCTTTACAGAGAAAGAGATCGAGAGGAAGAGAAGGAGGAGGGACGGCAGACTGGGCTAGCTGAGATACAAGCGTCTGATGCTCAACCGGAACAGGATTCTGGGATTTATTTATTTTTTTCTCATTTCCATTGGATTCTGCTCTTGTTGTGCAAGATCTTGTTGTTGTGGATTGCTTTTATTGGAGGTGTTGGCTCAGAGATTCTCCGCTAAGGTAATTTAGCATTTTTTTTTACCTAAAATATTACCTGGACTTGGTCTTCCGGGGTCTGTTGAAGGAAGGGGAGGGGGGGCAGGTTGCAAAAAGAGTGACAGAAAGCTTGGAAGGGGGATATGTGCTGAATATGTAACCATCTTGATGGATGTGAGAGGATGTGATTTGTTGAGGATGGTAAAATGGTGCACCGGAGATGTCGCTGGAGTGCGAGTGTACGTGTTTGTCTGCTTGAGCGGGTGGAGGTTGAATTAAGCTGTGGTCACTTGACGTGTTGGAGGCCATTATGTTTGGAGTTCAGCAGTGTGGCAGCCGTCTCTTTCCCAGCCCCCCTCACACCAGGCTCATGTCTGTCTCACCGCCGCAGCCGCTGTCTCCAGCCTTATCTCTGTCTGTGCTCGCTTTTTCACAAAGCTCTGAAAAGATGCTCATTTGGAACGATTCTCTCTGACTTGGTGGCATTCCTAGGTTAAAAACTCATTCTTTAGCTCTTGAATGACAGGCTGATGTCTTGTGTTGATTTAGATGATTTAAAGGTGGTGATTTGAACCAAGTAAACCTAAACATTGGAGCAGGCCCGGTTATATTGCATGGCATTTCTTGCATAAGCTCAGTTTTTTGGTGTGTTTAGTTCATCAGAACAAATCTTCTCAGCTCATCAGTGCATTGATCAATATTTTCGACAAGACATTATATGGCATGTCTTGATGCATTGATCGGTTGTTTCGGCTCAGACATTGCTGGACTGATTTGAATGCTAATTCTGTGGTTCCCCAACTGGAGGTTTTTTTGGGGGGATATGCTTCCAGAAAGCAACTCCATTTTGCTAATGGGAATATGTGGAGTGGAAATCACTAGAATTGGGGATCTGTGTTGTGGATTAACCCTTTGCTGGGACAGATGGTTCTCTCTCCCACTGAGCCGGAAGGGCTGGCTGTCAACATCAACATGGGCGCACATCCCCAAACATTTCCTGATCATGAGTCTTGCCTTTCCCAGTGTCTCCCGCTTCCAGATCTACCAAAACTGGGAACATTAGACACCAAGTTTGCTTCTCTCTCTCTCTCTCTCTCGCTCTCTCTCTCTCTCTTAAAGCTTCTGCTCTTCCTAGTACAGATCATCCTGGCTCACAATTGTTTACAGACATTCTGGCAAAACCTACTGAAAATAATTCAGTTTGCTTTTGTAGAGAGGTTACATGTGTGTCATGTTAAATTGTGCGTCTTTGTTCAAGAATAAATACGTGTGTGTGTGTGTGTGTGTGTGTGTGTGTGTGTGTGTGTGTGTGTGTGTGTGTGTGTGTGTGTGTGTGTGATAAGATACATTTTTCAGCATGCATTATAGTATTGTGTTTGTGTGTAGCATCTTAACAGTAATGGACAATAAGTAATACAAAATAAGTGCAGTGACATGCAAAAGATAGTATATATAATATATCTATTTTCACGAGAACTGTAATGAGGTATAATAAATGGCAGATTTTTTAATCATTTATATTTATTAGTGATGTTTTATTATTTTTTAAAGTGCTTTATTTAAAATAAAATGTCACTAAGTAATAATAATAACAAATTGTTTGTATATTAAATCTCAGCATACTACATAACACAATGCAACAAATAATGTGTGTGTGCGCGTGTGTGTGCTTGTACTATTAAACAATGTTAACATTAATTAGGCAATATTAATTAATAATAACTACTATTTTCTTTTTTGAAATATATTTAAATAAATACAATATTTTTCTAATGATGACTATTACTCTTCTGTGCTGCAATAATAAAGCCTTATTGTAGTCCCTATTATAGTTATAGTTCCTTTTGTGCCTTTCATTGATTTCCTCTTTGATAAGCCATTTAACCAAGCTTTAGTTATGTTTCGTTTGTGCAGACATGCAATTATCCAACTCACATTTTGTGTTTGAATAATGTGAACTGTTATGCAAACTATTGTGCCATTCAGTGTGTTTTGATAAATCTGTAGTGATCTGTCAACACTTTGCAGGCATCAGTCACACAGAAGAGAAGGTAGGGGCTCTCGAAAGCCTCTGCTGTGACAGGACTGTCAATATCTTATATCCCTTTGAACTCCACTGACGTCGCCTGCAGCCTGGACATGCCATTTATTGCTGCTTTGCCTTTTGATTAATGCTTCTGACAAAGTATACTGTAGGTGCTTTCAGCTTTTTGTAGCATTTCTTTTAATCCACGTCACTGAGGATTGGAAACAGATTGTATAAGAACAGGCTTGTCAAGTTTTATGTTGGGAGATCAAGCTTGTTTGTTTGTTTAGGCTAATTCACAGAGGTGTTTATTTGACTATTTTTGCAGAGAAACTCCTGCCGCAAGGTATTCGTGGCTCTGCTCATGGTTTCAATCACAGTGGAAACTGTGGCCTTGCAAAAATGCATCATGTAAACACTATTTAAGCAATGTGAATCCACACTTCATTCCAATGTGTGGAAAAGGAGGTCTAATATTTCAGTTTGAACCAGTTAAGTTAGAAAGACTTTGATGCTATTCGTATAGTTTTCTACTTTTTTCTTTTTGGTTAAGCTTTGCTAAAGTTTACATGTCACACATAATAAAGTTTGTAGTTAACTGTAATACCTGCAATATGTTGAATTTCAAACTGCTGGACATACAGTAGATTACAGTGTCACACATGAAATGGCAATTATATTGTTTTAATGTTAATAAGTTAATCAGATTTTTTTTCTTCAGTTATACAAAGTCTAACTTATTATTTTTAGACTACAAACGTTCATTTGATTAAAAAAAATTAAGCAGCAAAAACATTTTATGCTGCAAGAGGACATTATTGCCAATTTCTTTTACTTAAAAAATTGCTCAGAATTGACTTTCAGTTTTGTTTTGTTTTTTATGCGATGCTTTGTGAAAATATAGATATATCTGCATTTGATAAGAAAGATATGACCATGGCTCTTGTGATGTTAAGTTTTTTATTATGAAATGGACTCTAATATATAACATCACAGCTTATCATAGACCCCATTTACACCTGGCCTGGTGTCTTAAAAATGTTGCTGTTCCAAAAAGAGAACCTCCTGTAAGAAACTGTTAAAATCACTGAAGATACAGGTTTTACCAGGTGTAAATGACTGCTTTTTTCAGCTCACATCAGTCACATGACCTGAGATAGATGTTAATACCACATAATGATACATGTAATACTATATATTTTGTACTGAATAATATTTTCCAAACAAAATTATTTGGGTCAAACATGAAACTTTTTCTTTTTGATCTGCATCAAATTAAATTGACAAAAGTGATTATAAAAGCATGTCCAATGTAAATGTCCACTTTAAAGAGATAAAACAGCATACTGATTCTGATTAAAAACTGACAAATGGGTAAAAAGTGGTTTAAAGGATGGTTAAAAGTATAATAATATACTCTAAATATGCCTGTTTTTTGTGTATAAACTATTGTTACACTAAATTGTATTTTAGCGGATGCCTTCTGTATAAATTTGTTAAATAAATACAGTAAAATTCAAATAAATAGATTTTTCTTTTGTGGCAAAAATCTGTAGAATATTAAGTAAAAATCATTTTCCATAAACATATCTAGTAAACTTCCAACTGTAAATATTTAAAAACAATTTTTTTTTGTTAAATGCATTGCTATGAACTTAATATAAACCACTTTTCAGGTGATTTTTTTTTTTTTATTATAATGATTTTCAAATAGTTGTATCTCGGCCATCAATCTTATTTATTCAGCTTTCAGGTGATGTTTAACTCTCAATAAAAAAAGAATTGTGACCAACAGTCACATTTTAATGAATTTAACTGAGCAATTTTGAAATCATGATAATTAATTCATGTTGATATCAGTTTCTCCATAGGAGAAGTTTTGTAGTATATTTTCATGTCTGCTAACTTTTATCTGTACGCTCATGTGTGATTTATGCAATGTTTAAGATGGTCTTAAAGCAAACAAGCACTTGAAAGTGAGTTTTGCCACTTATTTGATTTGTTTCATCATTTTCCCACTCATGTCAGTGCCTTTTCATTTATGGATTACAGAGAGAAGCACATGCAGGAAAAAAAGAAAGAGATGACGAGAGCACGAAAAGAAGGAAGAAAGAAGGAGAAAGCGAGTGAGAGAGAGCAGCCTGTATTACTCACTGGGTCAGGCTCATGAAAAATTTAATCAAGCCATGCAGATAACAGCTTCAGCTCAGAACAAACACATCTCAGCATACAAGGGCATTTTTCAATTAGTTTTTATGTATTTAACTGGGAGGGTATCAGAAATTGCTTCTGCTAAAAGAGCGCCCGAGATTTAGCATCTCCAACTAACCCAGTTTGCATTGTAGAAATATTGTAATCGTGCTTTTATTTCAAGCCCGAAACCACAGGGCCTTTAATAACTTTGGAGGAGCGCAAACATCCGTTTGCTGGTATAGTAAGAGTCTTGACTATTATTAGAATGATGATGATAATGAGTCGTTTCCAAATGCGCTAACAACAGCCTACGCTACACCGCTAACTGAATCAAGTTCAGAGTCACTTAAAGCTTTGTGTCTGATTGATTGCCTCTCCAGTTACTGCAGTATTGCTCTCTAGGAATGCAATACCTTCCTTTAAATGCCTCGATCCCACTTATAACTGGACAACATGTTGCCATGTCCGATTTCACAATGCCTGGTAACATTTGTTTTGTTGTGTCTGTGAGGGGTGAAGATGACCTAGTGCTTAACAAAACAAAGGTGCTATGATATGTCTTTGTGTCTGGATTGGGAAGGGAGAGTAACTTTTGTAGACCAATGGAGCCTCTGGATAGTTCAGCAGTTAATCTTTACATGTTTTTAGATTCCTTTTAATTGGTGTGGGATTAGTCTTTGTCGGCCATTGGAATAAATGTGAGATGGAGTGTTTAATGCGAAGAGGCTTCTGATGTGGTGGGAGTTTGACTGTGTGTCACACCTTTGCTTGACCTTTAAGGATTTGAATATGGATACATGCTAATTTTAGTGCTTATTATGTATAAGAGTCATCAGACACTGCTGAATCACACAGGCTGTACTATTTTTGTCCACTTTGCAACTGTGATTTTTCCTCGGTGAGAGATTAGTATGCGCATACACACATACTGAGCATT
This sequence comes from Danio choprae, assembly GCA_903798125.1. Classification (NCBI taxonomy): domain Eukaryota; kingdom Metazoa; phylum Chordata; class Actinopteri; order Cypriniformes; family Danionidae; genus Danio; species Danio choprae. The sequence continues at coordinate 448,266 of CAIGQW010014353.1, read as the reverse complement.
AAGATGGCTCAGAGACTAAGTTAAAGCCTTGTTACACTTAGCTGAACCTAAAGCAGACCTTCAGAGATGCCTGTTTTTAAATTTTAGTTTGTATGTGTGTGTTGTTCTTAATGCAGTTAATGATTTTGCATTTGCATTGTGGCATTTTATCTGTAAATAAAAAATTTGAGGGCCATGTAATATTCATGATGTGGAAAATGCAGACAGGCTTCAGTAGTAAGAAAACAGAGTTTACTGAATATCACAGAATGTCACATCATTTCGCTCATTTTGTGGGATTTAATCAATAGTAGTGTTTGTGAATAACTTGTATGTGAATACGACATGGCAATAGAATATTTAAATAAGAGATCTGCAGTTCTGAATGTGTCTATGTATGGCATAGTTTTATTAATTGACATCTATTATAGTGTAATTACATTACACTATATATGTTGCTGTTTTATGTGAGAAAAGCAATCAACAACTTCAAGTGTCTTCACAGCAAACTTTTATTTTGATGGGTTGGTTTGAAATAAAATGATGGGTTGGTCAATTTGAGGAATTTGTCTCAAATACTTTACTATTGGACAGTAGAATGCATTATTGTTTATGTACTTATACTTGGGTTTAGAGATTTAAACAGAGACAGAATTGCATGTCTGTGTAGTAGTTCTTGGATGTTTTTAGCGACATACATTTTTAATAAATAAAATGAATCATGGTTAATACTGGAATAGACTGTACAGAGGAAATGTTTTGTGTGATTCTACAGAAACGTCTTTTGGTTTGGCATAATTATCTAAAAATCTGTTTCTTTTACTAAATAATAGATCTCATAATGTTTATTTTGCATGTTCTATTTTTTATGTCATTCACATCATATATCAGATTGCTATGAATACATTATTTTATTTTTAATGGTAGAAAAATCAGTTTTGACCCCAGAATAAAGCATCTAGCTTTATGGCTGTGGAGACGAGCAGTTTTGTGGTGTTCGGGATTTTACATAAGTAATTAAAAAACAATTATTGCACATTGATGAATCAAATGGGAAAATTGTTTAAATAGCATAACAATAACATATCTTAACAACATTGTTTCATTTTAAAATATAAAGAAATTGCAAATCCAAAGAAGTTTTTTAAGTGTAATATTGTTAAGTTCAGGGACAAAAAAACCTGACATTTCTCTAGAATGACTGTTGCCTGTATAGAGGGTGGTGGGGGACTGCTTGCTCAACTCATAGTAATGTGTAATTCTAGCATTGAGGTAGTAACTTTTGCAGGGGCATAAGTCTTTTTAAATTAATTTTTAATTTTCCCAGAAAATTTTAAAAAATATTTTTCCAAGGGCAACATATTTAACTGTTTGTTTTTTGTGAGCATGAAGCTGATTGGAGCTTTACTAGGTTTGTTGCTCATATTCCTACATTCCTAGGTACTAGTAACTTTTGAAAATGTGAGATGTTATTTGAAATTTGCTTTAAATCTGTAAAAAAATGCACCAAAACAGTGTAGTAGTGCATAAAATTGTTTTAGAGATGCTGCATTCACAATGCCTTAACCTCAAACACGATAGTCATTATGCATATCTTGTGAGGGAAGAATGATTCTGTTATCAGTAGTAAATCTCCTCCAAAGGCCAGAGGGCGCTATCACACAAAACTGTATATGCCACAAAGAAGAAGCCCAGGAAATCCCTCTAGGGCTTGCTGAATAAACAAAACATTTAACTGCTTTCAATGATTTAACATGACTAATAAACACACAACTACAGAATCATCTCACAGAAGGATTTATTTCAAACACTCAGCTGAGCTTATGAAGTGAGTTTGGAGTTAAAACATGTTATTAAATTGTGGTATTTTCACATGCTTACAGATGCAGTTTAACAGCTGTCATTATCGCACAACATACTATTAGCATGTTATTAACATGTAAGAAATTTGCTAGTGTGTTAAAACTAAAGAACTGGATCTAAAGACATACTAGGAAGGAATTTCATTCATTCAGCAATGTGAAATATACTACATTTTAGTTGATTTTCTAATGTTTGTAAAGGAAAATACTGCAACATTAGGTCATATATTGCTGTTAAAATAAATGTTATCCAAAATGTTGCTGCATTGCTTAAAGTCTACTGTATTATAATATTAATAATAATCATAATAAAATGACAAACTTGTTGTAAAATATTACATGCTAGCAGAGTGTTAAATCATGCTAGAAACATACAGTCAACTTAAAATGTGCTAAAAAGATGTTAGCAAGAAATGTGTTAAATCATTTTAGAACCATGCTAGCAGTGTATTAAAATGTAAGATGTGTGTTAAATCATGTATGAAATTACATGATAGCAAGAAGAATTAAATTGTGATAGAAAACATGCTTGTCATGTTAAATCATGTTAGAAACAAGCCAGCAATAAGTTTAATAGTAGCAGTGTGATCAGTTATGTTAGAAACATCTTAGCAACTCGTTAAAACATGGTGGAAATGTGTTAGAAATGCTTTTAATTATATTAGAAGCATGTTGGCATGCCAGACATGCAAGCAGTTTGTTATGTTGGAAACACGTTAGCGACATGCTAAAATATGATGTATGTATCTATTTTTGAACTATTTAAAATGTTTAGTATAGGGATTGTCAAGCTAGCATCAACGTTTGCTTACAAACTTAACTATCTACACTTTAGCTTTCATTATAAATTTTTAACCATGTATTTTTCATATAGTTCATATTTGAGCAAATTTTAAGCACTGCTGCAGTAGTTTGGTAGAATTTATTTATTCATCTCGCTACAAACCTGAATGAACTCTTTGAATGTAGGCCATGTGAGAGAGCTGAACTGGGGGCTTCAGGCACACGGCACTTGGTGCTGCATTGCTCCTGGAGGCTCAAATAAACGGATTTATCAGACACCGCTATTTTTAGAGCTAGTTCGTATTCTGGATCTGCACATTGCATTGTTGTTTTCCGGATGTATTTTGGAATGTGTGATGTTAAATACGCCCGCCTTTGGTGCTTTCAAGTTCCTTTCTGGCTTTGCTCTTCACAATGCAGCTATTTTTTACCCACAGCATGTATTTATGTCATATACAAAGATGTGTACAGAGATCAGGCTCCATTTTGTGGAAAATGAGATGCATACCTTACCTGGCATAGAAAGAGCTGAATTATAATAATACCCTTTTCAGTACTGTAGCAAGTCCTGGAATGTAATATATATTTTCAGTGTTTATCATTTTTGGGGGAGCATAGAAATCTTGAAACTCAAGGTTTAGGAAACTTGAAGAGAAATGCCTTAAAATAGGGACTAGTCTTTCATTAAGAATAAATGAGCCTCTGTTTTCGCTGCCAAATCACTGCACTCGTTTTAATTCCGATCACAGCTCTCAGAATCTGTCCTTGTCCTTACAATACACGTTCACTTAAAGGATTAAATCACCCCCCAAAATTAAAATTCGGTCATGATTTACTCACCCTCACGTTGTTCCAAATCCGCTTGACTTTGGTTCTTTCATGGTACATGTTTGAATGTACTTTAAAAGCAAATGTTTTAGGGTGCAGAAAACACATCAAGGGGAGTGCAGAATTGTGAGTAATCCAAGTCTTCTTCAGTCATAAGACAGACCAAACAAGATTTTCGTTCAGTCATTTTGGCATGTTATAATAATAATAATAATAATAATACATTAGTAAATTTTGACCTATGATTAATAAATGCTGTACAAGTATTGTTCGTTATTAGTTCATGTTAGTAAGTACATTAACTAACATTAAGTGTAACCAGTGCATTTTATTGAAACCATATGTACTTAATTTTAGAGAATTTTTGTTTCTTGCTAAATGTGGTATATACTGTATGTCAGTTGGTATTGGATATTTGTTTATGCATTGTTTCCTATACTGTACACTCTTAGAAATAAATGTACTAGAGCTGTCACTGGGGTGGTGCCTTTTCAAAAGGAACATATTTGTTCCTAAAGGCTCTATATTGACAACTCAAACGTAAATATTAGCACCTAAAATGTACAAAAGTGCACCTCAGACATGACTGCAGGAAATCAAAAACTGTATTTTATTTTTACATGACCATTTTACACACTTTCTCGGACCTTCAGAATGAAATGGGCTCTACATTTATATAAAACATCTACATGTAAATGACCTTTGTTATGATTGGGTAACTTGTTTGCATATGAAAACTACTGGTGCAGTTCACAGTGTCAGTCAGCTGTTGATGTGTAAATGTGGGTGGTAGTATATTAATGCCTTCATAGTTGGTGCATCAGTACTATGACGATTACAGAATGTCTGTTTTTAAAAGATAATTTGCATAAATGTTTATAGTCTGTCAGGCTGTTTTATATCAAAAAAGCATCGTAAATCTGGTTTTTAATAAAATGAAAAGTTTTGCAGCTCTGAGGAAAGAATGTGATTTTTTTTTTTAAGTAGACATTTTAATGAAAAAGAATATGGGTAGTGTAAAAGTGTCAATCTATGGAGATAGAAATGGATTTTTAAACTGATTTTCATAGAAAACACTGCCCACATGGTAGAAAGTGAAAAAATTAAGGGAAAAAATAAAGAAAAAAAGGATAAACTGGTTGTGTTGTAGTGTGGCTGGAAGGGCATCCTCCACATAAAAACATATAGCAAGTATAGCGATTATAGTATAGTATATGATATAGTAGGATAGCGAGTGTGTGTATGAGGAAACAGCACATCATATTGCAGATACACAGATATACATGTTGTTCCAAGACATTAGTCTAGCACAAATTATGCAGAAACTACTGATATAATCTCTGAATTTGCAAAATGAATATTTTATTATCAAAATTCAGCATTTTGTTTTGGTGTTTATGATGAGAGAATTTGCAAAAGGGCAGAATTTGGTCAGCAAATGGATGTGTGCCTTACAAAACTCAGTGGTTTCAGTGGTGACTAATCTAAACTACTCTGATTGGACATTCCATTTTCCTGTGCAACATAAATAAGTGTGATTGGTTATAATACTCAGCACTGCTGCTACCACCATTTTACATCCTACCACCATGTAAAAAAACAAAAACCAGATTATGTGCAGATCTATAATTTGTTTTTAGCTTTCAACTTTATTGGCATTGGCAACAGTCATACCAAATTCAGTTTCATTTTTTACAGTTTCAGGGATTTCTTTGCCCAATTATCTTGAATTTGCAAGCCATGTTTTATCATTTTGACAAATCCCCCTATTTTCTGACCCCTTCATTGTACATAATACACCAATACAGTTCTTTTCTGTGAACAGATTTGAGGTGTATGTGTTTATATATCAGTGCACGTGTTGCATGTTCCAAGGCTGCATTTTGGAAACTCCTGATGCTGATTCACTGTGAAGCGCAACTGTTCTTTTCCAGAGAGACAATATCTCCAGTTACACACACAACACAATACACACACACACGCACGCACGCACGCACGCACGCACGCACGCACGCACGCACGCACGCACGCACGCACGCACGCACGCACGCAC
>CAIGQW010014353.1:430300-442751 GCA_903798125.1 Danio choprae | reverse complement strand
CACGCACGCACGCACGCACGCACGCACGCACGCACGCACGCACGCACTGCCTGCGTGCGTGCGTGCGTGTGTGCGTGCGTGTGAGTGTGAGTGTGTGTGTGTGTGTGAGTGTGTGTGTGAGTGTGAGTTTGAGTATGTGTGCGTGTGTGTCTGTAACGGGGTTATCATTTAGCAGAGGGTTGTAAACCCCCATTAGGTAATTGTTTCTCTTTTGGACTCTGGATCATGCCATTTGGTGACAGTAACCCCTTCTGTTCGCAGCCACTGACCCACAACTGATGAGTGTGTGTAGGCCGGGATCGAACAGCTGCAGATTGTGATGTTTGTTGTCACTGCTTCTCACCTTTGGTTCATTTAGCACTTGGGCACCCAGTGAGCTCTCAGTGGTCTAGCAGAGATACATTAACAGCAGAGTCAAAACTGAGCATCTTGACTTCTTTGTTAAAAAAAGAGTGTGCTGCACTCTGCTGTGATTTATTTTGCTAAAGCAGAAAGCTTCTGTCACATGTGCAGCCAGGGATAATTAACGACTTTCATAATTTAATCCAAGGTTTCCCTTGTCCTGGAAAACCTGCAAATATAAAATATTTTATTTTCCACTTTCTAAGTTTTCAATGTCATTCATTCATTTTCTTTTCGGCTTAGTCCCTTTATTAATCTGGGGTCGCCACAGCGGAATAAACCGTCAATTTATCCAGCATATGTTTTACGCAGCGGATGCCCTTCCAGCTGCAACCCATCACTGGGAAACATCCACACACTCTCAGTCACACACATACACTACGGACAATTTAGCTTACCCAATTCACCTATACCGCATGTCTTTGGACTTGTGGGGGAAACCGGAGCACCCGGAGGAAACCCACGCCAACACAGGGAGAACATGCAAACTCCACACAGAAATGCCCTGACCCAGCCGAGGCTCGAACCAGCGACCTTCTTGCTGTGAGGCGATCGTGCTACCCACTGCGCCACCGTGAGTTTGCATGTTCTCCCCGTGTTGGCGTGGGTTTTCTCTGTGTGCTCCGTTTTCCCCAAAGACATGCGCTATTGCTGAATTGGGTAAGCTAAATTGTCATAGTATGTGTGTGAATGAGTGTATGGATGTTTCCCAGAGATGGGTTGCAGCTGGAAGGGCATCCGCTGCGTAAAACATATGCTGGATAAGTTGGCGGTTCATTCCGCTGTGGCGACCCAGGATTAATAAAGGGACTAAGCCGAAAAGAAAATGAATGAATGAATGAATTTTTTTTTCATTAAATGTTTACTTTACTCAAAGCTGCATTAAATGAATCAAAATGTATGATTATGTTGATGATGTTTGATTATGATTATCTGATTAGGTTGATGTTGGCCAAAGGAAGCCATACACCAGTGACAACATGCTGGATGTATTATGCCTGAATTTCGTACTATATATAAAATATGTATATATTTTTAAAAGGTTGCCAAATAATGTTTGATCCTTGCTATACAGTGATCTTTGTATGCAGGATTTGTATTAAATCCAGCATGTTTATCTGGCATTGTGGTTTGCTAAAAAAAACAGAACGTTTATGTGTTCATTATGCTAAATTGACAGTTTCATGTGTGTTTAGACCTGGAGTAGATACATAAAAAAGGTTTAAAAATGCTAGAACAAAGCATGTTTTACAATGGTAAAGAAACTTTAAAGAATGTAGATTGTTGTTGTTGTTGTTTTTTTTTTTTTTTAGATATTTTCCATTCACTTTTGAAACTGAATTTTGTTATTAAATGTAATAATCTATGAATTAATGCAGCATGAAAAATCGATAAACTTTTCCATCTGAAAATGAAACTTTCAGTCAGTAAAAATAACTTTTGTTTGAAAACTGTTCAGAGTAATATTTTTAGTTTTTTTTGTTTTTTGATGTTGTTTTGTTATAAATAAATATAAAGATTTTATAAATTTGGAATATTTGAATCAAGTCTATAAATCTGTACTAAATGTAATGGAATTTAATAAGTTTTAGTACTGATCAATTTTAGATAATTTCTCGTTTTATCAAAAGCAGGCTAATAATTATATCTTGGTGATTAAAACATGACAACATTTATTCATTTAAAACATAAATAATATAACATTTAAAAGTTAAATAATAATTATTTAGGAATAAACAGATGAGGAATGTTAAAGTAGTGCGTGATAACCTACAGCGTGCCCGATATAACTAGTTTCATGATATATACAGTTTTATGATATTTACTTTACACAGATCCATGATATAAATAACAACCAGCATTACCTTGCAATAGCATCATTTTTTGTGGCTGTTATTTTGCAGATGATCTTCACTGCGCAGCACAGTGTGTGATATGAAATGATTTGATCCCCTCAGAAATCAGAAATGAGGCTCTCAGGGATTGTATCCTTCAAGGGTTGTCCATGGCAACAAGAAAATATATCATCATGTGACATCATGCTATTTATATATTTGTGGAGATTTTTTTTCCACATGCAGTATAGTAACATTGGTTCATGTTTGTGCCTGTTGGGTAAAGAGTGTGATTGTACATAAGTATATGTATTTACTGTTCAGAGGAGCAGAAATATGGAGGTATTGCATGCATGAAATAGTAAGGTAGAGGTTAGCATTAGCGGTCAGTACTGTGATTGGATCAAAGTAATGTCTTGAGCATCTAGATGAACACTTTGTAGCTTGATTTATTCATTTACAGCTGCACATTTCTTTCTTTTGTTTTAGTGCTTCATTGCTTTTTTACTGCAGTGTAGTGGAGCATGTATATCTTGTTTTACTTTGCTTCCTTATAATGTCCTATAATGATTGCTAGGCAGAAGCCGGTCTTTTGAGGCTGTTTTAACAATTTTATCAATTTCGAACAGTTACTCTTACCTCTCTAAGTGATAAAAATTGGACAAGATCAAAACATTTTAGACCCAGTTTGCATCTACTTTAATGTCATCCCCTTGTGATCAAATTGACAAAAATCTTCATATCAGATGAATATCAGGTATAAATGTGACCTTTTGGCCCAGTTTGAGGGTATTTATTTAAAGATATTGTCAATTGCCACATTGACATGCATCTGTGAAAATTACAATATTCATAGCCTTGTTTATAAAAATGGGTTAATAAATCTGTTCTGACAAATATAAATAAAATATAGAAACAGATGTCAAGTCACTGCCCATCAACATTTGATAAAGAATGCTAAGCAAGCACACTAAATTCATATCTATTATGATATAGATATATTCATATCTATTGCCACATGGGTTTTAGTGTGTGCTATTTGAACATTATTTTTAGTATTTAAATAAGTTATGCTTCATTCAGATGGTCCTACACAGATATGGGGGTTAAACATCTTTTACATAATAAATCTTACATTGCAACCTTTTTAAAGTTACTTTTCATGTCATTGGTCTCCTCCTTGGTAGGCCTGTCATGATATCTATTTTTTGTTGTATGATATATTGCACCAAAATATATTGCGATAAACAATATTATTGTCATTTTAAGACCATTTTATGCCACTCGTTATATATTTGCCAGAATGACATATAATATCGGGCCTCACGGTGGCGCAGTGGATAGCACGTTCGCCTCACAGCAAGAAGGTCGCTGGTTCGAGCCTCGGCTGGGTCAGTTGGTGTTTCTGTGTGGAGTTTGCATGTTCTCCCCGTGTTGGCGTGGGTTTCCTCCGGGTGGTCCGGTTTCCCCCACAAGTCCAAAGACATGCGGTATAGGTGAATAGGTGAATCCACTACTTAATTGGGTAAGCTAAATTGTCCGTAGTGTATGAGTGTGAATGGGTGTGTATGGATATTCCCCAGAGATGGGTTGCAGCTGGAAGGGCATCCGCTGCGTAAAACATATGCTGGATAAGTTGGCGGTTCATTCCGCTGTGGCGACCCCAGATTAATAAAGGGACTAAGCCGAAAAGAAAATGAATGAATGAACATATAATATCATCACAATGCAAGTACACTCAAAGAACAATAATATTTTAGTAAAGTAATTTATAGTAAATACTATAGTGTTTTTTAACCATACTGACACTTATACCTCCAATAGAGATAGAGATGTTGCACAATCAGCTAAAATGTTGCTAGAAATTAAAAAAAAAAAAATTTGTATAGGCGATATATATATTGCATCACCAAAAATGATTGAGGTTCATGTGTTCATGTGTTGTGCGATAAGTCGAGATATTGATTATTGGGACAGGCCTACTCCTTGGCTCATTTTAAAGGGTTTTCCTCACCATTAACTCCCACTCAAATGGTTCTAAACTTAGGGTATTAGGGATGCATGATATATCGGTGGCCATATCCATATCGGCTGATAAATTATCATTTTGATGTTACCATTATCAGTTCAATAACAAAATTAGACTGATATCTTTAAGCCTTTATAAGATGTTTTATTCCCGCTGGTTGAACCACTTAACATGTTAGCTGGCTCACACTTTTTTTTTTATATTTTACTGGTATTTTGATTTTGTTATTGTTCAGTGACTTGTTTGTTTTATTTATGCTTTTTTTCACAGGCTGTATATTTTATTTATGAAAAAGAAAGTTGGCTCAGTTAAAAAAAAGAACTTTTCTAAACGTAACATTCTAAAATAAAATCAGTTGATCAATCTATATGTTTGCAAACATGCAGAAAGTGCAAATTATCGACTAATATATCGGCTATCGGCCTCCAAATCTAACAAGCTACTGGTTATCGTTATCGGGCAAAAATTCCATATTGGTGCATCCCTACATTTTATTAATTTCTTTCTTCTGTTGAACACAAAACAATATATTCTGATGTTCAGTCATTGACTCTCATATAGGAACAAAAAATACAATAAAAGTCAATGATCCAACAGCATAAAGAAACTCAAACAGGTTTGAAAGCAGTGGAGGATTAGCAAATAATGGGATAATTTTTATTTTTGGGTGAACTATCCCTAGACTCACTCTGACTGGATCAATTGAATCAGTGAGCTGTTACCTGGACAATCTCTCTGAATGGATCATTTGATTCAATGAGTTGTTGACTCACAACAGAAGCAGACAGCAATCTGATCTGTCCAGTTGACAAATTAACTGTTCATTTTGATTCAGCAGATTATAAGAATCAGCTTGTTTTTGTTTTTTTCTATGAGTGTGATGTTTTCTCCAGTTCAAAAATATGAGGAACATTCATTCATTCATTTTCATTTCGGCTTAGTCCCTTTATTAATCTGGGGTCGCCACAGCGGAATGAACCGCCAACTTATCCAGCATATGTTTTACGCAGCGGATGCCCTTCCAGCTGCAACCCATCTCTGGGAAACATCCATACACACCCATTCACACTCATACACTACGGACAATTTGGCTTACCCAATTCACCTATACCGCATGTCTTTGGACTTGTGGGGGAAACCGGAGCACCCGGAGGAAACCCACGCCAACACAGGGAGAACATGCAAACTCCACACAGAAACGCCAACTGACCCAGCCGAGGCTCGAACCAGCGATCAGCGACCTTCTTGCTGTGAGGCGAACGTGCTACCCACTGCGCCACTGTGAGGCCTATATGAGGAACAACTTGTTTGAATAAAATTTGTTGGAGAAAAAAGTAATGTAGTGAAGTAAAAGTTTCCCAAAAGAGAAAGATGAAATAGAAAATGTGCTTGAAGTACGAATGCTTCATTACCATCCATGACTTAATTTCCCAAATGTTTACATTGAAATGAAACTGCTAAAAAGGCTGCTAAAAACTTTGTAAAGTTTCCCAAAAGAAAAATATAAATCCATACAAAATGTACTTGAAGTACAAACACTTCATTGCAATCCACTACTTAATTTCCCAGATGCTTCCATTGAACTGAAACCGCTAAAAAGACATGCACTGTTTAACACACACACACACACACACACACACACACACACACACACACACACACACACGCACACGCACACGCACACGCACACACACGCACGCACGCACGCACGCACACACACACACACACACACACACACACACACACACACACACAGGCTTTGCTCAGTGTCCATTTTGGCTCTTGTGTTTTACACCACTCACTGTAAAGGAGAATATTACATAGTGAGGTTGTTGAGAAAACAGAGTTATTATCATCTTTGTTATCTTTGATTTATCACCAGTGTCACTAAGATGGCTGCCAAAGACCGTCTTCCATCATGAGTGCTATTTATATCAGCTATTCATAAGCTCATCAATGATGGGCAGAAACACACGGGCACTGCCAGACCACCGGCTTCACCTACAGCATGGAGAAAACCCACAGAAAACATCCAACTGCTTATAAACATGTGCTCTGTTGATGAGACACGTTTATGACAGCAGGGATATTAATGACTGGTGCAACACGAGGGGCTGTGTGTGTGTGTGTGTGTGTGTGTGTGTGTATGTGTGTGTGTGTGTGTGTGTGTGTGCGTGCGTGCGTGATACAATGATCCATCATGGTGTCACATAAATATGCTCCTGGGTTATCAGTGTTCATTTGAAAAGAATGTGTGTTGTAAGAAGGAAAATTGTGATAGAAGGGTGAATGACATTGACACTCGATTTTAAATATGCACACCTTTTAAAAATTGTACGTTTTCATATAATTTGTATGAATTTGTATGAGTTATCCACTTTACTGAACATATATGAAACATTTAGGTTTCCTTGTTAGATCAGGTTGATATTTCACGATCTATCAAATCCCTTTGTATACAATATAAGTCCTCCAGTGCTTCTCATTCATTCATTCATTTTCCTTAAGGCTTAGTCCCTTATTTATCAGGGGTCGCCAAAGCGGAATGAACCGCCAACTTATCCAGCATATGTTTCATACAGCGGATGCCCTTCTAGCTGCAATCCAGTACTGGGAAACACCCATACACACTCATTCACACACATACACTACTGCCAATTTAATTCATTCAATTCACCTATAGCGCATGTCTTTGGACTGTGGGGGAACCCGGAGCACCCGGAGGAAACCCATGCAAACAAGGGGAGAACATGCAAACTCAACACAGAAATGCCAACTGACCCAGCTGGGACTCAAATCAGCGACATTCTTGCTGTGAGACGACAGTGCTGACCACTGAGCCACCGTGTTGCCCCGGGGGTTATTATAGTTAGCAAAAACTAAAACTGTAAAGCTAGTTGTTTAACTTGAAATGTAGGGTTAATTCATGTCAACACAAGCAGGGGTCCTTTGTTCTAATTTGAGTTTTTTTTTTACTTTATTCAGGTAAAAGAAATGCATAAATGAATGAGAAAGACAAAGTTTTAAATGCCATGATTTTTGACCACTGAACAATTAACAATTTACTCATGGAGCCATATTGGGATCCCAGTATCTCTAGAAATAGACAAGACATTGCCTTAAAATATAAACATCAAAGGTAAAAGTTTGTTTAGAACCAAAATCAAAAGGATATCGAGATATTGTTAATAGGTCTTAAGTTATAGACATCCGCATGCAAACTCAGGAAATAAAAACTCTTTCCCCCTTTTTAAGGGTCCACAGTGAAACTTAGTGCTTCAAGAATTGCTAAACACTAATAGACATTAATATTTGTGTGAAAATAAAACAATGATGCTGACATTTTTCACAAGTCATTTAAATTTGGCTATAAATTTCAAGTGAAAAATGCTATTTTAACTCCCTCTAAAACTGTGGATTACTCACTAAATATACACCCGTTCCATTTAATATTTTGGGTTTCTTGTTATTTTATGTACTTCTTTAACCCTATTACAAATGATAACATTCTAAAATTTGGGCCGGGTTGAGTTGACATTGAATGACCCAATAAAGGTTTAAAATGTTAGTTTTTTTTATGTTTTATTTAAAATAATAAAAATTGGACAGACCAGCTTATTTACTTTTTTTTAGCATGTAATGAGCATTTTTAGATTAAAAATATTAAGGCTAATATGAATACAAAACAGTTGTTTACAAACATGAATCTATGAATACATTTATGAAGCTCATGATTAGAAGTCTGAAAAATAAATGGTAAAAATGGTTTGTGTATAAGAGAAAAATACCATATTAAATCATCCTATTTCTACCAACAAACATCATTTGTGTGACAAAAAGCAACAATTACACGTTAATTATTTTCACAGTGTGGTTTTTAATGCATATTTTCAAATCGTCATTGATTTATTTAAACCCCTAGTTTTAGTGCATGTTTACGGACCGGTCCGGGACACAGTGTTTTTTTTTACACCTAGTTTTAGTGCTGACCATTAGTGATGTACTTTAATCTAATACGAAGTCAGATAGTGGACACAGTTTGCTCTCCTACAAGCAGTTATCATCCAGGTGTTAGAACATCTTCAGTTGTACTGTAGCAGTGATTTCACACCCAGCACTCGGCGTCCAGGAGCCTGCAGACTGTAGCGTGTGGTTGTTGTTGTTGGCCCTGATTGGAGGTGGTAAACATAGACATGGTGTGGATGCGGTTTCGGGCATAAATTATCAGTTGCGTGTTGTTGATGTCTTACGCGGTTTGTCTGATTTCTGCTTGTCACAGGTACAACTCGCCCCCCTCGTGAAGCAGAGGTGCCGGGAGTAGATTACAATTTTCTGTCAGTGGAGGAGTTTCTGAAGCTTGAACAGAGTGGGACACTGTTGGAGATCGGATCTTACGAAGGTGGGTTTAATAACATGCTGTTTGATTAGACTTTATGTACATTTGTGTCATAGGAATTAAATGAAATAAGATAATAAAAATCCATACATTTATAATCTAAAATAAAAAATAAAATTGAATGTACAAATATAACATAATAAACTGACAAACACACAAGAAAACTAATATTAAAATGAATAAAAATATTAAATAAAACTTTAATACTTTGTAATATACTAAAATACATTCTTAATGCTACATGTAATGTAATTTACTATATGACAAAGTATGGTTGTTTTATGTTGTAAAATGTTATATGGTGTCAACCAATTCTTTTTAAAAATGAAAATTATGATTATTTTATAAATATTTCCCAAGTGAGTTTTTACAGGAAATGTATCACAATAATTCCTATTATATTTTTCATTTAGAGAAAGTCATATATTTTTTTGTTGGCTGGAATATGGCTGGAAGTTCAATATTATTAGCCCCCTTAATAATTTTGTTTTTTGTCATCATGGCATGTTAGTTAACTGAAATGGGTAGTAAAACTGTTATGTTAAGAATTATGTTGAAAAATCTTCTTTCTGATAATCATTACTTGGGAAGTATTTAAAAAAGAAATAAAAGTTGAAAAAACAAGGATAAAGAAATTGAGTTGAATTAGGTATAGTTATATCAGAGAAACGTTGATATTGCATTATTTTATATTTTACTCAAAACATTTTAATATGTTTTTGTTTTGTTTTATATGCTTTTTTTATATATCTATTTTTTAAAGCTCCAATACTCACAAATTCTCGTAAAGATGATGGAAATGAAAGGAAGATCTGTGAAACCCCTTTTTTTAGCAAAGCAAATGTTTTACTTTTATTCCTATAAACGACAAAGATAAAGCCTCAAAGCTTATCAGTTGGTACTTTTACCCATTGCATAACTTAGGATTTGCTTTTGTATCTCATACAAGTGATATAAAGCTTTAGTTAGGTTAAACCAAAGGATAGATGGAGGTCAGCTCACAGTAGCTTTGGATTTGATGATGATAAATCTGGTCTAAACTCTCAAAATCTGACCTATTGTATACAGTTACATGATCAAATTTGACTAGACTGCACTAGTTCATATTTGTTTATTTTCAATCCTAATTATTTTCTTTGTTATTATGATAGTTGTTGTTAAATGAAAAAATAAAATAAAGATAAAAATAAATATATTAATATACTATTATTATAAAATAAATATATATTTTATAATAATAGTAAACTAATTACAAATTATTAATGATGATAATAAATAATATAATTCTAATAATCATAATATAAATGAAAAATAAATAATGTAAAAATATAATGTGGTTTATTGGAATTTGTTTTTCAGGAAAATAATATTTCTAAATGACAATTTATTCAGTATTTTACAGTTAATTTAGTAATTTATTTAGTGTACTGTACTAACTTAAATTTTATTTTTAATTGTTAGGGTTATTTACTTTGACCACATTTTACTCAGTATGTGCAATTTTTTTGATAGACCACCCACACCTGCACCCATTATATACATAACCACCAGCAGCAAGCTCTCTGCAACTCTCACATGGTCACTGAAGCTAAGCAGGGCTGCGCCTGGTCAGTACCTGGATGGGAGACCACATGGGAAAGCTAGGTTGCTGCCGGAAGTGGTGTTAATGAGGCCAGCAGGGGGCACTCAACCTGCAGTCTGTGTGGGTACTAACACCCCAGTATAGTGAAGGGGACTATATACTGCTCAGTGAGTGCCGTTTTTCGAATGAGACGTTAAACCGAGGTCCTGTGGTCATGAAAAATCCCAGGATGTCCTTCGAAAAAGAGTAGGGGTTTAACCCCGGCATCCTGGCCAAATTTGCCTACTGGCCTCCTAACCATCCCCATATCATAATCTGTCTCCTCTCCACCAATCAGCTGGTGTGTGGCCAGGTGGATGCTGCACACTGGTGGTGGATGAGGAGATTTCCCCAATGTGTAAAGCGCTTTGAGTGTCTAGAAAAGCGCTATATAAATGTAAGGAATTATTATTATTATTATTATTATTATTATTATTATTATTATTATAACAAGACATCCTTGTTAGTATTTTTGACTCTGCACTGATTCCATTACATTTCATCAAAATAAATCTCTTAATAATTCAAATCAAGGTTGATCAGTCTGCCTGCTGTGGCTGAATTATAAACATATTACTCTCATTTAATGAATCTTTCCGGCCAGACATCAACTCTGTCTATTGTGACCTTGAGCAATACAGTCTGATGTCCACAGCAATACAGTCTGATACCATTACCTCCATTTAAACTTGCATCAACGTCTTGAAGACAAGCACTCATTTTCATAAATAATAGAGTATTTTTCAGAACCTTTCTTTTATGCTGACACTGCAGACAAAATATTGTATTTTATCACTTGTGAATTTTGCGATTTAAAAAAAAAAAATTAATAGTGCTTTTCAGTCTAATAGAAGAAAACATATTTCCATATTTGCACTTTATCAAATTGTGCCATTAGATTTCATTTACAGTACATATTTTAAAAGCAGTTTAATCATGATAAGTGTTTACAGTTTAATTCGTAACTATATTCTGAAGGGTTTAACAGAGGGATATATTCATACATATTTTGGCTGGTTATGTACAACATTTTATTCTACAAATTCCCATTTTTGGCAGTTTTTTTTCTACAAATTCTCATTTTTTCCCTGGCTGTTTTCTGAATTATGGAGTACTAAAAGAGAGTTTGAATTAAATATATTTTTAAAAATCACACAGCAAAATAAAAATTTAAAAATAAAATCACATATCTAATAAAACACTTGCTCATTTGCATATTTAAACATAAGATTCTAAAAAAAACTTACACAAATGTAATCAATCAACTTTGAATATATTGACAACAATTTAAAAAAATAATCTTATTCACCCTATGTCTTTCAATTCTGCCAATATCCTCTTGTTTCTAGGTAACTATTATGGCACACCCAAGCCTCCCATTCAGCCCCCTAGTGGCAAAGTGATCACTGGCGATGCTCTTCAAGACAGCCTTCCTGGATCCCAGCCGTCCACCCCGCGCCGCACCAAGTCCTACAATGAGATGCAAAATGCTGGAATAGTGCCTACAGAGACTGAGGATGATGACGAGGTTCCTGAAATGAACAGCAGCTTCACAGGTCAGCACTGAGACGCGTTGTTTGCATTTGTGTCTGGCACATGGAGGAAGAGATGAGTGAGTGATGCCTCTTTGTTGCTTTTCCTCTTCCTTCGCCATTGCCGTTCAGGAAGGAAAGGGGGAAAGAGCGCCATCTGGTTGTGGTGGAGGGGTTTGTTTGTGTTAGAAAGCAGCAAGATGGACTCTAGCTGTCCTTATGTATTGATCAGACAGTTACGCGCTGCCAACTTTCACAGCAGTGTTGAATGAGGTGCATTTTTTGTGTCGAACTGAGGTATTTACAGTTATGTGGTCTGATTACAAATAGACAACAGTAAGAACAGATTGAAATGCATGTGGAGATGGTCAAACATTGAAGAAGTTGCATTTCATTGTTTTGTAAATGCAAATGAATGGTCATGTTTGCAGCTGGTTTTAAGGTGTGTTTTTGTTGATCCAATTATGAGATTTAATACAGGTTTTACTGAGTTTTTGATCTTGTCCACTTTTAAATACTTTGGCCTAGTCACCTGGTATTAAAGGGATAGTTCACTCAAAAATGAACATTTTAGCATCATTCACTCGCCCTCGACTTCTTCCAAACCATTTTTGTTTTGCTCTGAACACAAAAGAA
>CAIGQW010014353.1:373211-414856 GCA_903798125.1 Danio choprae | reverse complement strand
TCTGTCTGTCTGTCTGTCTGTCTGTCTGTCTGTCTGTCTGTCTGTCTGTCTGTCTGTCTGTCTGTCTGTCTGTCTGTCTATCTGTCTGTCTGTCTATCTATCTATCTATCTATCTATCTACTGATACTTTACTATAGAGACGCTATATTTATAGACATCACTCATTTTGTCTTTCATCTTGGCTTTATCAATTGGTTTTTGATTATTTGATATGGAGTTATCATTGGTTTTGTCCACCATTTTAAATGTATCATAGAACATGGTGAAATGAATTATTTTTTTAATAATCCATTTCGACTGCACTTTATATTTTAACAATACATCGTTGAGTGACAGATTTATAATTTCATTCAACTTTTATATAAAGTTTATTCATGAATTTTGTGGGCTGTTTGCACCAAGGGCATTAACTGTCATGATATCTATAAAGTTTTGTTAGTCCTTCTATTACTTGAGAAAATATGTCACAATTATAGCGACAACAACGTGAGAAACAAAATAGTTGTAATTACGGTTTTAGCTGATGAGCAAAAAACAACAACACATTACGTCAAGCACAATCCATCCATCTTTTAAAATGTTTGAATATTTAAAGTGGTAGACAAGCCAATCAGAATCCACCAGACATGTGTGATGTCATAGAGAAGGCGGAGCTTGTTGCTGACTTTCATAAAGAACATTAACAAGAACCTCAAGAAAACATAAACCGCATAATTAAATATAGTAGCAGCAGTACCAGCATATCTCTTTTGCATCTCCCTTGTTTGAAATATACAGTGCATCCGGAAAGTATTCATAGCGCTTAACTTTTTCCACATTTATTTTATGTTACAGCCTTATTCCAAAACTGATTAAATGCATTTATTTCCTCAAAATTCTACACACAATACCCCATAATGACAATGTGAAAAAAGATTTTTTTAAATTGTTGCAAATTTATTAAAAAAAAAAAAAAAAAAAAAAATCACATGTACATAAGGCTGGGGAAGTTTACAGAAAAATTTCTGCTGCTCTGAAAGTTCCAATGAGCACAGTGGCCTCTATCATCTGTAAGTGGAAGATGTTTGGAACCACCAGGACTCTTCCTAGAGCTGGCCGGCCATCTAAGCTGAGTGTTCGGGGGAGAAGGGCCTTAGTCAGGGATGTGATCAATAACCCGATGGTCACTCTGTCTGAGCTCTAGCGTTCTTCTGTGGAGAGAGGAGAACCTTACAGAAGGACAACCATCTGTGCAGCAATCCACCAATCAGTCCTGTATGGTAGAGTGGCCAGATGGAAGCCACTCCTTAGTAAAGGGCACACAGCAGCCCGCCTGGAATTTGCCAAAAGGCATCTGAAACAAAATTCTCTGGTCTGATGAGACTAAAATTGAACTCTTTGGAGTAAATGCCAGGCGTTGCGTTTGGAGAAAACCAGCCACGCTCATTATCAGGCTAATACCATCCCTACAGTGAAGCATGGTGGTGGCAGCATCAGGCTGTGGGGATGTTTTTCAGCAGCAGGAACTGGAAGAGTAGTCAGGATAGAGGGAAAGATGAATGCAGCAATGTACAGAGACATCCTGAATGAAAACCTGCTTCAGAGTGCTCTTGACCTCAGACTGGGGCGACGGTTCATCTTCCAGCAGGACAATGACCCAAAGCACACCGCCAACATATCAATGAAGTGGCTTCACAACAGCTCGCTGAATGTCCTTAAATGGCCCACCCAGAGCTCAGACTGAAATCCTATTGAACATGCATCAACAAAGTATTGAGCAAAGGCTGTGAATACTTATGTACATGTGCTTTTTCAGGTTTTTTATTTTTAATAAATTTGCAACAATTTCAAAAAATCTTTTTTCACATTGTCATTATGGGGTATTGTGTGTAGAATTTTGAGGAAATAAATGAATTTAATCCATTTTGGAATAAGGCTGTAA
The DNA here is from genome assembly GCA_903798125.1 of Danio choprae. Lineage (NCBI taxonomy): Eukaryota > Metazoa > Chordata > Actinopteri > Cypriniformes > Danionidae > Danio > Danio choprae. Next base: position 412,935 of record CAIGQW010014353.1, on the reverse strand, counting down.
CATAAAAAAATGTGGAAAAAGTAAAGCGCTATAAATACTTTCCAGATGCAATGTATTTACTGTATGGAAGAGCTGCTATGCTCCTATTGGTCAACATCACAGTGACTGACCAGAAAAAAATTGAATTACCCTTCTTTTAGTCTGGATGTACTAAAGTGTCCCTGACATTGTGTCGGTTGTGTTCAATGATATGTAAGTGTATTTATAAGCAACTTTTTCTGCTTTGCCCACCAAGTTGGGTCATAGGGGTTACATAAAAAAACTTTAATGCTAAAATAAGTTATCCCAGAAGGCAACATAATTAAGTCACCTATATTTTGAACCAGGCTTCGTTTTGGGTGTGCTGCTGATGCCTTGAAATGCTGTCTACATATGCATTTAACAGTAATCTTGCATGAAAATGGCTTTGCACCTGGTGTCAGGCTCTCCACACCACAGGCTCATGTTCATGCAGCCATTCCTCAGAGACTGTCTTTCATTCCTCTACATGTCAGACTTCATCACTGGCAGATGGTCCAGACTGTAAGAATCTGTTCCTATCAGCCCGACCGAGGAAGGGGGGTCCAGTACAAAACCCTTCGCTTCCTTCATGCTCCACACACATGCACGTGTACATGCTGTGTATCATAATCTTCTACTGCTAAACCTTCTTATTAGTCTCCTCTGTGCCTGATGCGGTTCACACTGACCTGTCACCGGTGCTCCTGCTGACCCGCGATGGCGTGTTAAACTCCGTTATGGAGTCCATTTGGGTTTGATTAACTGGCTTAGTTTCTCACACTCACAATTTGGGTTGAGACATGAGCTGATTTATTTAACTTCATTTTCATGACTTCTGAAAATTGCGCTGCAGTGAATATGTCTGATCACAGTTCTTTGCTGTTCTGCTCAAGCTTCTGAATAAATAAAGGATTGGTGCAGATGTTGAACTCGTATGGCATTAGTCGTGCACAAAGCAATGAGGAGAGGAAATGGCAGGGGGTTTAAAATTACCTCAAAGTGCATGACGGTAGGATTTGAAACGGGTCCAAGAGTTGAGCGGCAATCACAATAAGAGTCATCCAGTTTTAATGCATTGGTCACTTTGTTTGCTTTTCATTCAGCAAGCAGCACAGCTTTATGAGATTCAGATAAAGCCATTATGTGCCCAGTAAAGTGAAATGGATTGATTGATTACAAGGTATTAGGCAGCATCTCTCCTTTATATGCAACGACCTTCAGACACACGCTGCATGGCCAGCACATCTACTCTTAAATTCTCAATAATAACGTGGATTCATTTATTTTTTAATGTTTGCTTGTTGCTGTGCAACTGAGGAATAGTTTGTTCTGAGCCAGAAAAATATTACTGAAATTACACTTGAGATCACATGAATCACCAGCGTTTAGCGAAATCAATATTACAAATTGAATTCAACTGGGAAACTTTAGTGAAGATCTTTAATGTTAATTCAAACCGTATTTTAACAGTAAGATTAAGATATTTTAACATCCGTTAAAGGGCTAGTTTACCCCAGTAGTTGGACTTTTGTCATCACGTGCTCATCTTTACATTATTCCAAACCCTTAAGACTACTGTTTATCTTTAAAACACAAATAAAGATTTTCAAAAGGTTCATAAAGAGATAAAAAAATCTTAAAATGAATCAAGTGGTTTAGTCTTCTGAAGGGTCGTGCATGCTCTAATTTTAGATTTAAATTTAGCTTTTATATAAACATCAATCAGCGAACATGAACAGAAGTTCAACCATACCTGCTTGACGCTCAAGAACAAACCTCACTGGTTCTTAAATTAACATCATTGGTTATGCTTGCTTCCATGATCAAAGTTTAATGCTTTAAACATTATAAGCTGATGTGAATAAAAGCTTAAATTAAATGTGCATATCATAGAAAGTCTTCTTGTCTTTTTATAAGCCTTTGAGTGAATTAATTCATGTGCAGTTATTTTTCATCTCTTTTTGTGATATGTTTTGTAGGCTCAGATTTACAGTGGCTTGAGTCGATTCTGAATTGAGTTGGGTTGTTCTAAAGTGGAGCACATTTCTTAGTAGTTTGGTACAACTTAATAAGAATTAACAATTTAGGGTGAAATAAATAACAGAAAGTATGTAAGAATGTATTAATGAATTCAGCGTTTATTAATATATACAAAATGGAAAGTTGTTACTGTGAACATGAACAATCAATTAGACAAATTAGAAAAACAAACTACTATTCATGTTTCAAATGAATACAATTTAATTATAATTAAGTAACAAATCAATACTGTGAATAAATATCTGCCAATTTTCACAAAAAAATCAGCATTACCAAACAACCGATTTTGCAAGATTTAATGTGAATACATAAACACAAGAAAAAAGGTGTGTTTTAGCAAAGAGGCCATGTAGCGATGCTGCAGAAACTTTTAACAATTAATGGACTGTAGTGGAGACGGGCATAGAGAAGCGGAGGAGGAAGATGACAGACTGCAGAGGATGGGGATGCTTGTTTGGGGGATAATGAGTCAGGCTGGGGGCAGGGCTTGATGGGACAGGTCAATTTGCGGCAGAAAGGACAATGGAAAATTGAATACCTGGAATTAAAAGAGAATAAAAAGCAGAAGAGAGAATAATGTGTGCAGGGCAAGCTGGACGCTCCTTGTAACAAACTGTGGGAGTGCGCATGTGTGTTACCGTGGGCAGGCTCACACACAGACGACTTGCTCTCAAGGGAACGGCTTCACAATAAGCAGCCTTTTTTTTTTTTGGCCAGACTGAAATCAGAGGACTGATCACGCACACCCTTTTAGATCTTGTGAAACACACAACCAGCTGCGAAATCCTAATAAATGTTTTTTTTTTCCTGTTTTTTTGTTATAAATGACGTGCACATCTATTTATGTTTGAATGCATAATTTATGCGTGGCCTGTCAGATGTGGAGACGTGGGAGGGGGTTATGGTCCATCGACGCATGTGGAAGTGGGAGGGAAACGATGTTCGGAGGAGGGAGTCTGATGGTAAAGCGAGGGCGAAGAACGCTGGTGTCGGGGAGAGAAGGAGCAAAAACATGAAGACGGAGTGAGGGTGATGCACATCGAAACGAGGAGGGGGAGGGCGAAAGAGAAGAAGGAGAGAGAGAGGGAGAGGGAGAGAAAAAAAGAGAAGCTCAAAAGACAGGAGAATCAAGCACTGGCTCTAGATGCAGGATCCTTCGGCAGCAACGTCGCGAGGGGCAGGGACGCTGGAAGATGGTTTCAGTAAGAGGGGAACTGACCGTTGCCTATAATTTAATGTTCAGTATCTTGGACTCCTTCTCCATGGGTAATAGCTTAGCACCTGTCTGGGCATAAGCCCCTGTCTGTTTCTCTTCCTGTGTCTCGTTGGTTCTCTCTATCTGTCGCTCTTCTCTTTTTCTGTCTTCATCTCTCGCGCAGTGTCTGGTAGGTTTAAAGGGATCGTTCTACCTGAAATTAAATTTCTGGAATTGTATGTCCTGGCTGCTTTTGTTTGTTTATTTTTTCTGTTGTTGTTGTTGTTGTTGTTGTTGTTGTTGTTGAAAAACTGGTGCCTTTGATTATATGGGAATGAGCAGCTAGGACATTTTGTTAAGTATCTACTTTTATGCTCCATAAAAGTACATCCATTTTTGGCTGAACTGTCCCTTTAAGTTCATGGGGTCTGCTTAGAATTTAATCAGGCTAATGGGGGTCGGTTCTCTGATGCGGATGGTCCGTGCTGCCCTCTTTGTGGTTGTTGGAGTAAAGGAATGAGCGAAGAAACGGAAAGAGAAAGGGGGCTGCTGCCGCCGCACCAACACCGCCACCACCACGCGCCCTGATTGGAGTCATCCATCTGTCTTGGGATTGCTTTCAGATCTGTGCCTGTGGGGAAGGTGAAATCTTTGTGTGCACACAATTAATATTTCTGTCTCTTTCGCTTTCTGTAGGGGTGGCACCTGCGAAGAAGAGCCCCAAACTGGTGAGTACTGATGTTTTAATCTTGTTTTTTTTTTCACTCTCCATTTGTTGATGCTCTTCTTTACGTTGTTGATGTTGGTCTGGTGTTTAGAGCTTTTACAGTGTTACTGTCCTGAGAGGGAATGTGACTTTAATGCAAATAACCCATTGGTGGACACTGATGCCATGTGGTTAGGGTTTTAAGGGTCGTGTTCACCCCTGGGGGATTTCTGCTTTTATTTTTCACATGGGCGACCTGTAATAGCCCACAAATGATTTCCCAAAATCCAGCCGATTCAAGGACAGTAAAATAAGGTGTTTTAATTTAATCTTTTATATTCCACCCTGTTGATGATAGATTGAGTCTGTGGACAGTACAGATAATAATCTGTGTTCTACTGTTAAAATGGCAGCCTTGGTTTTTTTTTTCTACTTTGTTGAAATGGAGTCCATGCTTGTATGACTTCTCAATGCCAGACAAGCGTCTCTCAATTCTCAAATGGCCTCTTTTTTATTTGGATGGATTTATTAGCTACTTATTGGATTGGGGTTTGGTGTTTTTTTTTTCTTGCTGGATTCTGTATTTTCTTTCTGGCTCTAATGCACAAATTCATAGGTTGTGCTGGGATGTAAAAGGACGCAGAGGTGTGTGCGTGGGTTTAAAGAGAACTTCAGATGACTTGGTGAAGGAGAGATCATTAAAAAGCTCCTCTCATAATAATTTAAAACTAAGATTTATTTCTTGAAATAAGCGTTTGCATCCTATTTAAAACAAATATGTATACATTTAAAGTATTCATCATAAAATTTGAGTGACAGTGACAGCATCTGTAAGCAAGCTGTAAGTTTGTGTAAAACCAGATGATCTTGTTATCCTCAATTTGAGAATAATCCAAAAAGCATCTTGGGACATCTGGCCATCTGTACAAAGTAGTCACATGATCAGTTTCTCTGATTTGCTTATATTTGTGACCTAGAAATAGTGTAGAATGTGAAGTATTGCTTCAATGTACTGTTGCTTTATTTTTAATAGCTTCTAAAATACATTTTATTTCCAGTTTTAAGTACGATTTTTAAAGGGTTATACTTTTTGGACCCCCATTTTATTTTATTTCATTTTATTTTATTTAGTCAGTTTTATTATTAATTTTAATATTTAGTATATTTATATTAACTATAAAATGACTTTTTATCATTTAAATTTATACACTAAAATAATGAAGACCGAATAATGTTTGAGGCAAAATATTACAATGAGACTTGATGTTATCCTCATAAAGCTTAAGTGAATCCTTACAGAAATGTAAAGAGAGTTGTGCGTCATTCTGTCCTTCAACCAATTCATTCGCACCTCTTTGTTTCTTTATTCAATGCCTCCAGTCCATCTTCAAGATGCTGGCAAGGTTGTGCTGCTTTGTCTTACATTCACGTTTTTCACATTTCCACTCTCTTTTTTTGCCCCTCCCAACAGCAACAGTTGGAGCGCAAGGACAGTCAGGGCAGCTCCCAGCACAGCGTGTCCAGTCAGCGCAGCATCCACACAGACTCTCCTCTACACGCCTCCCAGGCCCTGCTCAACGAGTCGGCTGCCCCACCACCCCCGTCCCAGCCCCTGCCCAGCCTGCCCCAGGACCCTCCAGTAGACGGAACCCTCCAGAAGAAGCCAGATCCCTTTAAAATCTGGGCCCAGTCCAGGAGCATGTATGAAAGTAGGCGTAAGTAATATGGAATTCCGGTGGTGGGTGCATTGGCAGCGGATCACTGGGGTCTCTTCCTTAGATTTGGTTGGTAATGGGATATCAAGGCTGGTTGGTTGGTTGTTTTTTAACAGGTTTTTCTGCTTTGCCATTTAGACTCATCATTTAATTGCCCTCATGTTGTTTAATGCCTATTAGAAGTTATCTAGAAAGACTAGTTTTTAGTACATAAATGAAGGTATTGTTGATCAAATCTGAGATATTTCTGTCTCTCCATTGAAAGTTTGTTCAATTAAAACTTTGACTCTTTAAATTCTTTTAAAATGTATTCATATAAATTGAGTGACGTAATCAAAATCTTTAGAAAAAACTCACTCGTTTTTAAATAAAAATAGATTTGGCTTTAGCTATTCTTAACATATAAATATTGATCAGCGAACATGTATGCTCAGCCATGCCTGTGAGAGATTAAATCTCATTGGTTCTTGTAGAAGCTCAAATGTGTCATGTGACAAGCAAGAATAAATCTCATTGGTTCGCACACATCTGGCAAACATTTTTGAGCTTTCTTGACCAAATGAGAGTTTTCTAAACCTAAATTTAGGTTATTTTTATTAGAAAGTGAGGATGTCTCTTCAGATGACTTATTTCACTTGGATTTATTTTTTGATCTCTTTATGAAAGATTTGAAGTGTTAAAGGATTGGGTGAATAAGAATGATTTGATTAAAAATATCATTTGTGTTTGAAAGAATTTTTTATAGTTTTGAAACACCATGAGGGTAAATAAATGATGACAGTGTTTCTCAACCACCTTCCTGGAGGACCACTAACTCTGCACATTTTCCATATCTCCTTAACCAAACACACCTGATTCAGATCATCAACTCATTAGCAGAGACTGAAAGACCTGAAATGGGTGTGACAGATAAAGGAGACATCCAAAACGTGCAGTGTTGGTGGTCCTCCAGGAAGGTGGTTGAGAAACACTGCTTTAGGGTGAACTAACTCATTAACATTACGTCAATGTTTTTTGCAGAAAATTATTTAACTTTGGTGTAAAATATATTGTATGGTTGGATTTGATTCAAATCAAAGCAGTTGCCATTTTATGCGGTTTTAACAGTCAACTGTAATTTCAAGACATCGACAGCTAAACTAAAAACACACAGTTTCTGAATCTTCCATTATGAAGTAGTGGACGTTAAGTCATTTATATATTTAAAATGTAGTGAGCCCGCCAAGAAGTCCATTTACATCAAACATCCTTTTGAGTGCTTCTGTAGTCTTTCAGTATTCAAATAGCTGTCCAAAGCTAATGCAAACCATTAGCCATCAGTTCCAATCCACTGTGTCTGTTTGTGATCAGAGAGATGTGTTCAGATGAACCTGTCATCTGTACATCCAAAGCTATTCATTAGCCTTTCCCATTCCTTCTTTCCTTCACTTTGCTTTCGCCTACTCACTCACCGCCAGTGAGAAGGCAACGTGAACGGCGAGGCACTTCTGACCAATTACACTCCTCCTTGCCATCAGCACGTTCTTGCGCTCCAACGCGTCCAGAACACGTCTTCTGACAAATGTGCATATAATTGGTAGTGGTTGGAATCCTATACTACTTTCATGTGTGCCAGAGCAGAGGGGCTAATTAACAAGAGTCTCCTTCAGTGGATAAGTTAAGATGCTGTGGAATGAAGTGCTCCAGTGTTGTAGCAGAATGAAAATTCTGCTACTGTAACTTGGAGGGCCTTCATTGTGTCTGCTTCTGTTTGAGTCGTTCATTAGTAAATCCCTCAAGAAGGAAGATGTTGTTGCTGTGGATGAGACTTCTGAAGAATCAAACTTTTCCACTTCTGTCGACTCTTAAGCATTCCGATTCATTAAAGGTTCCATTAACAGTACTTTCCCTTTTCATGAAAAGAATAAAATTCGACAGTCAAACAGTTTTTTCCATTATAAAATAATGTTGATTCGATTGTTACAGTACAACATTTTTTTTTTTTTACAAAAATTTGAAAGTTTCATTAAAAACTCTTTAGAGTTATTTGTTCGAGAATTGGACTACACTGATTGTGCCATGTGTTTCTGATTCATGGCTCATCAAGTATTATCAAATTAAGGAATCATTGACAGATGATCTCAGGAGACAAGCACTTCTTTTGCTTGTTTGATTCTTGAAATAGATTCAAATCACTAGAGTTATTTGGTTGTAAATCAGACTTGATTTACTTGTTATAATAAAGTTTAAAAACTTCTTGTAAAATGTGTTATTACAAACTTTTTGATAATACCCTAAAAAGAACTGAATCTAACCTAACCAAAGAACCAAATCATTAGCCATTTCTCCACTGGCAGGAAGTGCGCTTCACTCTTTGCATCAAATATCTTTTTGATTTTCTTCAGAAGAATGGCTCACAAGAGCCCATTTTATCCTCAGAAAACACTGTTGCAGTCCTTGAAAAGATTAAGAGATAAATGATTGACAAACTGATTGACGTTTCTGGACTAGCTTAAAACCATTCAGTCCAATAAACTCAGTGAGCAGCTGCATTGTAAGGCTTTGCCACAAATGAATGGAAGTTGAAGGTCTATTCTTGCCATAATGCACACAATTTGCAGAATCTGCCACAACCGTCCTTGCTGCCTAATGGAGATCGAATGGTGTGGGAAAATTGCCCAAGCAGCAGCCATTTTGTATGGGTCTGGAGCCTTTCTGCTTCCTGTCCCTGTTACAGTAAATTACAGTGCATCAACATGTAGCTGTATTTCAATAAGTTTGCAGCAAAGGCACACACATGGGTTGAAAAAATAGGCAGTAAATTTTTTTTTGTTTTTTGTAAAGCACCATATTTTAAAATAAATTGAAGGGAAAAAAGGCTCTTGATAATATACAAATAGTATGAATAGCAATTTATCTTATTTATCATGTATGAACGGTTATCTTCATATAGTTCTATTTATTTTATATGAAATTCTGAATAATATTTTTTACTTTTTTAACTGTTGGACATTTTCAATAAATAGGTGCTTCACACCAAAGGACAACAAAACTTAACAATTTTATAGTGGTTTCAAAGGTAAATATGTAAAAAATTCAGAGATAAAATCTTAAAAAGTCACATGATCTTGAATGGGGCCCTTCCACTAATAAAAGTCTTCTATGGACTTGTCTGATTTAAATATACCATATATTGTCACAGAAGAGGACATGGTTTTTAGTGACAAAAAGTATACGTTCTTTTGTTTTTAGAAATATATGGATTGAAAAAAAGATTGTAAAATTAGGCCTAAGGTGTTTATTAATGATTTTATGATTTTTTAAATTTTATTTATTAGAGCTGTAGACGGTCACACCATATAGGACATTTTTGATATTTGCCTCAAAAATGTAAAACATTTAATAACCCATCAGTTTTTATAACAAGTTCTTTTGTTTTTAGAAATATATGGATGGAAAAAAGACTATAAAATTAGGCTTAAGGTGTTTATTAATGATTTTATGATTTTTCTTTTTAATTTATTAGAGCTGTAGACGGTCACATCATATAGGATATTTTTGATATTTGCCTCAAATATCTAAAACATTTAATAACCCAGCAGATTTTATAACAAGTGGCCCATGGAAGACAAAGACATTTATTGCATTTTATATTATGACAACACTAACTATATTAATTTTTGTTAAATGTTACATCATGTCAACAACCCATATGTAGAGTCCCATTCTTTAACGCAAGCATGTTTAAAAAAGATCTCCAGTAAAAACACTGCATCAGAAATATTGGTGGTTTCCAGCTCATCTCTTACTTAACAGGCATAAGTGTCCCCCGACAGAACATCGTGTGATACATTCGAGAGTTACAGGGTCAATAATGTAAAAGCTGACACATTGTTGATGCCTGTAAAAGAGAGGAGGAGTTTCTGGTCCTGATTGATTTGACATGGAAGTGCTGTGGTGGGGAAGGTGTGAAGCGGCTTCATAAGAACTCTGGATTCTCTCTTCCACTTCACTTGATCTCTAATCTAGACTGAAGCACATGTGTGTCAGTGCTTATCATTTCCTTACTTGTTAATCAGATTATGCTGTGTGAGGTCTTTCGAGCAGAGTAGCTATTATATTACATCTTCATTGGTGTGAAGCAATTAGAAGAAAAATCCAGTTGTGTGAGAAAAAGATGCCAAATTGTTCGCCACCTTGATCGGCAGCTGTTCTTGATAGGAGTAGAATTGGGGTGTAAATCAAAGCTGGTGTGTCATTCTGCAGGTCTCAAGCTATTTTTTCTTCTTTTCAGTGCCTGATTACCAGGAGCAGGATATTTTCCTGTGGAGGAAAGATACTGGCTTTGGATTCAGGATCCTGGGAGGAAATGAACCTGGTGAGCCGGTGAGTACAGGTCTAAATTGTGTATTGTGTTCATTAGTTGGGACATTAATTGATATTTATTCATGCAATCAGTCTGTCGTGGTTAGGAGTAGTTGATGGAATTATTTTCTGTGGTATGACATGTTGTTGTTCATCTAAAAGTATTAAGTGATCAGGTATAGTCTAATCTTTTTTTAGTTTTTGTTTTAATTTTAAAATCAATCTTATATCCATTATTTTATATCTATTTTTTTTTATATTTATCTTTGACTAAATTAAAAGATCTTATATGACCTTTTAATAGTATTGTTGTTATTTGTATGTTTTGTTTTGTATAATGCTTGTTTATTAAGAAACTAATTGTAAATTCATTCATTCATTCATTCATTTTCTTTTCCGCTTAGTCCCTTTATTAATCTGGGGTCGCCATAGCGGAATCCAGCATATGTTTTAGGCAGCGGATGCCCTTCCAGCTGAAACCCATCACTGGGAAACATCCTTACACTCTCATTCACACACATACATTACAGACAATTTAGCTTACCCAATTCACCTATACCACATGTCTTTGGACTTGTGGGGGAAACCGGAGCACCCGGAGGAAACCCACTCAAACACAGGGAGAACATGCAAACTCCACACAGAAATGCCAACTGACTCAGCCGATGCTCGAACCAGCAACCTTCTTGCTGTGAGGTGATCGTGCTACCCACTGCGCTACCGTGACTGCCAGTTAATTGTAAATTATGTATTAAATAGGTATTACTAATGTTTCCATGAAAGTTTCCATTAACAGTAACATCACTTGCTAACACATTTTAGAATTCATGTCATATTATAATGTGCCCAAGCTAAATATTGGATATAAATGGTTACCTGTAATTAATACATTGTTTATATTATTTGGTTTTAACCCTAGACAGCATTTGTCAGTTTTTGAAGGCTGTGTATAAATGAACTTTTCCAAAAGGCATCCAACAAACATAGATCCTTTGAAGATCTTCCAAATGTAATAGTCCAAGCTTGGCTGAGTTCTCAGATTCAGTATTCACAGCTTGTGCACGATACCCATTTCTTTGTGAAATGTGCCCGGCGCATTACAAACACTCAGCTTTTGGCAAAACTTTTCCCCAGTGAAAGCATCTGCCCTGTGTGTAGGTTGACAAAGGCTTTGATCTGTGCAGTACAGCTTCGATCAGTCAGAAAATATCTCCCAGACCACCAGATCTTCCCTTTAATGAGACCACGTTACAGCTTTGAACTGATGAGCCGCTTTTCTTGGACTCTACTCCTTAAAGAACGAAACACGAAATACTGCTCTTCTCGCCTGGTAAACGGGTGTAAGAAATCCCAATGATGTTTTACAGTTTGAAAAAACACATTTTGCAACCATTAGACCTAAAATAAACACAATTGTCAGTGTTTCAGTGGAGAAAATGCCAACGTGATGAAGTTTGGCTGAGACAGATTTGTTAGTTGTTTCAAAACTCTTGCTAACTCTCCCTATCTCTTGTCTGTATAGATTTATATTGGCCACATTGTGAAATATGGAGCTGCCGATGAAGATGGGCGCCTGCGATCAGGAGATGAGCTAATTTGTGTGGATGGAACGGCCGTTGTTGGAAAATCTCATCAGCTCGTCGTTCAGCTCATGCAACAAGCTGCAAAACAGGGTCACGTCAACCTCACCGTGAGGCGCAAGACTGGATACGGACGTAAGCAGGCTCTCAAATGTTATTATTTTAGAGAAGATGTACAGACTATGAATATTTATTACCAGTCATGAACCTGTATTTTACATTTTTATTGAAAAATGTGTTTTGTCCAAATGACAGCAGGATTATTTGAGCTATTTTCTTGCATTATTGTGACAATCAGGTCACCAGCAGAGATGAACCAGAGTCAGTCATAAACACATTAAACCACACTGAGATTTTATTCCTCGTATTTTCGTTTCGAATGACTTTATGCAAGTCATTTACAAAATATGTTTTCAAATTTCATGACTTCTTTCTTGCTTTTAATCTAGCTGTGCATTATTAGTGTTATTATTTTGATTCTTTTTTTATTGAACATTTTAGATTTTGAACTATATACAACAAAGCCTGAGATCCACCCAACAGAAAAGTAAAATAAAAATAAAAACAGTAATACTGCAATAATAGGTACAAAATCAGGATTGAAACATATCTGATACAGTCTCTCATATTTAACCAAAATTGTAGTTTTCTTACCTGCACCATTTATTTTGGCTGTGGTGTATTCCAAACTAATAATTTCCAATAGGTAGAGCCTCTGAGAAAGATCAGCAGGAGCAAATGGATCTAGCCAGAAATTTTTAAAGAATTGACTATTGAATTAGTTATTTCAAAACTTTTTAAGTTTTAAAATACATAGGTTTTGAAGGAAATCTCATAAATGTTGCATTTATTTGATCAACTATATAATAAAGCATTACAATAAAAAGCAAAACATATATTAGTTTAATCACAGAACTGATTTCTATACAATTTCCACGCCAAAGCTATTTTTCCAGCTTCATTGCATCAGTGTAAACCGTGATCCTTCTGAATTAATTTAAATTTTAATGCTGATTTGCTGCAGAATAAACAGTTCTTAAATATTTTATCCGTGTTAAAACAATTGTGCTGCCTAAAAACGCATCATGGAAAAAAAAAGAAAGGTGTTTCTTTTAAAGAAACTTTACTGTTTTATGCATTCATATCAATAGGCAGTGTAAATTCTAGAGTTTGTGCTAATCGCAGCTTATACAGGGGCTTTCCCTCTTATAGCAACTTGGTTGTAAGTACTACCCATAGGACACAGTGATGAAGCTGTTTTCAGTGTGTCATGGATGTTGTGATAATGGAGATGGAATGTAGAATTAAAAGTTATAATTTGAAAGAGCCAAAAGGAGAGCTAAGAGACAAAAAGTCTGCTACAGTTTACAGTATAGTGCTATATATTACTGAGACTCAGAAAAGAGCATAATGCTCTAGACCAAGATGACAAGTAAATGAAACTTACATTACCTGTCTATATGTAGCACGTGTAATACGGTGCCGGTGTTTTATATGGCATGCATTTGCCAAAACAAAATAAACGTACAACACCGGTAGTTCTTATTGTGCTGAAATAGGTGCTAATTTTTTTTCCCCAAAAGGAGTTCATTGCCAGTTCCTGCAATGCAAATACTCCACAAAGCCGAAATCCACCGGTAGTTCCAGGAACTATGAAAAAATGTTTTCAGTGTGAATGCTCCTTATGCTGCTCTCTACAACCTTAATGTAATGACCAGCATGACTAGTGAAATAGTAAATTATGCAGGATTTTGCAGTCTGATTAGGCATTCCTATCAGACAGACTTTATTTAAATGAGAGTTCATGGCACATGATAATGAGGGTACGCCTGCTGACTCTGGCTAATTAATCTGTGCAGGGCTCTGGCTCCCATATGTCAGGTCTCAGAGTATAAGTTACAGTTTTTTACTCATCCAAGATCCCTAACCTTATTTCAAGTCATAATCTAATCATTGTAAGATACTAGGGCAAGATATCCTATTCATCCAGGGAAATTATGCTTTTTAGTAATTACCTACCCAAGATCATTGCCCTTACAGGAAAAAAACACATTTGCAATTACATGTTTAAATCACACCTGAAACAATCATGAAAAATGGTTTTGGAATTTTCATGTGAAACTTATATGATCACATTTTTTCGCATTCAAATGTTCTAAACAACATTTCTCATTTGTTGTACATGTGGTTTTTAACATTTAATTGCACATGTGAAGCTTATGTACCTCCCACCATTTCTGATAATCTCTAAAAATGAAACTGTTAGCCACAGATGTTAGCTGAAATGAACAATACAGGCAATAAAATAGCAAGGGCTTTTCTTCCTTGTCACGCTAACAAAGATTATTAATTAATGAAGACTCACTTCCACATGAGTCAATGCACTATACTATACTATCACCACAAAACACTTTTACCAGACTTGAGTAAAACAGCTCACAATTAAAGCTGTGGTGAAAAATCGTTCAAGAAATGAATCAAGATTTAAAAAATGTATCTTTACTCTCTCTTGAATCTATTCTGAGCTTAGTTTTTTAACAGCAGGTTGCGCTCTAGGCTACTGATTAATGTAAACACAGCTCAATGTGAACCCTTAGTAATTCACTTAAACCTGTCCCTGAATATTATTTTAGATTCAAGTAATATTTATAAGGAATTGGATGCAACAGAGTACAGCTGTGCGTAAAGCATACAGCGCCATTTGCTGGTAAAAAACTAAGCTTAGATTCCAATCAAGAGAGAATGCAGAATCAATTTCTCAATCAATTTTTCGTCACTGCTCTAAATGTAATACCCCATTGCTAAAGTCAATTCTAAGCTTAGTGCCACTCACTTGACATTTGATTTTAAATCTGCTCCTCAGTGTTCAAGAAGCAGCTTGACATGTTTACAAAAATGACACTCATTTTTCATAATCCTAGTTTGATGATTACATGTTGTCCTGAGCAGCTTGAGCAGTTCAGAGGCATGTTTGGTTCATTGATCATACACGTGATTGAGTCCAGGCTTTTGCCTGTCCAACTTGTTGACGAAGAGCTCCAGAAGAGGTTTCTCTTTGACTTGCAGAGCATAAATCTCTCAGCTTGACCTTCCCTCAATCCGCTTCTTCTTTTTTCCTTAGTGGCAAAGGTGGATGGTGAGATGCCTCCTTCTCCAGCCTCCTCTCACCACAGCAGCACACAAGCCCCGTCTCTGACTGAGGAGAAGCGCACGCCACAGGGCAGCCAGAACTCCCTCAACACGGTCAGCTCTGGGTCTGGCTCCACCAGTGGTATCGGCAGCGGAGGCGGCGGCGGCAGCAACAACACAGTCATTCCCAATGCAATCCTGCCCTACGATGTGGAGATCCAGCGTGGAGAGAATGAGGGATTTGGATTCGTCATCGTGTCGTCAGTATCGAGGCCTGAGGCGGGAACTACTTTCGGTAAGATTTTTTGGATATTGTTTGGACATTTTCCTAATTAAATGAGTAATTTGTGCATTTGTTTAAGTGATTACATATAATTAGTGGCGCTCAATTTATAAGACACCATTTTTTTGATGATTTTTCTTTTTAGTCAAGTTTCTTTTTAGTCAAGTAAACATTATATTTAAAAGATCAAGTTAAATGTAAGTACTAAATTCAAAGAAACACATTAATGTTCTTTACAAGGTCAGATAGCACAATTCAGATTTTCTGGCTGAATCTTCAAACACAATTTCTTAAATCGGAATTTTAATTTTAATTGAAAAAAAAAAATTTAAACAATTTTTCTGTTGCTTAGCTGGCAGAAAATGGTGCTGTACATGCCATAATACCCAGAAAGCACTTTAAATGACAAATTATAGCTTGAATACACTTTTTATTCTCTGCCAAATGCATAAATGGAAACAAGCAAAGTAATCCCATATTTACATATTCACTTCTTATATATTGCAAAACAAGTAAAGACTGAGAAACTTGTTTTTTGGTGAGCTTTTTTCCCCTCTGTGGCGATTTGATTGTGGTTTTCAACTGGTTGTGGTTTTACACTTTTTGGTGGGAGTGGGTTCTTTATGTTCTCTTATGCCAATTTGCATGTCCAACATTTTTTTCTCATTGCAAAAGGCAGTTTGTTTGCACTGAAGCAAGGGTTAATATCCACCCTTTTTTGCGTGGGGCTCTTTTCCCAAAGTCAGACAAATCTCCATTACACAAGATGGCTGTAAAAGTAGTGAAACAACTTTTAGTTTTCCACATCTCGTCATTTAATTTAGTTGCCAGCAGCACTTGCCATCATTATTTTATAACAAATGAAACTGATAGTGAGATCAAGTTAGTTTCAAAGCAAATCAAGTGTGACATCCCATGTTTACAGACTCAGAATCTTTTTCGGCATGTTCATCAGAGTGCTCTCGCTCTTTAGACGCACAATAGTGCCGTTGGCAGGCTTCACGTAATTGTGTACTGGATTCAGCAGGCTCAATGATTACTCCACGTGGGAGTTTTGTTCAGAGCGTGGTGACGGAAGAGAAGAACAAGGGTGCAGTGCTTGGCACACGTTTAATACAGTGATGAAAAGCATGAGGTCCTGTGCCAGAGTCACAGAACAAGGACCTCAGAGCCTAAAAATGAGTTGCCGTCATTAGCAATACAATCATAAAACAAATCATCTTCATAGCAGTGCGACAAGCGTTGACAGGTTGAATGAATATTTTAAAGCTGTACTGCCCCTGTGCCATTACAGCATTTAGTTTGATAAAAAACTAATCATTTTTTCATTTTTTGTAAATGAAAACCGCTAAAATGATATAAATAGAAAATCTATTTCAAAAAGAGTTCTGAAAACAGCTTACTTACATACTTTAGGGGTCATTCACACAGAATGTTTTTGTATTTTATTGCACTCATTGTTTTATCTTAATATGTACTAGTTGCTTACAACACACAATTAAATACCTTGTTTTTTGGAAACCTTTTTTAAATCAGAAATTGTAAGTAATTATCTGGATATAAAGTCTATAAATATAATATAAATAAGGTCAAACACCTATAATTTATGGCCCAAAAATGTAATCTTTATAAAAGGTTTGTAAATCAACCCAGCAAAACCCAGCAAAAATGCACCAGAATTACATTCAAACAATAACATAAATTGAGTATTTCGAACCCATTTGCCTTCAGAAATCTTGCTTATTCATATACACTCTTAGAAATTAAGGTACGAGAGCTGGGTGCGATACCATTTCATCAGGTTTGTGTTTGTACCGAATGATCTGCACTTTAGGTATTAATGCATCTGCATTAGTACCTAAAGTGTACTTCTTATCACCTAAATAGTACTTAAATGTCCCTTTAGAAAGGTACTGCTTTGGTGACTCTCATACCATTG
Source organism: Danio choprae (assembly GCA_903798125.1). NCBI lineage: Eukaryota > Metazoa > Chordata > Actinopteri > Cypriniformes > Danionidae > Danio > Danio choprae. The sequence goes on along the minus strand of CAIGQW010014353.1, from coordinate 396,004 downwards.
ATGTACCATAACAACATGTCATAAATGATGGAAATATTGTCAATGCTGCAAAACAGTCAATAAATTAGAAAGGTGTTGTCTGACCATGAAACATTTTTGCATTTGCTAACTTCAGAAGGCTGGATTTTGATTGCAGAGTGTATGTTGAATTCAACAAAAAATTAGCAAAACTGCTAAGGATGTGCTAAGTTAACCACAAAGCACAAACTTGCATAATCCTAATATTATCCCTAATATTATCGTTTTCATAATTCATCACACCGGCAGAGTTCCAACACAATGCAGTGCTCTGAGGGATTTTGCAGAATTTACACCTTTTTTCTTATGATGAATAATTCACAAGCAGTGGTGATTATTCACAGGATCTGAAGAGCACTACAGAAATGAAGCTCAGGGTGATCTAGCATGCAAAAGGCTTTTAATATTGCCAAATTCAGCAGATTCACTATATCCGTTCTTGCTATTGCCCCCCCTTCCCCCCACCCCCTCCCCTACCTTTGCTGTCCATTCAGTAACATGCTTTTGTTTCTTTAGAGGTGTTTTTGGCTTGCAGGGCACAATCTGTGGGCCTTCTATGAAAATGTTGGCACTTTGGCTTGGTCGCTTGGTGTATTAACCCCTACACAATCTCTCTTTCCCTTTTCTCTCTTTCCCTTTTCTCTTTCTCCATCCCCACCAAAAAAAAATGCAAAAATAAAACTCATACACACCTAATTAAAAATCATACAATCACCAAAAGCTGGAAACGCATGTGTGGCAATGCCTCATAAAATAGGTCGCATCATCGAGGGAAGCCCAGCCGACCGCTGTGGAAAACTGAAAGTCGGAGACCGGATCCTGGCTGTGAACGCCTGCTCCATCACCAACAAGTCCCACTCGGATATCGTCAACCTGATCAAAGAGGCTGGAAACACAGTGACGCTCCGGATCATTCCAGGAGACGGTTAGTTCCTCTCGTTCTTTGCTTAGCTGACGTGAGAACATATTGGTGCATGTGGGTGTGTGTAATATGTGTAATAGCATGGCTATTCAGCATACTGCTCTCACGAGCCTCACAGTAATAATGTAGACGGTACATTCAGCGTTATTACAAGAAGAATAATGAACAGGAAACTGCGGGGGGATCAACACACTATGCAACACACTTTTATAAGCTGAGAGGCAGAAACGCCTTCATATTGTGCTGTAATAATGACAGATGGCACACCAACAAGGTTAAGGCCATGCAGAAGGGTCAAGTTAAATGATTCCACAGAGATTAGACTGGTTTTTAAGTCAACTGTTGAGAACATTTATATTCACGTGTATTTAAAAATCTGAAAAAAAAAGTTGACAAAAAAGATAAATTACTTATTATTTAGGCTTGTTCAAGTAATTTAATTTTATGACTTTGAAGTGCAAATCACATGTAAGTATACATCAGCGATGAATAACGCTGCACATGCCATCTGTCTACGGTCCTGCCACTGGCTTACACTTTAGTAATCTACCAAAATTGTAATATCCTGTCATAATGTAAAATAACATCTGTACTGAAAACTCTTTTACTGTTATTGTTGTTGTTTAGTGTATGCATACAGATGCTACACCATAGCCATAGAAACAAATGCTGGTATTCTGTAAAATAGAATTATGTCACTGGAGAAAACAAATCTGATCAAATAAATTGTGATATGCTGTGTGGACAGTCTATCGTCTTTCCAATTGAATACACAAAGCATGGATTTTTATTGACAGTTGAACAAGGCTTTCTGCATTTATTCATTTTCTACAGTTCTATCTTAAACCATCTGTGAATTGTATGCTTTAAGCTGCCTGTTCAAGCATTCACTTCACTTTCATGTTTTCTTTGGAGCTGCATTTTTCCATACAAGATATTGCATCCTGATCACTGGCTGTCAAATTCAGTTTATTAAATTCAGACTAAAATTTGTATCCCAAACTCTGCTTCTGACCAGTCTAATACTAATTAGTGTTAGTATTTGTTTCATTTTCTTTGATCAAGCACCAACAGACAATACCAAGAGGCAGAACTGACACTGGTCCTGCCCCAAAAACAACTGTTGGCTGATGTTTTTAGCCGCTCATGGTAAATGCGGGCATGCATGTGCCAGTGTGTGTGTTCACTACCCTGAGTGTTCTCCTCAGAGGAAAGGCGGTATGCAATAACGAGAAAGCTGTTTGCAGTAAAGTCTCGGCTCTGCTGTAATGCCTGATGCCAAATGCACTGGGGTCCGTCCGAGTTCCTCATGCTCTTTAATCAGAGCGCTGGCATACTATGAGAATTTTCCAAAACTGACCGAATGTGGGTGTGTGTGTCTGTTCGTCTGGCTGTATTTACAGGAGGGCGAAGATGCTAGTTTTTTTGTTTTGTTATTTGCTTCTCTGGATCTCACTAAAATGCAGTCTTATGGTATCTCTGTTTAATTTATGCGTGATTCATAATTTATGCATTTCTTGTGCTTTCTGAGCGGAGGAAAGGAGGGAAGAAAAAAAACAAGATAAAATCAAAAGAGAAAGAGAGAGCGCCAAGTGTGCTCCCAGAGTGATGGGGAAAGGCTATTTTAAGACGGTGGGATTCACGGGCTCTGCACTCATCAAAGTCCCTCTCTCTCCCACAGCGACTGCCCAGTGGAGCAGAATTAAAGCGGCTTTGAGCACAAGCAACAGCAAGCTGCATTGCATTGGTGACGGCAGACTTAAGAGTTAGATTCATGCAAATGATCCAAGATTGATTAAATTAATGTACTAAAAGGGGATGCTTTGAAGAATGATTAGTGAAAAGTCTATACTGATTACAGGCTGTCAAGCTCAGAAAAGTGCAAAAAAGGCAGTGAGAAAATAACAGTTAAGAAAGCATCTGATAATAGTGATGCAGATCTGTTTGCACAAGCTCTGCAGTAGGTATTTATGTAGAGTTTTAAAGAAGGTGGCTTTAAAAATATGTTATAAACATGAAAAAATGAGTGATTTAGTTATTTTTACTCTTGAATTGATGGACTGTTAAAAACACCTGAAACTAACTTTTCAATCACTCGATTTGGCCTGATTTGTTTAGTCTTAATTTTGTAATTTTTAAGATTTCATTATAATTTAATAATGGTTTTGAATTTTTTGAATTTGTTCTTCATTTAATTCTTGAATGCAGCCTTGGTGAGCAAAAGACTTATTTTAGAAACAAAATAAATAATTACTCTGAATATCAGAAACAAATATAAATATGCAATTATTCCAAACTTTTATTAAATGCATTCCTATACAGGCAGTTTAGCTTTTTTATTTTACAGTTCCCAATATATTTCCTACATGCACTTCAACCAATGCAGCACAATCATTCTTCAGAATATCTTCATTCACATTTCTTCATGACATAATAAATAATTGATAGAGAATATTAATCTCCGGGGAAACCATTTCTTCAGCCCAAGCTATCGTTATTGTTAATATGAGGCTAGATTATGATGTGCGATTACAAACAGGAGCGGGAAATTGGCTGTTGGGCTTTGCATGGTAGGCTTTAATGTAATCTGTGAGACCAAGACTAGAGCCAGAATGATGAATGTGCTGCTGTTCCTGCTGCCCAGCTGGAGTACACTTGCACACTGAGTAGTGCTAATGCTTCTGTTGTATGGAAAATGGGCCTCTGACACTTGGTCCGCAGGGTACACTTACACACTGCAGATGCATTATGGGTAATAATGTGGAGGCGCCTCTATCTTCCTTAACATTTGTTATGTCGGTCCCGCAGAGTCCTCCAATGCATCACTGCTGACCAATGCTGAGAAGATTGCAACCATCACTACCACACATACACCTCAACAGCAATCTGCACCTGAGCCAAGGTAACACACAATACATGCAACATTAAAAGATGATTCTGATGTTATTTTGTTTGTTTTATTTTATTCATGAAGGAAAATCTTATAAGACCATCACATTAAAAATGTACGAATAGTCAGACATTTAACCCATTATAGGGCACTTATTAAATACTCATTGGAAAAGCCATAGAGTGTTACTAAGGGTTATAACAAGACTTCTGAACTTGTATGACTTTTTAAAAACGGAACGACACTTGAGAACTAAATATTAAATTAGTTCATACATATATAAGTTGAATTTTCTGTGATCTGGCCAGTGTTAAAGTTTTTCTGCGGGCTATTTTGAAAATGCAGTCACAGGAAGGTTTATTAGTTGATCAAAATAGTTGAACGGTAGAATCGTAGGGAAAAGTGAAAACATTTACCTATACTAAACACTTATCAATACACATATACTAATGTGTATGGATCCTTGAAATGAATACTTGGCAAACTTAAGTACTGTTTAAAGAGTGAATGAAGAAGAGGACAAATGCATACATACATACATACAAGTTTTTAAAAATGTTTTACTGTGCTTTTTATCAAATAAATGCAAATTTATCTTACGCAGAGACATTATAATGTGTGTCTAAAATGTACAAAAAAATTTTATGGCTGCAATATTTTCTTCTTTACAATTTTCATAAAAGTTTTGTCTCGTTTTTTTTTTTCTCCCACAGAAACAACACCAAACCAAAACAGGAGTCTTTTGAGTTCAAAGCCCCACAAGCGCCGCCTCCTCCAGCTCCAACACAGTCTTCAAATCAGGTAGATCTTTAGATGCTGTGCCCACTGAGAGAGGACATGCCGGCAGTTTGATGAACAGTCCAAAAAACAAACAGAGCGTTTGAACCACACGTTGACTCATTTTACACCAGAGGCTCCTTCATTCATCTATGACTGATTCTGAGGTGGCATTTTGGACTTTGAATTTGTTTGTTGTGTCTCTCGATGTCCTCCATCCACCCAAAATACCATCAGAGTCAGATCAATTATTGAAGCTGTTCCTCTGACTTTGCTACTATCAAAAACAGTGACTTTTTTTTTTCCTGTTGGTGGCTTTGGTTTCCTGTGGCGAAATGGGAGCCTGGATGAAAAGTATTCTATTATAGATTCATCACTGACCTTGGCGTCTGTGTGTGTTTTTGTTTTAGGATGCTGAGTTTTACTCTGTGGATCTGGAGAGGGACAATAAAGGCTTTGGTTTCAGCCTTAGAGGGGGTCGAGAGTACAACATGGACCTGTATGTGCTGAGACTCGCTGAGGATGGAGCAGCTGTCAGGAATGGGAAGATGAGGGTATGTGGAGCTGTGATAGTATTTTTTCAATCAGCATGTGAATATTGCATTATTTATTTTATTGTTTCAAACAATGAATTTGATTCTGAGGTTATTAGATGCAATATCATTTAAGCAAGTAATTTATATTACATTATATTTTATTATATTATATTACATTGTATTATATTATATCAATTATTATACCTATTTTGCAATTAAGTATAATTAATAAATATTGTTTGAATGCACATTTTATGTACATTTTTGTTGGTTTATTTCTTTAGAATATTAATTTTAATAATTTGTATTATTGTTTAAAGTGATAGATGCATTTGATTTTGAACATTTATTACAATAACAAAGTATATTTCAATAAGCAAGTAATATACAAGTATTATATTATAACTGAACACAATGCCTTTGTCAAAAAAAGATAAAAGTTGTTTACTATGTCCTAACTAAGCATGCTTGTACCATACAGATTATACAGCATTTTATTTGCATTTCTTTTGTACTCAATTAAATTCTGTTAGCTTCTGAATAACATCTATATAACTCTTCATTGTCTGGTAGGAAACTAGTCATCTTAGAAGTGTTCTTAAACCACATATTTAAAAGTAATTGAGATACCGCAAGATTAGCCCCCTTTAGCCTCAATGCTAACTACAGAAATGCACAGCCACAGTGCTAAGCTCTGCAAGATGGATGAGAGGATAGCAAAACAGCGAGTCTGTGAAGCGCAGCCAGTTGTCAGCCCAAGTGGAAACGGTACTCCCTTGGCAGCAAAGCTCTGACAGATATCCAGAGGCAGGGAGGAAAAATAGAACAAAGGAAACTCTACCTTCCTCTTCATCCACAGTTTTCTCATTGCATGACGCTGTTTACTGGATGTCGGCGCTAAATATAGGATCCATCGCCTTATTTGTATTCTCTCCGCATCCCTGTAGGTTGGAGATGAGATCCTGGAGATCAATGGAGAGAGCACCAAGGGCATGAAGCACGCCCGCGCCATTGAACTGATCAAAAACGGTGGCCGAAAAGTCCACCTGGTCCTAAGGAGGGGGGACGGCTCGGTGCCAGAATATGGTGGGTCAATCTACGAGAACATCCCCTTCTCCCCTGTCTTCACCCCTTGAGGAGTTTTCGGCAGCACCACCACCACCTCTTCTTTTCCGCGCACTGGCCCTCTTCTTTGACCTCTTCCTGGGTGATGGGGCTTCCACTCGCTGCTGTTGCCCCCCTTGCCTCTGTGCACTGCCTAGGGGACTATGGGATGTGGCTTTTGGGTGGTGGTTGTGGCACTTGCTTTTCATAATACTTTCACGAGATTTGAGAAAAAAGGCAGAAATATTAACGTTTCTAAAACTGGATATACGTTTATTGTTTTTCAGAGGAAAAAAATTAAAGTAAAAATATGATAAACTCTGTCATGACCCCTTTGGTGAGGTGGCATGACCGCGTCGGTGAGTTGTAACATATTTATGATATTTATTGAAGGTGAATGTAAGCTACTGAGAAGAGTCTTTTAAGGAGACTCCATGACGACTACAAATGCATTCTGGTATCATTAGCCATTTCGGAAAACTCACGATACTGTATTCCACTTAGTCACAGAACCTTTATTCTTTTCTTTTTTTTTTTGCACGTTGTAAATGTCAACTGCTTTTTTGCAAACTTTACAGATGGTCCTTAAACTCCACATTTCCATCATCAATTATTTTTGCATCGGGATATCTAACAAACTGTTATCGAACGTTACATCCTTTCATTTACAGCCAGAAAGCAACTCACTTATTGAGCATAATGTCAGTGCCGCATGATGTCAGTGAATATCTAAATGTGTTTTTGTTTTATTTTTGTTATTTTTTGTCAGTTTCCATAATATTTATGGAACAATTCATGTACTAATTTGCCACAGTTCATTTTTTTATGCAATTAGTTTTTTTTGTTTATTTTAAAGATGCTCATTTATGTATTTTGTCGAGTTCAGAATGTGATATAATGTGTCCTTTCCTGCACCAACATGATATCTCTGTGAGGTTGTATATTTTTATACCATTTTGTACTTTTTTGTTTTTTTTCTCTCATTTTTTTCGTTTTCTTCCATGTCTCACCTCTTTCTGTTTGCAATGTAAAATGCTTCATATGGTGTGTGTTTGTGCACAGAAGCTTGTTACAGCAACCACATCCCACTGTCTTTGGGTTGATTCGCTGCTGAGTGAGGATGTGTGTGTGCGCGCGTGGTCTGTGTGTGTGTATGTGCGTACGTGTGGTTGCGGCTCTCTCTGTTACTGTTGATTTTTCACTCAAGGGTGGGGGCGTTTTATGGACAATCTCTATCTTTGACTAATTGATAAAATAAACACTGTTTCCATTGCAAAAGAGCATAATTCTCTCACGACTGTTGTTTCAGGGATCTAAATACTCTGCTTCTCTCTCTTCTTTTTTTTTTATCTTTACTTTTCTGTTGATCTGGGCTCTTCCTTCCACCCCTAGCGATGGTTGCTCCCCAAGTTGCTGCTTGTATGAGATCTGAAAAGACAGGAGAGCCTGCTTTCTACCAAAATCAGACCACGGTTTGTAGATCCCGTGTTCCGTCTCATCACATCTCTGGCAGTTTTCTGTGCTGTGGCTTCCACTGTACTGTCCCCTTGCAAGTTCATTTACACAGAATGCATTGCCAGTGCTGTGGCCATTCCTGACATTGTGACCTGAATGAGTGGGTTCATTCTTGCATTTAAAGTTTGCCGACATCCCCACGGATGAAACGAAAACCTCATCAGTGAATGCTATTTTTATTTTATTATTTTTATTAGTGGGTGTTGTCATGCGTTCCTTTTCTTTTGTCGACGTTTGCCACCAACCAAAGCCATTAATTTTGGTACAGGTAAAATTTCATTGACTCTTTGGATTCCTATCAATATTTGGCATGCTAGGTATCTGACACGCACACACATGCACACACTAAAATAGCACAAAAGTGCTTCTACATGTAGGGTCTTAATTCTTCAGGAAAGAATCGTTTGGGAACAGAAAGGTTTGCCTGCAAGTTTTGATTCAGGTTTGTTACATCCATTTTTCTAATCATCTAGACATGCCTACCACAAACCAGTTCATTATGTTTGTATTTATAAATTAATTTTAAAAGCATCAAATGCATGAGTTTGTGTCAGATGAGTTTCATCATCATTTGCATTTGCACTAAAAACTATTCTCAATTGTTGCAGAATCACTAAGTATGTTAACATGCACAGTTACAGGGTTTTTTGTGTTGTCAAACTCCATTTGTCTCTGTCCAAATATACATGGCAATGCATAACTGAAAAAATGATCGATTGAAATTTCAGGTGTCACCGCTGTCTTCCAAAGCACATTGTTGAGGTTATTTGTAGTCTCATTAACATGTACATGCTGAGCAATGCACATGTACATGCTGAACAATGCAGGCTATAGTTGCATTAGCTAGGTATGATAAGGCTGGATTCCACTACACGACAACACTAGGGATCATACACTTGCCAAACTTGAAAGCAGTTACAGAAAAAAACTATCATAAACGAAACGGCAGCTAATCACACTACCAGACTTTCACATTGTTTAAAACCTGGTAAAACCTATGTAGAAGTGCTGGTCTTGTTGCTGGGAGATGGATAACAGATGAAAGCAATGTGTTCTAAAATCAGCTCAAAATATTAAACATGTTATGACTGAATGAAATCATAATCTGCAGAAAAGAAAATCTTCTGGGGCCATCATGCACTACACAGTTTTCTTTGAAATCTGTAAAATCCTGCTAAACAAAATCTGCAGATTGATTTTGACTCCAATGAGTGATTATAGCCCCGCAATCCCAATTCTATTTTATACCCCTTCGCTTACTTCTAAAGTGCCTTATCCTTCCCTTTGCCCCTTGAAAAGAGTTGCAATAGGTAGTGGTGAAAATACTCCCTTAAGAAGTAGGACTCCACTACTAAACCATTTTACATCACCATTCATTGTATAAACACAAAACTGTTAGCACTGTTCGTTTACAATGTGTTTACATATTCATGGTCGTAACCACAAGAAAACAACAGAGTAATTGACATTATGGTTGATTATAGACTTTAGACAAAAATAATTGCTTTTCTATCTAACAAACAGCCATACCTATGCCACTTTAAAACTATGCTCAACCCCGTATAAGATTAAATGGACAAGTTCAATACATGGTCACCCTTAAATTTGCACTGTTGTACCTAAATGTTGGGCCACATAGGAATGGTGTATGTGTGTACCCTGATGACGTTGTGGACCCTACTGATGATGACAATTATGTCACATGGACAAATTGTTCTTTGCATTTCAAACTGCAAAGAAGTGCATAAATCCGAGCAAAAGTTGTGTAGTGGATTCAAGTCCAACTTTTATTGTGCATGTTAACGTACTTAATGGAGACTGCAGTCTAGTCAACCTAACAACCTAACCAACAACAACTCTTCATGGAAAATAATACTGAAAAAAGCATTCACAATCCATTGGATGATACTTGTTCAGGCAGTATGGGATAACCTATAATTACTCATATTTTACAGACGGCATCAACGACGGCAACGGCCTCGGCGCCGGTGCACAAACTGTTTCGGAAGTGAACTCAGCTCCTCACGAAAGTCGGCCCCACCCACCATCGGAGTCCAGCTATCCACCAGACCTTCACAAATCATCCCGAAATGACAACAAAAGGACACGGGAGTCAGGCCAACGGGAGCATGGTCACCGGTCAAACCACCGCCACAACAACCACAGACACCGCTCCCCTGAAAAGAAGAGCAGGAACAAAGGGCATGGTAAGGACAGTGGAACTTCAAAGTCTCACAAGAAGAAGGGGGACAAGAAGAGATCTAGTACGGATGACTCGCATCATCACCACCACCACCACAGCAACAGCCGCAACCAGTACCACCATCACCATCAGAGGCACCGCTCCCCAGAGAGGCGCAGAACTCGAAGTGCCGGGGACACCTTAGACAGTAGACACACCCAGAGAAACGGACGCTCACCAGACAGACGGCACCATCGCCACTCTTCCCCTCACAGACACAGCTCACCTCATCGCTCACCTCACCGATCTGGTTATCGCCGAAGCTCTCCTTATCGCCACAGATCCCCCTATCGCTCCCCTCAACGCTCCAGATACCAGTCTCCCTCAAGGCGTCCCACAGATAAAGAGTTCGACAGGGGGATGGACGTGACCCTGAAGGAACCTCCTCCTCCGAAGCCTCCATCCCGCTCTGAGAGCATTCCACTTTTAGACCGGCTCAGTCTGGAAGACACTGTAATGAGAGAGCCACCCAGCTACCGTCATGACCTTTCCCCTATGGAGCGAGCCTATCGAGAGTCGACCCTTCTCCGAGGGGCTTCTCGTGATGGCACCTTTCCCCGTGTTCGGACACCTGACTCAGATTCAGCTTTCCGGAATTACAACTCATTACTGAGGGGCCGCTCCCCAGTGAGAGGTGGGGATAGACATGATGCATATCGCAGAGTTGAGTCTCCAGTTGCAAGCTCATACCGAACAAGGAGTCTAGGTCGAGACCTGTCTCCCATTCGAGGGTTCCGCGATGAGGAAGGAGAGGAGGTTGAATCTCAGCTAAGCGGGTATTATAGCCCACTCCGATCCAATTACAGCAGAGCTAACAACAATGTACCTGAGCCGAGGAGGAATGCCTACAGAGAAAGCCCCAAAGATCTCAGCATCTGATTGGTTCGGCTAGAAGGACCACATACCCAGAGCAGAGCCCACTGTCCACTTGAGCCTTCGTCCAAGGACTGCGCAGACCCTGGATACTAAATTATTGATTTGAAATCTGGTGTTTTTTCATGGTTGAGCATCTTTACAACTCTCAACAGCAGAAGAATGATTTTGTCTCTTTCCATTGAAGTGTCATTTTTGCTTTCTTTTATGACCCTTTTTATAAATCTGCTAGCAGTTCTACAGAGTTTGACAACTATGTATAAAGAAAACGATTATGTGCCTAACAGTACCATTCTTGGTGTATTTTTTTTGCTTTTGTTTTTTTGTCCTTTCATTTTGTTTGACAAAGGACAGCCTTTTGGACTTCTATCTGATTTGGAAAGCTTCTGTTACAGAGAGCCCTCTCATGCACCGAGCAGCTCAGCCAACGTGGTGCTCAGACATATACTGTGCATGTCTTTACACTTTCAATGTCCTTTCTCTTGTTTATTTTCTTTCTCTTCCCCAGTGCCACTGTTTTTTAGACATTTGACCAGAGTATAGCACAAGCCTGCATTTGTTTGTATATTTTTGACAGTTTGCAGTATGTGTACATTCAGAGGTGATCATTTTAAAAGAATGAAGGGATAATGAAATAAAACTATGATGATAATGTTCAAAAAATAAAAACAGTATATATACACACATCTTGATGGTCTTTCTTTTAATTCTCCAGCTCAGAAAGAGGAAATGGGCTAGTTAGCTGGTCGAGCCGAGTGAAATGTATTCAAGATGGATGCGAGTGAGAGGCAGAGACTGTGTTTAACTGCATTGGGTTCTTCTCTAACACTTTGCCAACATGTCTGGAAAATAAAGAGGAGGAGAGAACAAAGACTTCTTTATCTTCTTGGCAGTTCAGAAGGTGAAGGAAAGGAGATTCAATACACTACCCACAGTCGACAGCTTTTTAAAAATCCAGGGAGAACTCCTTCTCTCGGTTATCAGATGAATGCGAGACTGAGCCTTCCTCTCTAGCTTAGAGAGAATGATGTGAATGCATAAAGAGAGAAGTGCATCAGGTGTACTTTGTTCTCTGCATCTCTAGTAGGGACCGGGTGCTTAGGGATCAGATGGAATTAGTAGCCTATGTCCATACTTGAGCAGCGTACAGTAAGTTGACAGAATGATAATAAATAAACATGACTGACCTAGAAAAGTGTTTTGATCTGTTTAAACTTTCAGCGGCGGTGGACAGTATTTTTTACTTAACTACTGTAATACATGTTTATCTGTATCTGTACTTTTATTTCACTACATTCCAAAGCAAAATACTTGTTTACATGACTACATTTCATAAACACTTATTTTAAATGGGAGAAATCACAACCCATCTCAAAGATGCCTTAACGGTGCACAATGAACTCATGTCTTGTGTTTTATTCTGATTTGTCTGTTTTTTTTACTGGAATTTTACACTAACAGGATTTACATGAGAACGGTAAACAAAGGTGTTTGAGTCTCCGCATATGTCATTCCCATGTACTAATCTCTTACTATTCAGCTATGCCTAGGTATATCCAGATTTTCATTATATGGCACCTTTTTTAACGATTCACTGATTTAAATGATGTGTGCTCAAATAATTATCAGTTGTTTGTGAAGTAAATCTACTACAGTAAACGGGGGAGCTGTTCAGGCCCACTGTATGAAATAATTGATGTCCATATGTATTGCACGTAACTAGCGTAGGCCTACTAGTCTTAACGTCAACACATTATGACGTCTAAATGATGTCTGTTTTATATTGTATGTAAATTTACATTCGCCAGCAGTACATAATATTTTTCAACGTTCTAGTATTCAACTTAAAGTGCAATTTAAAGCGCACATTTATGCACGTTTTTATTTCTTTTATTATATACTAGGCTATATTTGTGGTTATTTTCAATTGTTTGAACTTTATACTTTACCCACCACTGCCCAGGGCTTAGTCAATAAAAAGTCTTTATTCATTCATTCATTTATTCATTCATTTTCTTTTCGGCTTAGTCCCTTTATTAATCTGGGGTCACCACAGCGGAATGAACCGCCAACTTATCCAGCATATGTTTTATGCAGCGGATGCCCTTCCAGCTGCAACCACTGGGAAACACCCATACACACTCATTCACACACATACAGTACGGTCAATTTAGCTTACTCAATTCACCTGTACCGCATGTCTTTGGACTTGTGGGGGAAACCCACGTGAACACAGGGAGAACATGCAAACTCCACACAGAAATGTCAACTGACCCAGCCGATGCTTGAACCAGCGACATTCTTGCTGTGAGGCGACAGTGCTACCCACTGCACCGCCCCAAATAGTCTACAGCTAATTATTATTATGTATATGACTATTATTATTGTTTGATAATAATCTTTAAATATGTATTTATTTTAAGATATAAAAAGATGACTGTGCAGACCATGTACTATCTCTAATATCGGGCACAAGAGGGAAAAAAGGTTGATTCATTCCTGGAATAAAACAGTTGAGCTACCTGGTGTGAATGGTTGTTATTTTGACCTCATTTCAGTCCCACTGCTGCATCCAAGAATAGAAGGCCTACATTTTGGAGAATTAAAAAAATAAATGGAGTGACGTAAGCTATACACTGTTGCTCTCCAGACGTGCAAAGTATGCAGACTTCCCAACATCCAGATCAATCTATCTATCGCTCGTTCTATCTATTGTTCTATCTATTCGTTTTATTTATCATTCTATCTAGTGCTCTCTCTATCAGTGGTTGTGCTCGGCTCTTCTGTTTATGCAGGTCTGAATTTGTATTCTGTTGTACACTGGGGGAGGGTTGGACGTTTCTGGGTTGCTATAGTTACCTCAAGGTCATTTTTACAGAGTTTCATAGGTGTTTGTTTCCAGAGAGCAAGGTGCAAAAACCATAAAATGCCAATAAGAATAATGAATCAAGGAAAAATGGATTGAATTTTAAAAGTTTAATTTCCCTCGCTGTCATAGAGGACAGAAAATTAGTCGGTGAACATTTTTTTTTGTTTCATTTTCAAACATTTAGCACTTTTGTATAGATGACACTAAATTCCTTTAGATGTAATGAATATATAAAAATAAAATATATTTTGCTTAATTAATTGAGCACCTTTGTGTTTAACATAGTCTTTTGCAGAGGATAAGGTACAGTAGCCTAATATTCCTAATACTCAACTGTAATGTACTTGAGGGCTTTACTTGTTTTTAATTATGCTCAAATTCATTTGATCTAAATAAAACAAGTAAATCATAGGTTATATGATCAGAAATGTAGCAAACACTGATACGTGTAAATCATTTATAATATATATTTTAAATAATACATTTTGATACATTTAAAAAAGATGCTAAAACTTAGCAGCCATTACTTCAGTCTGTATCCTTCTAATATCCTGATTTGGTGCTCAAGAAATATTTATTTTTATTATTATTATTATTATTATTATTATTATTATTATTGTTGTTGTCATCAATTTTGAAAACAATTATTATTGCAGTTGATTGTGGAGAATGTGCTCTATTTCACTACACAGAAAAATCCATTGAAAGCTAAAGAGTAAACAATCTTTCATTAATTGCCCACCATAAGTGACCAGCAAATCTTCTACACAGTTCTCAATAAGCATGTTTCAGTGCATTAACTTATGAAACAACTAAAATGCATGGTTTAAAATACACTGCTTAAAATATACATCCACATAACAGCCACGTTTAAATAAAGGGCAAAGATATTCCTATATAACTGTATAACTAGTTGTACAACAATATTTTGACAATTGATCAAATGAATGAATACATGCTTGCTGTAAATATAAAAATAAATAAATCTTATCTGTCTTATATGTCTTATGAATATCATATTGTATATATGGTAACACTTTAAAATAATGGTCCGTTAGTTAACGTATTTACTAACATGAACAAACTATTAGTAATAGATTTATTATTAGTTAGTTCATATTAACTCATGTACATTAACTAATGTAAACAACCACTTTGGATTTTAATGTTGAACTTTGATTAATAAATGCTTTACAAGATTATTGGTGCTTAGTTAATGTTAGTAAATACATCAACTAACATTAACTAATGGAGCATTATATGTAAATATAAAATCACATATTTTTATAATAAACAAATATTCTTGATATATTATTAGAATAATTATAATAATTGCACATATAATACATTTTTACATCAAATCATTTTTTGAAATGTATCTATACAACTCCATCTTTCATTTCAGAATTTTCCCTAAGTCCTGTCATAAACTGCAGGCATTTTCCACAAATAGCCCAGAGCCTGAGCCTCAGGCAGAAGAAGCTGAGCTGGAGGAGACGGACGAGGTCTCAGTCTTAGACTTAGAGCTGGAGCTTCCTTCCTCCTCATCCTGGAACGGATCCTTTCCACAACACACCGTCATCATCATGGAGTGTCGAAACTGCTTATTCATAAAGACATAAATGAGCGGGTTGTAGAGTGCTGAGCTCTTAGCGAAAAAAGCCGGGACCGTCATAAAAACAGGGCTGAATTGACTCCCCTGGTGGGTGAAGATGTACCAGGCCACGCTGGCGTAGGGGAGCCAACATATTAAAAATGCGATGAGCATGAGGATCACCATTCGGGTCACTTCGCGCTCAGCCCTTTGTGTAGTTTCCGATTCTTGCTGCTGGGCAGCTGCAACCTTCACGGTGCAAAGCAGACGCCCATAGCAGAAAGAAATGATGATGAGAGGGATTGAGAAATGAACCACGAACATATAGATGACAAACGACTCGTTCTCAGTCTCAGGATTCAGCGTATAATAGTCCACTCCGCAAGAGCACTGCAAGCCTTCGGGGATGTAGCGGGACCATCCTAGGAGTGGAGGAATGGCACACGAACAGGCCATCGACCAAGAAAAGGCCACTCCGAGAGTAGCATGAAGTTGCGAGAAGCGAAATTTGCTGAAAGGCTTGCAAACGACCACCCATCTCTCAACAGCCAGAACAACCAAAGACCAAAGTGCAATCTCACCACCAACGGTTGCAAAAAGACCCTCCAAGTTGCATCCGGCCCGTCCCAGGACAAAGTATCCATGCATGGAGGTGTAAAAGGTCGTTGTAAATCCACCAAACACCATAAACAAGTCAGCCACCGCTAAATTCAGAAGGATGTAGTTCAGAGGCGTCCGGAGCTTCTTGTTTTCAATTGTTACATACAAAGTGAGGCCGTTGACAGGAATGCAGGTCACGATGAGGAACAGCATGTACGCGGCCATGCAGTAGAACGCAAACGGAGACGCCAGGTAGTATTGTGGGTATTCGTAAGGGCTGCGCACCACGCCGCTCTCATTCGACATAGGAACGTAAAAGTCTGGTCCTTCTGTGCCGTTCATGGTTGCTGCTTTGCTGTAGGTTGCTTTGGTATGGGAAAGCTGAGCGCACTCTTTTTGGCTGCCGTTACAGGACAGATTATAGATTAGTATTTTTTTGACCGCTCAGCATAATATGGTTTAGGCTATGCTTATGATAATCTCTGAGGTGCTCATAGTGTGATCGGGTCATGTGGATTGAGTCTGTCTACATCATTTGGGTTAGACAGGTCAGTTGATGGATTTTGGTTTATAGTATTCCAACACCCAGGGATGGGCAAAAATACATTGAAATGTATTTAAAAATAAAATACCAAATACATCAATTTTACATTTATCAAAATGAACTACAAAACACAGCAGCCACAAATGTATCAAAATAAAATACTGTATTTTGAAAATACTACAAAATACTTTTACAAGGGAGCATGCCATTTCTTCACAGATCTTCCATCACTAGGCATATTGGATAAATCCCTTCACCATAAACTGATTTAGTGAAGTAAACAATGTTTGACAGCAACAGCGTTTCTCTGAGCAAGTTTAAGTCAGAATCTCTGCCAACACATTCACCTCTGCTTCTGTACATGAGGAGGTATTCATAAACCTTTGTTTCTCTTTCATTTTAGTATACATTTTGTACAAATTTCATACAGAAAGTCCCGTCTTGAAGATGATCTTTTTAACACTGTAAAAACTATTTAATGCGGATAATGAGTTGGAATACAGTACTATATCTCCTCATTGTGCTTCTATCCATTGCGTGGCCAGTAAAATTGCCACCATCTCTTAACAGTCTTATATTTTAAAAGGGTGATTTTTATTTTGCTCACATAATAAAAAAAATGTAGATTATTTTTTTGCAATTGAAATCTTCAATACTTCATGTAAAAACAGGACTTCTGAAAACTACTAAAATCTTAAATCATGTTTTTTTGCAATTGTACTCATCAATGCACAACATAAAACATGATATCTCTAAAAATGGAGTTATATGCTTTGAGCTATTCATTTACAGGTGCTGGTCATATAATTAGAATATCTTATAATATTCTAATATAATCTAGATGATATAGAACAATGATATAGAACTAGACTGAGAAACCATTTAAAGCCCTTTGCAGGTGTTTTAAGTGTGCGTGTGGCACAAGGTGTCTTCAATACTGAACCTTTTCACAATATTCAACATTTCTGAGATACTGAATTTGGGGTTTTCATTGGTTGTCATCAAAATCATCAACATTAAAAGAAATAAACACTTGAAATATATCAGTTTGTGTGGAATGAATGTATACATTATACACGTTTCACTAGGGAAGTAAGTCAACTTATAGGACCAGCACCTGTGCATCCTGCTGCTGCTGCCGTGTAACAGGAGTCGAGTTTTTGACTAGTCTAGATGGACTGGAGTGTTATTAAATATTTGTGTCTCCTATGCTGTATTGTGCCACTTTGACATCTTTAGACAGACATTCTCTATACAAATCTCTTCATTGTCTATACAGTGCTCCTGCAGATCAACTACTGGCATTTGAAACACTATTGTAGGAATCGCCACTGTAGGACTTTTTTTTATGTTGTTTGTCTTATCTTCTTGCCATGTAATCAGCAATCATCAGAAATCCACCAAAAACTATTATTTGTACAGTTTACAAATTTTCCCAAGAGTTTTGCAGTTCTTCATTAACCGGAAGAGTCTCAGTTTACCCCCTTAGTGAACACCAGTACACTATCTTTAGGTGTTTTTTCATTTCTAAACTTCCTCTGCATCTCCACCTGCAGCACTGAGATTGATAATGATTATGTGCTGTGCTGATTATGTCCATATTCTATCTCATTTCTTAAGCAAAGATGCTGATGAATTGTACACTCTACTGCCATTAAATATTACTGGTCTTAGCATTGTGCAGTATACTATTTTCAATGGTTGTGAACTTGATCCCAAATATACCCATGCCATTTGGCAGTTATGTGTGTTGCACAATTTCCTTCCATACTCCAAGCATTGACCACCTTCATCAATATCAATTAATTTTCTGGTCTAATTTCAAGCCTAATTTTCAAGCATATAACTGAGAAAGCACCAATCAGAGGCTGCATTTTGAGGATGTCATCATGTAGACGTCTTACAAAGTATTTTACAGTATTTTAAAAATACAAAAATATAAGACACTAAAGTATTTTGATACAAAATATAAACCCATTTTCATAAACCCTATCAAATACAAATGACAAAATACTATTTTGTATTTGAAATACTTGTGTCATAAATACTGGCCATCACTGCTAACACCTCTGCCATTTCATGTTTTAACAGAATATATTATAGTCAGCTAAAAGCTGTAAGAGTTCATGAATGAACATGCACCTTTTTCAGAATAAAGACTCGGTTAGTGTGTATATTTTCATATGTGGTCTTGCTTCAAGTTGTTCACTGTTGTTAATCATCTTTTGATTAGATTTTTCTCTTATAGCTTTATATGTTGATCATTTGTGTTTGTCTCTAGCCTTGACCTCATTTGAACCTGAAAGGCTTCGACGTAGTGTTGATCATAGATACTGTATGTGTGAGTAGATGCCACGTTCATTTCAAGCAGGTTGACTTGTCATCACTCACAGTAGAAAATGTATGAGTTTTCTAAAATATTGCTGAGATTTAAAGTCTGCATGAAATAAAAATGTACAATGTTTATTCTGCTAGCACACATTGATGGTCTTAAGATGAAAAATTAATTAAGGCAAGTTAATTTATTTAAAAAAAATGTTTGTTTTAATAATCTTAGGAATCAAACAATTTGCAGTGGTTGATTGACAGTCCCACTCTTATGACATCAGTTTATTGACACGAAATATGCTTAGCCACACCCCTCTAACCATTAGATTGCTGCAAGTGAAAGATAAGAGGAGTGCCAAAATAATAACCCCGCCCCCTACTCAATAATCAGTTACAGTTGTAAATATGTTATCATTCATTCATTCATTTTCATTTCGGCTTTGTCCCTTTATTAATCTGGGGTCGCCACAGCGGAATGAACCGCCAACTTATCCAGCATATGTTTTATGCAGCAGATGCCCTTCCAGCTGCAACCCATCTCTGGGAAACATCCATACACACCCAAATATGTTATCATACTAAAAGAATAGTCTGCATGAACTTTCTATTCACACTGACTTTAAATTCCAGACCAAGCAGGATGACCTCGCATAGGAGAGAATGGTTTGGATTGTGTTTTTGTATATATTAGAGAAATATTATGTTTTTAACTATAGAAATGTCATTTAAAGGTCTTTTTTTACTCTGAAACTATCAAACAGCATGCATGTGTGATGCTCTAAACAATCACTTTCCTTTGGATCATTTCACAACACCCATTGACGACAAAAGCAATTAGTTTTTTTTTAACACTGCTATTGCAAAGAAAGAGAAAGAAAGGTGCATGCCAAATTGCATATGCACTATTCTATGCCATTTTGTAGGATAAGTAGTGCATACACAATGAAAATTCAAAACATATGAAGTGTACTTTAAATACCCGGATGATGCATCTATTCAACCGATAAACAGAATATTTTTGTCTCGATAAACAGATTTATTGACTGAACGGTTGCAGCTTTACTCATGTAGCAGAAGGGAAGGAGCGATCGGCACTAAGGTTTGATTACTTCATTTATTTCAGATTTCGCAAGCAAAATTCTTTATTTCACTAACCTGACAACCATTAAATGTTACCTGGGAATTTCCATTAGTATAAAAAACTTTAATGTTCTGACTACATTGTATTGTGTGTCATTTGTGACGTACTAACTTTTACACGCAGTATTTTTTCGTTTGTGGTGCTGCAGAACAGGAAGAAAATTCTGGAAAAGAATGATTGTCATGTGTTTGTTGCCTTTGCTGTCTGAGAACAGAGAACTTTTTGATAAACGTCACACAACTAAAACATCACCGTGGCAAAGAATTGCTGAGGCAATGGGAATGGATGGTAAGTTGAATATTTTATGAAAGTCGTAAGCTTGATAGATAGTTCTAGTGTAGTTTGTGTTTGTGATGGATGCTGGTGTTACAGTAATGCATTTCAGTTGCTGGGCTTTTGCACCAACACACTTTAAAAGAAAAAGGTTTTGTTATTGCCTTTGAAGACTCCATGAAGAACCTTAACCTTCACTTTTTAATTCCACAAAAGTTTCTTTATAGTAAAAAAAAAAGTATAATTCAAATGATTTTCACACAGAAATGATTAAAGGGATTAAGAACTGTTCAATGAAAGGTTCTTTGTAGATGCCACATTTGTTATTTTATGGCATCATTGGTTAAGTTTCCAAACTGAAATTGAAAATTGAAAATAAACATAATAAAAATCATATATCACAAAACATTTACACACTCGCATGAGGGGGTTTTTAGGGACTTCAAAACAGGAATATTCAAGGAATATTTTTTTTCTCCATTTCCCTTAAATTAATACTTTCCTTCAATTAATGCTAACGCACCTGCATTGATAATAAAAAATAAGCTGTGATGTATGTACATATACAGTACCAACATCAGTCATTAGGATTCTTTATTTGATTTGTGAGAGTTAAATAGACTGTTTTAGTCACACAACCCAGTGTGGAGGCAACAAATGCATTGTCAGCCAGACTACCTGTCATGTACCGCAGATCACAATTTTCAGAAAGGAATCAATCATTTCATGTTCGGTGTGAAAGCAAAGTTTGTGGGCGATTCACTTCATTTTATTTTCTCAAGCTCAGGGTGGAAGGGCTTTTAAATGCCTTCATCTTTTTAAATTTCCATCATCTGCTCAAAGCTATCGCAGAAATTATTTATAGACGTGTTTTACTCTGGTTGCAGACACACGGCCAATTTCTGTTCAAAAATGACATGTTTACAAAAAAGGCTATTATTGCTATAATCCATATATAATAATATACCTTAGTTATTTTTTGTAGCATGTTTTTGTTTATATTTAAATTTACTGTAGAAGGTTTTAAAGTGCATTACCTTACTATTACTATAGTATTACACATTACTATAGTCATAATTACACAATTTTTAAAAAATGTTAAGAAAAGAAACCACTACGGTATAATAGCACTTTTTTATTGTTATTTGATTTCAGTTATTATTTTAATCTGGTTCTGAGGCCTGGGTCATAGGAAGATATAATTTAAACATCAGGAGACAGTAAGGGCCCAGTAACTGCAGTTTTAGTCAATAAGTTCCATAGACTGAAAAAAAACTTCCCATGCGCCACCTTGTGGTGAATATCAAAACTCGCAACTCCTAAACAACGTCATTCTCTCTCTCTCTCTCTCTCTCTCTCTCTCTCTCTCTCTCTCTCTCTCTCTCTCTCTCTCTCTCTCTCTCTCTCTCTCATATATAACGTAATATACTAATATTTAAAGTAAAGGCAGTTATATATATATTTTACTATATATATTTAAACAGTATTTATTTAATTTGTTTTACAAACTACAGCACTTCCCAGTAATGGGTTGCAGCTGGAAGGGCATCCACTGCGTAAAACATAAGCTGGATAAGTTGGCGGTTCATTCCGCTGTGGTGACCCCAAATTAATAAAGGGACTAAGCCAAAAAGAAAATGAATGAATGAACTACAGCACAGTTTCATGTTTAATGCAGTAGGCTGACTAACAACCGTGGGGGCCCATGTTGGCCCTTTTCTGACACAAAGTACATACACCCTCTATCTATCCTAACAAACAAACTGCTGAAAATTAATAAATTAATAAATGCAACTTTGTGTAATTCATGTACTATTCTCAACTATAATTCAGAATTTGTATGATTTCAAAGAAAAATATAAAGAATAAAGTATCTTTTACTGTCAACACTTTTCATGCACACAAAATGGCCTTTAGATGATCAAACTGTTCTTATGAAAAATAAACATACAATAAAATGTGAGAGATTACGCTTAGGACTATATTGTTTCTTTTTAGCTAAACTAAACATATATTTAATACATAAGCATTTGTACTTCTGTTCTCTTAAACCTTAATGCTGAGGTTTGGGCCATTGTACGTTTTTAAAGCTGCTCTCACACATATCTTTGAAAAGAATGAAGCATTTTCTTCACTCTCCAGGAGCATGTGGAGGACTGGCTGTTTAATAGCATCTGCTTTTTTGCTTCTTGCCGGGGGAGTTGAATTATTTTATTCCAGGAGTGTATTAAATTATCAGCGCCTGTGACACAGAAAGACCAAACAAAGCTTTTCTCACATCAGCAGAGCTTCCTGTGTGTCTTAAACATCGCTCTTATCTCTCTCTGGGTCCTTTAGTGCTGGTGTGCTGGATAAATCTCACAGGACTGTATATTATAATGTTATTAATAGCTCAGGATCAGAAGGTTTTTGTGCTAACTAATGGTAACAGTCTGTGTTTGAATGCTTACAACCAAAAAAGGAAGAAGATTCAGGAAGAAGTTGTTTTTATGTCAGTATATCATTCGATCTATATATTGTTCCATCCATCCATCCATCCATCCATCCATCCATCCATCCATCCATCC
>CAIGQW010014353.1:349502-373201 GCA_903798125.1 Danio choprae | reverse complement strand
ATCCATCCATCCATCCATCCATCCATCCATCCATCCATCCATCCATCATTATATATTCAACAAACACTTCAAAGCATCAAGAAGCACTAGTAATACAAAATTTCAGGCACTATTTAAAGCAGTCAAAGCTAGAATATAAAGGAATTGCATTTGTTTTAATATCAACTTTTAAAGCTTTCTCAAAGTGCTATACTAATTAATACATTTAATTGTCTAAAAAGTATTGCTGCACATTGATGGGATAAGTTAAATAGCCTTATTTCTTAAACCATGCTTTCAAAAACATACTTGTCTTTACCTCTGATAAGAGGTTATGGAAAAAAGAAACATCCACAGATGGATCTGATCTGAAATTAATATAAGTTTGCATATTGTCAGCATAAAAATGACAATAAAAAGAAAAGACCTAAGGTAACTGACTCATATGAAACATAAATACTGAAAAGTAAAGAGCCAAGGACAGAGCCCTGTGGAACATCAAGTTACAAATTGGCTGTGATCCCTAAAACAAAATCTGAACCAGTCCAGGGTGATTATAGAAACACTAAAGACAGCCTCAAGATGGTTTAGTAAAAAGGCTGTGTATATCCAGAAGAATATGGACAGTCCAGAACTAATCAGTTAGATTGTGGATAAAAATCAATAGGATAAGAATTACGCTTTTTCAAAACTAGTGTTGGGCCTCACGGTAGCGCAGTGGATAGCACGT
Source organism: Danio choprae (assembly GCA_903798125.1). Classification (NCBI taxonomy): domain Eukaryota; kingdom Metazoa; phylum Chordata; class Actinopteri; order Cypriniformes; family Danionidae; genus Danio; species Danio choprae. The sequence continues at coordinate 372,492 of CAIGQW010014353.1, read as the reverse complement.
TCGCCTCACAGCAAGAAGGTCGCTGGTTCGAGCCTCGGCTGGGTCAGTTGGCGTTTCTGTGTGGAGTTTGCATGTTCTCCCCGTGTTGGCGTGGGTTTCCTCCGGGTGCTCCGGTTTTCCCCACAGTCCAAAGACATGCGCTACAGGTGAATTGGGTAAGCTAAATTGTCCGTAATGTATGAGTGTGAATGAGTGTGTATGGATGTTTCCCAGAGATGGGTTGCAGCTGGAAGGGCATCCGCTGCGTAAAACATGTGCTGGATAAGTTGGCGGTTCATTCCGCTGTGGCGACCCCAGATTAATAAAGGGACTAAGCCGAAATGAAAATGAATGAATGAAAACTAGTGTTGCAATGGCATGTACAATCTCACTTTTCAGTGACAATTCTTAGAACAGCCAGACACAAAGAGCCAAAATAATTAAGGTTTAATTAAACTTGAGAGATCAAGTATGGAAGTTGCTGATTTCAAACCTAAGCACCAGCAACAATCGGTAAGTGAGAAGGTTCTGGGAGGAGATTTCATACCTTAATGATGATACCAGGATACGTGACACTCATTAACCAACCTCAGGTTTTTGGAGTGTAGACTTAGTAGAATGTAGAGCAGAGAGATGAAGAGCAGTGTGACATGGGTAATCTTTGGTTCACTGAAGACATTTAGAGGTTTCATTGTACATGTTGGAAGTCAGAAAATCACTGCAATAGTACAGTCAAAATAAAAAAGACAAGGCTCTATAGAATTCTGTCAAAGTCAGGTGTCATCAAAGACCACCTCAATAGCACAGATAAAACTTGATGGGATTGTTGTTGATAAAACTAGCTGAATGGAGAAATTGTGTTGTATATTAGTGGCAGGGAAAACAAGGTCTGTGCTTGTAGGTGATGATCTTTCATCCGCTAGAGCTCTTTATAGTGGCCTTTGGATTGGGCAGTATGTCTATGATGGGGCAGAAATAGAGTGTATGTTGAGAAGTAGAATGAAACACTGAGGATCCCCCATGACCAGGTGATTAGATATTGCTCTACAATTCTATGTCATATCATTCATTCATAAATACACTGTAAAGAAAGCAATTAGTTGACTTTAATTTGAGGAAACCAGTTGCTTTTAAAGTGATTCATTGACTTTTACTGTTGACAAGTTGACTTTTCTTTTAAATCCGTTACTTAAAAATGAAGTACTTTACTTCATAAGTACTTCAGAACTTAACAGTTCCAAGTAACATTGGGTTTCTTCCTTTTTTAAGTAAAGTCAACTTGTCGCTTTTAAGGCAATGTGTTTTCTCACTTTTTAAATGAACAAATTGCTTTTACAGTGTAAGAATATATTAGAAAAAAATCATGCATCTAGTTTTTGCTTTAAATTATACTCCGTTTTACTGTCAAATTTGCAGATACTGATACTTTGGTGTTGGCTTGCATTCTTATGCCAGACACAACATTTGGCTTTCTGGTCAGCTTTGGTGTTGTCAGACTAATATATTTGTTTCCGAAAGGTTTTGGGTTCTGTCTAGTCACTCTCCTAAAGAGCAGTGCTGAAGAAACTGCTGATGTCTGGATAGTCTCTCCAATTTTAGCCAGAGAGTGCTGAAACTCTGTAAGTGCGGCTGACCTCTTACTCCAACAATTTCTCTTCTTGTCCAGTTGCTCAATTTGTCTTGGTCGTTTCTTTCCTCTTCCCCAGTGGAATTTAGAAATACTCCTTCCCAGTTTCAAGCCAAGGTAGGTTGTTCTCTAAAATAGTTTTAATGTCTATTTTAACTTGCCGACTATAATGCTAATCTGCCTTGCTCCTTATAATGTGAAAATAAGTTTAATTGATTTAGAGATGACTTGAATATTAAAAATCAGGGGGGAAAAGCTCTAATTTACTATATTCTTTAATTAAATATAGATATAAATTGACCTCAAAAACATACCTAGTCAAGAGAACATTTTTTAAGAGGTCTTTTATTTCTTCAGCTTTATTTTGGAATTATTTCATGATATTATTATTTTATTTCAATTAAGTTATTTTAATGGCTGTAATAATAGTTTTAGTTTTAATAAGTTTATTCATTCATTCATTTTCTTTTCGGCTTAGTCCCTTTATTAATCTGGGGTCGCCACAGCGGAATGAACCGCCAACTTATCCAGCATATGTTTTACACAGCGGATGCCCTTCCAGCTGCAACCCATCTCTGGGAAACATCCACACACACTCATTCACACACATACACTATGGACAATTTAGCCTACCAAATTCACCTGTACCGCATGTCTTTGGACTTGTGGGGGAAACCGGAGCACACGGAGGAAACCCACACCAACACGGGGAGAACATGCAAACTCCACACAGAAATGCCAACTCACCCAGCCGAGGCTCGAACCAGCGACCTTCTTGCTGTGAGGCGATCGTGCTACTCATTGCGCCACCGTGCAGCCTTAATCAATGATTATTTGCAAAATCAAAATTGTGATTATTGAAGGTTTAAAACTAGACTAAATATAATCTATTTTATCTTTGTATCACTCAATAACTGCAAAAAATACTCAAGTGTAAAATGCTGAAATAAAACTGCAAAAACTGGCAACAAGATCATTTACATAGTGAGCCTGAGTTCGCATCTAGGCAGTTGGAAAACTTAAGAAAGAATAGAGACAGACAACCATGAATCAATCTGCCCTCAGCCAAGGAAAATGTACAACTGAGACAGACACCTACAGCTGGAGGGCCCTCAGTTCTATACAGTTGTGAAATATTGAAATATAAGAAACAGATTTGCTCATTTTGCCCACGATTTGAGCCATCAGACATCATAAGCATATTCTGTCAACAATGGTTTGGGTGATAATATGGCGTAAATTGAATTTGCTGACTTATGTGCAGCTTCTTATGGGTAAAATCTGCATAATGTATGCAAACATGGTGAAATGGAGTTGCGTAGGGTACACTTAACAACAAGTTCAAATCCATGAAGTAGTGGATTATGTGTAAAAGTACCAGTTACATTTATCATAGCTTTTGTTGTTACTGTAGGTGAAGTAACTTGCTGTTTACTGATGTTTGGAGTTCATTTTCTTCTCATGTTCATTTAGTTCATTTTGAGGTGAACTATCCCTTGAATTCAGAGACACATTGAGTAACAACTCACAAAAGACAGGGTAAATGTACTTGAAAAATGGACTTATGAGTAAATCTCAAATGACTAAGCAAAAAATACTCAATGTACATTTAGACATAAATCCATATAAAATTTACTTTAAAAATGTATTATATTATTATTTACAAATTTTTCTTTTGGCTTATTCCCTCATTTATCAGGGTTCGCCACAGCGGAATAAACCGCCAACTATTTCGGCATGTTTTACGCAGCGGATGCCCTTTCAGTCGCAACCCAGTACTGGGAAACACCCATACACTCTCGCATTCACACATGCTTTTACACTACAGCCAATTTAGTTAATCCAATTCACCTATAGCACATCTTTGGACTGTGGGGGAAACCAGAGCACCCGGAGGAAACCCACACGAAATTAATATTCATTTTTAAGTGTGATTAAATTAGCCAGGGCATTCAATAAACTGCAGACAAGCAGTGGAGGATGTGTCAAGTTTTCCAGCAGAACTTTCTCCTTCATTTCAAACCAGCTTCCAACGGTAAATTTCAGCATAGATAATTAGTATAGAATGAAACAACTCATCTCCACGTAAGAAACTCTGACACATACTTACAATTGGCAGGCAAATGGTCAAATCTTTTGTGCTTGCAGATGTTGTAATTTTCTCGATCTAAGATCAGTTTTGCTGTCTTTTTTATTTTTTTAAATCAAGATGTGGTTAGAAGTTGCTACAGAACAAAAACAAAAAAGTAGAGCATAGTTAATTTGGACTAATATGCTGTTACAAACATATTATTCTGGAATATTTTCCGTCAATCATTATTAAATTGAGTAGATGCTGAAACCCCAAATATTTTATCTTGCATCAGCTGGAATCTGTTTGTTTAGCCTCTAAATCCCCAGGATGGTTGCTAGGTTCATCAGACGGATAGATGGTTCAGTTTAACACTGGTCTGACTGTAGGGGTCATTTGATGTCATTTGATCGCGTCTCCTTAATGTTGATTAATTAGTCGCAGTGAAACAGTGATAGTCTGTTTGAACCCAGAACAAGTGATAAGCAGACAAATTATGAGCAGAACAGACCAAAATGTCTTGGCAGGGAAGAACAAAAATCATATCTGGAGACTGTAAGTTAGATAGATAAGATGTCCAATGGAGATATTGAACTCGGCTGTCAACTGAATTCTCACTTTCAGGGACATTATCCATGTCATTTACTAACAACTTATCAAATTCATTTTACGGCGCTGTGAGGCAATATGTAGGAGTTTCAGGTTATCATTCAAAACTGACTACTGACCTTGTAAGACTGCAGGATTGTCTTATGGAACATACTGTAACAGTTGGATTCCGGAAGTAAAAACTCTATTTTCTCCATGAGGAAATTTATTTTTGCTAATAATTGATCGACTGATCAACCACTTGAGAGCTTTGAAGTTGTTATATGTTTGTATGTCCTTTTGTTGAACTCATCTGTTCTTATTCATTAACAATGTTACTTTAAAAAATAGTTTAACAGTGGAATATGTAAAGAAAAACTACATAACCATGTTGCAATGCTCAAAATTACACCACATCACATCAGAGATTTGAAGAATTTAACTATATATATATATATATATATATATATATATATATATATATATATATTTAAAAAATTATGTTACAAGCTGTTTACACATTGACAGCAAAAAGTGATTCATCCATGAAAATTCTTTCATAATGCTCCTTTAAGATGAAAATGTACAGTACAGTACAACATACATAAATTTTATGTGCACACATTTATTTGAGTGGCCATGTACTGTAATGATGATCATTTGTAGACTTAATGTTTATGCTACCTTGGTTACATAAAAACATAATAATAATAATAATAATAACAATAATAATAAAAGACCTAGATTTCCACTGTAGTTTAAATGGATAGTTTAAAATGAAAATGCTGTCATCATTTATTCACCCTTTACTTGTTCAAAACCTATTTGAGTTTTTTGTTTTGTTTTTTTTCTTAACACAAAAAAAGATATTTCAAAAAATGCTGGCTGCTGACATGCACCTATTGACTTACATAGTATTTATTCCCTACTATGGAAGTCGAAGAGACCCAGCAACAGTATTCTTGAAAAATATCTTCTTTTGTGTTCAACAGAAGAAAGAAACTCATAAAGGTTTAAAACCACATGAGGGAGAATAAATAATCAGGTAATTTTAATACTACCTCTTTAACAAACTCCTTTTTGCAGATCTGCAACTGCAAACAACTGAATGTCAGGAATCAAAACGGTATTATTAACCAGCAAGTTTTTCTTTTCTTCAGAGACTTTAAAGGTGAAGATGACATTTGGAAAGTGTACAGGAAATATCTTCCAGAAGACACACAGCATTTATGTCCTCCATCCCTTGATCTAATCATGCAATTTCTTCTTCAACACTATCAAACTCGGTCGGCTTCTCCCTTTTCCCGCTTCGGGATATTTGGCAAGGCTGCTTGTCTCTCGCTCTCGGATCTTTCTCTTCTTCTCGTCTGCCTGGACTTCCTTCCACAAATTCATCTCTACGTGTTTCAGCTAATGAATCTGGTTTATGTTTCAGCTATTACAGTAAGGAGTACTAGTAGGGAGGAGGTTGCATCCTCTCAGGATGATTACATCTCCGAAATGACAATGCTGGACCGCCGGGAGAGGCGTGTAGAAACGCCTGCACAATGAAAGTGAGGTGGGGTCACCTACACGTTGATGGCACTGTCATATCCCACTCATGGCCTTTAGACACGTTGTTAAACCATCTAAGAGGTAGGAAGTGATGCTAGGTATGGAGATGTTCACGAGATGTCCTGAACAATAATAGGCTGGGTTGACAGGAGGAAGTGACAGGGCGACATACTTCTGAGGTAGGATGAGACGGGATGACGTTGGCCCAGTTTTGTGGGAAAAACCGAGCATGCTCAGCTGCCTTGTGGAACAAAGGCCACTGCTTGCACCTCTCGGGACAAACTGCAGATCTTGTTCAGCACGCCTGCTGCGAGAGCAAAAAATAGAAGCATTACACACTTGCTAACACACACAAACCTTGGCCAAAATACACAAAAGTATTTCAGAGGAGACCAGCTTTGATTGCAGGAATAGAGCCAACAACTGTGGACTGAAGGACTATAGAGGAGGTCAGGGATGGTTGTGGCTTTTAGTTTCAATGACTGTAACTTCAGACCTTGTTAAGGTTGTTTGTTACAAATAAGATTTGCTTTTAAAATTCATAAACCTGGTAAATAGTCAAGTGCTCTGCAAAATTCACAACATACAGGTTAAACTAGCAAAAGATACAGTTAAACAGAATGTATGCTTCTTCTGAATACATTTATAATTGTGACCAATCAAATGCACCTGGGGGGCGTTCATATTAATGATTATGTGTGCATCGTGACAGTCTGTGTTTTGTTCAGATTGTCCTGATTTTCTCTGGACTTTTACACTCACAGGATTTACATGAGCCACATATCGTGGCTCACGATATGTTGTTTCCATTTGCTGAGTTTTTATTATTCAGCTATGACTATATACACAGATTTACATTCTATTGCAACTTTAAGTATAATGTTTAGGATTGTCTGTCTAAGCAGTTTAACAGCTTTACTGTTTGCAGTATTTGAAATATAACACTGTAATAGTGTGTGTTCAGATGTAATCTTTAACTACTGTTCTGCAATAGAAAAACACAACAACATAACAAAATATACTACAATGCAAGTTTCTGGATTTTTTCCCCCAATTAAAAAAAAAAATCTGTTTTGCTGTTTTGTTCAGTGTTAATATTGCCTAACCAGCACAGAAGTACATAGCTACCATAAAAGACATCTTCTGAACAAACGTTATTTTAGGCTGATGCTACACAGATTATTGTAAAATCCACATTGTTCCCTCAGAGTTATAGCCATGCTTGTAAGAACGCTCAAGCTGCGTCGTTTCCCAGAAGCCGAGAAGCCCAGTGACGTTGTCCTCTCATATGTGTGTGGATGTGTTTGAGCGCAGTGACGTCTGTTTCGATCTGACCAGCGAGCAGAGAAGAGGAAGATGGCAAAGGAAAGGGATAGGAAGGGAGGAGTTGTGGGAAGATCTGCAGCAGCTTGGGAAGAGGTATTATTTAGGCATAAATCACACATTTTTTTCAAGCGTAAAAGTCTGACATAAATTACTGTAATGCCAGCTTTGTTTGCAATGTTTTGCTAAGTTTGTTCAAATATTTTCTCCAGTACCAGTTTAATCTGAAAACTGATTTCCCAGAAAACTACCATGAAAACACTGCTTGGCCTGTTTTTTTTTTGTTTGTTTGTTTTATGTATAGCCTGATACTGATAACATACTGTGTTTGGGGCATGGCTATCTGTTTGTTTGACCAATGACAGACAGGGGAGTGTTAAAGGAAATAAATGGTTTGATCATAGTTATTGTTTTTGCATTTTGTTTTCTGAAAATCCACATTCTTAGTTTTATTTTAAAACAGTACCATTCAAGTATTTCTGAATAGGTTACATTATGTCATTAATCAATTTTTACGTGGCATTTAAAAAAAAAAAACGTTTTTTTAGTCACTGTTTGACTCTCTCAGGAATTATAATGTTTTAATTGAGGGATTGCTGCAGAATGGCAATTGAGACAAAAGAGCTTCATACCATATGGTGTACAAAAACAACGACAGACGGGATAATTTCATATCCTGTAATAACTGAGTGTCTGAGGAAAATTATAAAAATGTAAAAAGAAAAAAAATTGTTCATATGCATTAGTGGTCAATCTCTTGTACACACGTGGGCTCTAATTATGTATAAAATCTCTGTGTTGCGATCCATGTGTGAGCTTGTGCTTGAGGTTTGGTAAAGGGGTAGGTGTCATGATGATTGTCTCAAAAGGATCCCAAAACGTGTGCATAGCCTGGAGGATCGTCTTCCAGACTGTTGTAGTACACCACAAACCACTTTAAACATCACATAAGAACAAATTATATGACAGATGCCCGTAAAGTTCAGAATAGGCTCTCAAGTTTGTCTGCTTTTCGCATTTTCTTCTTTGCCAACCTGAGTCAAGACGATGAATAATGTGAGACTTTTTATAAACTCAACACAGATATTGGAATGGAAGAGCCAGTTGATCCAATGCAGATGCTGCTGTTTATTGCCAAGGCATTGTTTGGTAAATTACCAGCTTATATTTGCAGTCTTTTATCAAATGATACTGTTGAAGTTTGGTTCAGTTCATACACAATGGTAATTCAAAGTGCTTTACATAAACAAGAATAAAAGAATAAAAATGATTAAAATGTGTTAAAACAGGTTTTTAATGAATGAAAGAGAAAAGAAAGATATAATAGTGCGATCTGTCAGACGTAGCACAGTGCTCATTCAGCAAAGGCAAAGCTAATTTAAAGGAAGGAAATTAGTTTAACTCAGTTCAGTTTAATACACATTCACACTTTAACATGCACATTACTTTTCAGTGACCTTTCAGAAATGCTGGGGAAAGGGATGTTTAAAAAACACATTTGGGTCCAATACAGACAAACCTAGGTGGTTGGATTCATTCATTCATTTTCTTTTTGGCTTAGTCCCTTTATTAATCTGGGGTCGCCACAGCGGAATGAACCGCCAACTTATCCAGCATATGTTTTACGCAGCGGATGCCCTTCCAGCTGCAACCCATCACTGGTAAACATCCACACACACTCATTCACACACATACACTACGGACAATTTAGCTTACCCAATTCACCTGTACCGCATGTCTTTGGACTTGAGGGGGAAACCGGAGCAACCGGAGGAAACTCACGCGAACACGGGGATAACATGCAAACTCCACACAGAAATGCCAACTGGTCCAGCCAGGACTCAATCCAGCAACCATCTTCCTGTGAGGCGACAGTGCTAACCACTGAGCCACCGTGCCATCCTTGCTTAACTTCCCAGATCGGGCGTGCTCAGGGTGGTATGGCTGTAAGTGTAATTTATTCAGTAAATGTGTTTTCCATCATAGTGCATGTGCGTCATGTCAGAAAAACATGTGTATGGCAACATGTTACTCTTGTTTATTCCTTCGAACACCTGCATGTTCTGTTTCATCTTCTGCAACTATCTTTTCTGGTTGTAGAGCAGTTGTGGGAGGGAGACTGAGGAGAAAGGGATGAGTGAAATGAGAAGACATATGGAGAAAGAAAAACAGAGACGTTGCACAACTCACTTTTCTTGCTTCGCCATTAGGTAAGTGGGAGACTGTTGTTGTAAAAGCACATTCCCTGGATGTTAGTACTATCAGCCTGTGCGATGGAGTGAATAGCACAGACGTTTGACTGTTTGTGAGCGTAGAGCTGAGTGGAGACAGATATACCAGCCCATTTGGAAAGGGCCATCTCAAAGAGGCAAGGGACAGTTTATGTTACAGAGAGAGAATACTCTGACATTACAAGTGCTGCACAGTTCAAATATGCCACTGCTATCCTTCATACTGTATATAGTACTGGAGATACAATGTCAAGTGGAAACAATCGCTCTGTTTTAAAACATAGAGTGCTGTCTTGTTGGTTGCTAGTAGCCAGATCTACTGTAATAGGTCTGCAGTTTGCCTTAGTAGTCAACGTTGCTTCCGAACACCTCATTAAACAATATTGTACACTCCCTAAGAAAGGCAATCCCAAACTGCATTATTTAAAAAACTGGATAACTACAAACAGTTCGTCCAAAATCACATCCCTTCCAAATATAGTATGTGAAAAACAGTATTTGAGCTGAGTAGTATGTCCAAATTCACAGTTTTCGAAAAACACACTTGGACACTTTATTTCCCATAAGGCCATATAAGACAATTTATGAATGGGAGACCCAACTGACGCAGGTAGCTCATGTAATAATGACAAATGGTGGATTTAGTACATTTGAATTCCATCCATACTCCTTATTTTGTAATTGTAAAAGTGATGACAGATTGAAAAGTCTAAAATTATATTACACTCTGAAATACTTCTTTCTGATTGGTCAATCATGCCATTGATGAGTTTGTTATTCCCTCAAAATAACCAGCAAAACTGATAATGAGTTGATTCCCCTGTATGCACTTATTCCGGCATTCTGAGGTTTTAAGCTAATCATGCTTAGCAAATTGCTAACATCACACTTTGCTGGAAAGAGCTGTGAGCCAAGTCTCCTGTGTGGAGCGGCATGCTATTGTATAAAGCATGTCAGATCATTTATGAGTTACAGAATGACTTATAAGCTCTGTTTCAGTTAGAACTGCTAGTTTAGACGGCATTGGCCGACCTACTGTACATAGCTAGTTGGTAGCGATGCAGCTCACTAGATCTTTGAACAGAGATACTGCAGGTACTGTATGTTGAAATTCTCTGAGGCATCTGGCTACTCTTATCGGTTTCATTTGCTTCTTTTCATCCCCCTCGCTCTCTTTCTTTCCCTCTACATCTGTCTCTCTTTTTTGCTTCAAAGATTTTTGGAAATATTCATCTACATACCAGAGAGATGCAGAGAGAAGCATTACCATACTATTATTGCTACCACAAACATGGAAGTGCAGGTTCATTTCTTATTATTTATTCTGTGTTTTGTTCTCGGGTTGACAGTTTTTATAAACACAGACCAGACTTTTTATCTATGAAACATTTGTGACTTGCAGGTGCAGTAGGACTGATTAATTCAACTTGTGAGAGAATCTTGTGTATCAGCATTTCGTACAGTAATGAAGTGTGGTTGGTTTTTCAGTATTTGACCGAATGTCAAGGTAAATATTCATTTCTAGACTTTACTAGAGACACTGTCACATTGACAGATGCCAGTGACATATTCCAAGAGCTTGCCACTTCGGCGGTGCCAGCTGTTGGAGGCCCACACTAGATATCTCACACGCACACACTCTCTAGACACCTCATTCTCATCATTCTTAACAAAGAACATCATTCAGAGGTGTTGAATGACATACAGCAGCCCCAAATAATTGCCCTGAGAAGACAGAGATCTTGCAAGTGAGTGTTTCTATATCTCTGAGTGCACTGCAGATTGGGAGTTTTTACAGTAGATGCAAGCGAGAATGACAGAGAGATTGAATGTGAGCTACTCTACTCACATCTCTTCCCTACAGGCTTCTTTCATACATTTCCCCAGTCAAAATACATGCAATTATGGGATACTGGGTCTAGGAAATTCATGTGATTGTTTGTGGTATTTTGATGGTCTCCTTTAGGGAAGTTTATTCATAAACTAATTTCGAGAGGAGCACGTGCTTGTGATTGACTGCAGCTGGTCCCGCTAATGCATGATCCACCAATCAGATGATTCCTAAATCGCTATAAATAACCAGAGTATCTCACCTTAGCCATCTTCATCCCGAAGAATCCACATGCTATTAACATGCATTTTAGTGATGCAATTGCAAGTGGCTAGCTGAGGCACATAACAGTTTTCACTTAGTATTAATACAAATGCATCTCTTTGGATGACTTGTGTCCAGAGTTCATCAAAACCCTTCTGTCACACTGGAGGTCAGAAGTCATCTTTAAAACACCCAGAAATTAAACCAAGAATGCTTCTCACACTTGTACAATGGTGTGCACTTCTTTGACAGCCATGTCAATACAACACATCTATTTTAGGTATATCTTGCCACTCCTTAATTCCACCAAGCTGTTCAGGAGAACTGAACATGGGACTAAATGTTCAACCTTTCTCTCAACGTCTGTTCTTTCATTTTTGCCCATGTATGAGGGTGATTAGACGGGGTAAACAATCAAAGCTGGATGTTTAGGGAAGCAAAATACAAAACTATGACAAATGGTCCATATCCAGTCTGCAAAGTTATCTCTTATGGATTCCACTTAAGTGCCTCATGGACGTCCTTTAAAAATATTATAACGCGAGTTGCCTAGTCTTAGAAATCCTGCTTGATACTGTATATCTCTATTAATGTGCATTGTCATCATTGTAAATGTCACAGCTTCTTTATTTAATCAGACTTGTTTCCAGGAAGGCTGGTAAAGATTGCTGCACATTCAACAACCAGGAATCCTGTATACTTAAACCAATCTAAGGACAACTTAAAATCTGCTGAAGTGTTTCCAAAACCTGTGCCATATGCATCCGATGCTCAGCCTCAAGTTCTTGGGTGGTGCTTGGCGTGACGTCTGAGGCAGAGAATATTTAGGTTAGTCAACTAGCATCTAGCATGTAATTCTGTTCTCAGCATGGAAAACATGTGATGCTAGGTTTGTCCGCAGGTTAATACTACCAACACTGTTAGGGGTAGATGGCCTTTGTGATGTTAAATTGTGAAGATCTAGAGTTTTCGTCAAAGGGCGTGTCCGTGGTGGGCTGACAAATTTCAGTGTTTCGCCATGGAAGAGGAAGTAATTATAATTACCCACACAATGTCCAATCTGCCTGAAAATTCACATGTTCGATGAGATTCCTCTCCTGAAGAAATTTACGTGCTAATATTGAGTCACAGTCATAGCGCCCCCTGCTGACAGAAAGAAGTTTGCCACAAATCAGCAACTTTGTCAGTATTTTTAAAAATATTTTTCAGCTTAAATTAATATTACCCAATGTTCTTTGTCATCATTTAAAAATGGATGCTCCACCCAAACAAATTAAACCCATGTTGTTCTAAAACTGAATGGCTTTGTTGTTTCAGTGAAAGATAAAACAAGATATTTTTAGAAATGTCTCAGAGCTTCTTGTCAACACAATGGAAGTAAATGGGCTTTGTTGTTCATTCTTCACGATTTTCTTCTTTGTGTTCTGTAGATGAAGGTCAAGCAGGTTTAAAAAGACATGCAGGTCAATAAGTTATAACTGAATTTTCATTTCTGAGTGAACTATTATTTCAACTTGTTTGGAAAAAAATCATACATGCTAAACAGCTTCAGATGTTTAACCTAATATGCTTCTGTCAACTCTAGCCTTATATAAACTTCCATTCTGTCTTCTATTTATCCATAAATCTTTCTCATTTAACTGACAATTTAACAAAGCGACTTTTTTTTAATAATCTGGCCTCAAGCTTGTTTGTGTGCAAGTCTTTCAACAGTTTTGTTTGTGGCTTGTCTCCCTCCCTGCTGGGTGTAAGTACACTTGTGTGTGTGCTGCTTCTTGTCAGGAAATCAGTCTGTTTCTGACATCACCCTTCAGCACACAATCATACACTCACCCTTTTAGCCATATTTTACCAATTGCACCACTGGTTTTGCATGCAGAAAAATTGCACATACCTCTGCTGTTATTCTTCATCTTTTTCCCACTATGTAGTAAATGAATTCTGTGGTTTATTGCTGTAAATACACACAGGTGTGATAAGGGTTTACTGTCTCGCAAGCTCAACATTGGCTATTTTTGATACAGTGTACAAAACCCCCTCTAAACAATTTAAAGCTGCCTTCACAATAGTTCCAGAAAGTATTAACAGAATCACAAAACAGAAACTAATAATGACTTTAGTTCTAGGAATGCAATTTGAGGGAACCAAATTAACTTCTACCTCAGAGCAGGGTAAAATAAAGCGATTGGTGAATTCATGCCATACAAATCCCCAGTAAAATATTTTATGTGTAGTTATGTGTAGTAAATTATTATGTGTAGTGCTACATGTTGTCATAGTTGACTGTTGCTGTTTTATTCTTATAATGTATATGCATACGTTTCATCTCCATATCACGAAACGCACAACATACTATGAAAACACAGCTTCAATCATGGTGTTTACCATCCTCTAGTTGTTGATTTTGTTGAATGCAGCACTTGATGTCAATGTTGGATAGTTGTTATCATTTCGGAGTTCCTAGCTAGTGAAGAAAATTACTCTAGCTCACAGAAAAATATATTTGGTGGCTAGATTCTGCGTAAGTCCCATATACACCAGAAAAATGTTTTATCATAATATAGCAAAGGATAAAGCCACCAATGTATTATTTTTAAATTGATTTTCATAGTCCATTCAAAATGGATCTATTAGATAGATGGATCAAAATTTTTTCATTAAAATATCCACAAAAAAACAAAACAAACTCAAAACAGTGTTATATACAGTATTTTTGAGGATTTGTAGTATCTCAAATGCTTCAAGGAATGTTACAATTCAGAGAAATATACAATTTTAAGTGATGTCACAGACCCTCTATTTCCAGTTTGGTTTTATGAAAAACAGGGAAACACCAAAGATGATTTAATGTTGTGTGCTATATTAGACTTCACTGGAAGTGGTGGACTGTGGCATAGTAAAAGTTCTGCTGCTTGTGTGTCATGTTGTTGTGAAACGTCATCAGCAATTACTTCAGTGGTCATATTTCATCACTTTCAGCCTTAAATTATGAAGCTCTCTGCTTCATACTACCATAATAGTAAGTTTTGAATACTTTAGCTCACAGGTGTCAAACTCAGTTACTGGAGGGCCACAGCTCTGCACAGCTTAGCTTTAAACCTAATTAAACACACCTGATCAAACTAATTGAGTCCTTCAGGCTTGTTTGAAACCTACAGTTAAGTTTGCTGAAGCAGGGTTGAAACTAAACTATGCAGTTTGACACCCCTGCTTTAGCTCAACCATGAACATGATTTCTCCAGGAGTCTCGTAGGATGTAATGAACTCCATATGATTCCACACTCATGGCATCATCAAACTATGCCTTTGGTTGTTGTGAATGTGCACCCTCTAGCAGCTAAAATTACATACTGTGACTTTAAGTTGCATTTTTGTCAATCTGATGGAAAGTGGACTACACTAATTTCTGGTGCAGTGGTTTAAAATGTTTTGAATTGATCTATTTTTGTCCACTTCCAGAGGTAGGTGGAAATGGATTTGATCAGATCGCCTTCATAGTATAAACACTTATGTAGTCAGATGTGAACAAAGAGCCTAAAAACTGCATCTACTATATTTCTACTGAGCTAATATTATGGGACATGTTGTGGGAAAATGCACCAAAACAAGGTATTCATACTTCACAGATTGAGAAACACAGAAACAGTAGTTGCCATAAACATTATTTTCATTCACTTGCATTCCAACTTACAAGCTAAATAACATGGGTTTGTATATTCAGCAGTACTTAAGTGTTGCACTACTGTAAGTGCTAATGCAAAAGTGCTGGAAAGAGTGCTGAAATAAAAGAGAATGGTCATTGTGAATGGGGTCACAGTGCCATTTCAAGGACAACTCACAGGTATCACATACCAGATATATGACCCTGGATCACAAAACCATTCTTATGTTGCATGGATAAATATGTAGCAATAGCATATAATACATAGTATATGTCAATAATATTGAAAATCTTTAGAAATCAAGAAGCATTAAAATATTAGGTAAAGGTCAAATTCCATAAGGATATTTTTAAAATTTCCAAAACTTAAATTGCAAAGCACTTAATTTGGACAACTTAAAAGTTGAATTTCTTCACTAAATATTAAGATTTTTTCTAATCAGTTTTCTAACCAAACAGTTGTATCTCGGCCAAATATTATTATATACTAAAATACATACTCATATACTAAAATATACATCGATGCGATGCTTATTTATTCAGCCTTCAGATGATGTCAAAATTTCAATTTTCAATAGTTGACCCTTGCAACTTATTTTGTGGTCTAGGGTCAGATATATCATTCAGTTTAACAGTCAATCGTTTCACCAAACATGCAATAATTCACTTCAGGACTGAACAAAGTGGTGAGTTTTAAGTGTGTCGCTCCCCCCTTCCCCCTTTCCCCCGAGCTTTCACTTAATTCCCTGGACTCTCATAGAAAATGTGTATTTGAATTTTAAAGGCACTGCACTTCATGTCCAGTATGAGAGCCCCTTTTTTAAAAAAAGGACCTGTGTAAGGTTGCAGCTGTTCATAAGTTCTTTCTTAAACTGGAAGTCCACAATAGGGGCTTAGTAACTACTAGCTAGTTTGTAACTAAATTTGTTCTTACTTTGGTTGCACCACATGTTCTTAAAGCAAATCGTAGTTAGTAGGTCGTAAGCTCTCAGTAAAGTCATGCGTAGTCTCATTGAATGATGTAATATCCATTAAAAAGCATTTACATCATTAAACTGCTTTAAAATTCTGCAAATAATGCGTCTATGTGTAACTGTCCTATGAAAATTAAAAGACAAATTACATTTTTATAGTACATTACATTACAGTCAGTCACTATAACAGACGATGCAGTCGTGAATGCATGTAAAATACATGTCATGAAGAAATTCTCGTTTTATTTGATGGATGAAATGAACACAAAACACTCCTTGAAAAAAAATGTAACTCTTCTTTCACAAACCAAAAAGAAAAGTGAGATTTGGGAGGAAAATAAGGCTGTGAGCAGAGGGAGATCATTCTTCATTATCATCTCGAGCTCCTCAGCGTAAACTAATCGCCGTCATCTCTTTTCTACCGTTATACATGGGGGGGATGCTGCCGTAAATATTTAGTTGGAACGTAGCGGTACTCTTAAACTAAGTCCTGAAATACCAAAAATATTCACTCAATTCTTAATAACACTTTTGAGATGCTATGAGAACTCAACATGCCCCATAAGCTGACAGGAAGAACACCTGGACAAGTGAAAACTTTTCAGAAAGTCCAGCTGCCACAGTTTTTTCAGCCTTCCACATGTCAGCTCTTTTGAAGTGGTTAACCAGCACTCCAAATGACCCGGGCAGCCCGCCTTGAACCTGAGCCAGCTCCGTTGAACACTCTCCTCATCGCCACCTTAACACACCCCTGTGGGCCAAACCCTGTTGTGTGGGAAAACTTTCAAATAAGGCAAGCAAGAACGGGAAATGGCAGGAAGGAAGAATTAATAATGTATCCGCATCCACAACACATAGCAAGGACCCAATCTAACACATCCGTTAATTCAAATTGCTTTACTTTATTCATCAGCTCACGCCGTTTCCTCATTCTAAAGCAATTCCTGGATGCTTTTTCACCACAACCCACTAAAACACTATAATGGTTTTAACACTAGACTGGTAATCGGATATTCCCCAAAAGCTCACGTCTGAATCTGCTTTGGGTCTTGCAGACAGATTATCTATTGTAGTGAGCGAGGAGTTGACGATTCCTTCATATTCTCCAGAATTGCAGGCCTGTTTGGTTGTCTGAGTGTTTGAGGGTTGTGGTCACCCGCTGTGAGATTTAGGATTAAGCATGGCTTCTAATTAAAACTGTTAATTACAAATCAAGAGGATGAAGAATATGCTCTGAGGAGGTTTTCAAGCCACGAAATGCACTCCTCCACACTAGTTGTGGAATATTTTGTTCATTGAAAGGCATTCTTAAGAGTGATTTCAATTAAATAAGACTTTGAAAGTACATGCTGCATAAGATGCTTGAAAAAAATAGACATTCCATTTTTATACTCACATATATTTAGATTTTTATTGCATAGAGTTGATGTTTTGAACATCTATATAACTGCAGGAGGGATGCATTAGGAAGAAAAGTATCTGTGCTTCAATATGTTGTTTTTGTTTGAAGTGTCAGTTTAAAATGAGGTGTTGTGCGCTGAGCTTTGTGTGCGGTACACTGGGTATCTGCTGAAGCTATCATGGTGAAGATAGCAGCTAAAAATGTTTGGGTTTTGACTTTCTTTGTTCCTCATCATAAATCATTCAGTAACACAGTATAGATTAAAATGAAGAACGGAGCTTGATTTTTGTTGACTCTGAACCATCATAGACTGTGCTGCAAACTCTACCTCATGTTTAAAAATGCTTTTGATCTTTATATAAATATAGAATCTTATTTTGGCACAGAATACAAATATATTATAACAACAAGATCACTTAAAAGTGCAGTTCTGACAACTGCACCTTTTCTTATAGTTTCAAGATGTAAATGCAAAATTGTAAGATATAACCCTGCAATTCTGAAAAAATAACCTCTGAATTGAAAGACAATTCTGGGAAAACAAAGCTCAGAAATGCATAGCATAAAAAACTCTAGAGAAAAAAGAAAAAAGTCAAAAAATGATGAGACAAGCTCATAATTCTCAGGGAAAAAAGCATTACAACATGTAAACAAAAGAATTACAAGGTGTAAACTGACAAATAAAATATAGGACTTGAAGAGAAGAGAAATTGAAAGGGTAAAAGTCTGAATTGTAGGATGTAAACTCAGAATTACCTGAATTAGCTACAATTAGGTGGAAAACAAAGTCTGAATTGTAAGACAAAAAGTCCCTACTTCCATTATCATATGCAGATATCTGATTAGTATTACAATGGATATTTCTGCACTATGTGCAGAAATCTGGAATCTACTGTACTTCAAGAAAAAAACTGAAGGGATGCTCAAAAAATGTTAATATAACTCCATCCCAGGAGGCCACACTTCCGCACATCCTTTGGCGTGAGAGAGTAGATGAGCAGCATGGGTGTACTGTATGTAGGCCAGAGAACATTCACTACGCTAATTGCTTCTTGTCATTGACATAATTCCTGGGAAAATGAGCAAAGCCGGCACATCTGAATGTAAGACAAAGTATAGCACCAAGATTTTGTTTGTTTGTTTTTTCTCATTTAAATGAGATTAAATGCTCAATGAGCATTTTTGTTGGTTACTCCAAATACAGTTTTTAGCCCCTTTCAAACATGTAATGATCCAAATCCTCAGGAAATCTTTTTAAATAGGCATTTAACTGCCACAAAACATGAAACAAGCAACATAAAGTAATTTTTTGTCAAATATAAAGTCATCACTGGCCAGCAGTTTTTGGCACATTCTGGTTTTGCAGAGTTAGACATTCCTGGGTCAACATATTTGGTTGATCCTGGAACATCAGTCCTGTCAGAAAATTTTGTCTACACGTAATCCCTACCTCTAAACCTAACCCTACTAATAAGTCATCCCTAAAATCAGAGGGAAATAATAGGTGAATAACAATGATAGATGAACATAGTCCTGATTGTAAGCTTAAACTTAACATAAGCATAAATTTGTTGTACAGAGTAAAACCATGTTCAGCTATTTTTTCATTAGCGTGGGTTGGAAAAAAATGCATCTATTCTAAAAATTATTGTAGCAGTGTTTTCTACTGCACATGTTTTGCTATCTATGTATATTTTGGTGCATTTACTGAGTCTTAATAAAGTTAAATAAAAAGTTACAAAAAAAATGTTGAATGCAAGACTGCCATTAACTTCCTCATTTAAAATATCTTCATTAATTTAGTTGCGAGGCATCAATCAATTCCACATGCAAACATCTTTTTATAAAAATCATTAAACTGCTTTAAAATTCTGCAAATAATGCGTCTATATGTAACTGTCCTAGTTTTTGCTGAACCTGAGGAACAAAATTGAATTTATTTTCCTTTCGTGCTTCAGGATTGACTGTGGTGATTATAATTACCACAAGCATGTGGTTTTAGACACTGATTAAACATTTCCCAATGTCACAAGACATTCGGCAGACATTTTGAATGTACAGCATATCCCAGATGAGCTTATGCCATGTGTTTCCACTGTAGCATGTCTAGACTGAATGTTGGCACCATATATCACCTCTCTCTCTACTTAAAGAGAAGAAGCTGATGTCATAATAAAGCATAGTAATGCTGGATAAGCCTGTGAAGACTCAAAATGTATGGCAAGCCATTTTAATATTTAATTATTAAAACAAACTAGTTTCTGAGTATTAACTACTAGCGGCTCAGAGGCTGAAGGGGGTCCAATACCAGACGCACCTCACTGCGCCATGCCATGCCTTTTAGAATTGTTTTCTATGAGGGTACACCGGTGCTGCCATTTGACGTTAGTTCGCATTGCTTAGTAACATATAGACAACCATGTAAAGACATGACCTGGTGTACGACCAGCTTAAGTGGTTAGCATGGTTAGGAAGGTTCAAGTCCTAACAGCACCAGGAGGCCTATCTGTATAGACTTTGCATGTTCTCCTTGTGTCTGTGTGGGTTTACTCCAGTGCTCTGGCTACCCACACAGTCCAAATATATGCGTTATAGGTGAATTGGATAAATAAAACTGGCCGGAGTGTGTGAATGGGACTTTCCCACTTGCTGGACAAAGTGAGATACGCACATTCAGAGACAAGTTCTAGTATATCGTACACAATTATAGACTATATTACAAAAAAGATTTAAATTTTAGGGGTAATGACTTATCATTAGGGGTAATGGAATATTTTGAACGACATTCAAAGCTTAATTCTAACATCTCAATAGAAGCTTCAAATGTAAATATGACATGACAAATTCAATTCAGTCTTATATGAATGGTCAGATCTATGGTCATTCTAATTGGTATAGAATTCTGCTAGTTCCATTGTTTAAAAGGCACAAGTAACTAAAATATTAAACAATAGTTTCTAATAAATAAGTACTTCATGGAGAAATGGTATAAAAAAGTATTAGCAAAGGGCGGCATGGTGGCTCAGTGGTTAGCACTGTTGCCTCACAGCAAGAAGGTCGCTGGTTCAGTTGGCATTTCTGAGTGGAGTTTACATGTTCTCCTCGTGTTTGCGTGGGTTTGCTCTGGTTTCCCCCACAGTCCAAAGACATGCATTATAAATGAATTGGGCAAACAAAATTGGCCATAGTGTATGAGTGTGTGTGTGTGTGTGTGTGTGTGTGTGTGTGAATGTGAGAGTGCATGGGTGTTTTGGGTTGTGGCTGGAAGGGCATCTGCTGCGTAAAACATATGCAGGAATAGTTGGCAGTTCATTCCACTGTGGCAACCCCTGATTAATAAGGAAAATTAAAGAATGAAAGTACTAGTGAAATGTTAAAATCACTTGCCATAATGTCCCTGGCATCATTCAAAAAGTTATGTGTTATGAAAATAGCTCTTACAGAACATCCACAGTTGTCTGGTACCTTTGCTCATGGCGTATCAAATAATATTTTGGAATATTGCCTTCTTTTTTTTCTCTTATACACATTGATAATGCAAGCAGTTGGCTCATGGCCAACATTACACTCTGTTTTTGGAGATTGCGAACTAAGCACTTATCTTTTCCCCTTTCTTCTGTAAAGGTTACAGTCGGGTTGATTTTCCATAGGGTTTCATAAATGTGCTTAACCAGATGCTTTTGATTGTTCTGTTTGAAAAACAAGAAACTGTGTTGTTTGAAAGAGGTTAAATAGGTCAAATTCCACTAAATGCAGTAATTCCCATTTTATTTATGGTGCACTTTGCTTTTCTCTATAACTGTTACTCAGTCAGCTTGCTTTTTATGAGGCACAAATTCAAGCTTTGACCAAACCGCTAAAAAGCAGCATCATTTCACTGTAAATTGCAAGAATGGTATAGTGATCATAGTACATTATATTTAAGCACAGCTCTCATAAAAAATGTATTGCAATTAAATGTTGCCTGTGGCCTTTTTTGAGAATCCAGACATCAAGATACTTCAGGTATGTCTCAAAGATTGCATGCTTTAATTTATTTAAACAAACCACAAAGACGGGCTTTTCAAACCATTTCTATAAACTTGAAGATGAGAAGGAAGTAAAAAATAATCGTAAACAACTAAAGCTGCTTCCTCGAGAGCTGAGCTGCACATCTGGAAGTCCCTCAAGATTAAACACGCACTTTTTGACCTACTACGAAACCCTCGCTACAGTAACAAAAACAGCTCTGCCAAAAAGAAAAGAAAGACGATAGCTTGATAGGTAAACTGTGAGCTCAGAATCTTGGTAGAAGATTAGATTTTTGGAAGTTTCCAGTGTTAGATGAAATCTCCCATTAGACGCTCATTCATTTGGCAGGATGGGTGGGTGGTTGTCACATTCCCAGTAGGGTTTCACAACCCACTCAACAATCTGCTCTATAAACATGAATGAGAATGATGATTCTGAATGATAAATATTTAGCAGTGTTTGTTTAGGTTTTTTATGTAGAATTGAAGAACAAAAAGAGAACTGCAATTACAAATACATAATTTGATAAATAATAAAACATAAGCCTGGACCACAAAACCTTATGCTGTCTAATGCTTATGCTGCACAAACATATTGTGGGCTATTGGTCAAAATGACAGATTTTTTTCCCTAATGCCAAAAATCACTCGAATTTTAAGTAAACATCATGTTTAATAATGATGTTTTGTATTGTAAATATATCAATACTTTTTGATTAGTAATATGCAGTGCTAAGAGTATCATTTGTTCAACTTTAAAGGTGATTTTAGCACTATTTTTTTTTTTTTTAAACCCTCAGATTCCTGATACTCAAACATCTCATCCAAATATTCATTAACACATATTATTTATTTATTTTCCAGGTGAATTTTTTTACGTTGCAATTTTAATATTAGCATTCACATGTTTTTTTTTTTTTTTTTTTTTAATCTCGTGTGCTCACAAAAACTGCAATTCTTTTGAACAAAAAAAAACTGTACAGATGTTAACCATTACAATTGCAATTCATTCATTCATTCATTCATTTTCTTTTCGGCTTAGTCCCTTTATTTTTCTGGGGTCGCCACAGCGGAATGAACCGCCAACTTATCCAGCATATGTTTTGAGCAGCGGATGCCCTTCCAGCTGCAACCCATCACTGGGAAACATCCACACACACTCATTCACACACATACACTATGAACAATTTAGCTTACCCAATTCACCTGTACCGCATGTCTTTGGACTTGTGGGGGAAACCGGAGCACCTGGAGGAAACCCACGCCAACACGGGGAGAACATGCAAACTCCACACAGAAATGCCAACTGACCCAGCCGAGGTTCGAACCAGCGACCTTCTTGCTGTGAGGCGATTGTGCTACCCACTGCGCCACCGTGTGGCCCCAATTGCAATTAACTGTTTTTAATTTTAATATATTTTAAAATACAATTTCTGTAATCTTCTGCATTATTATTCCAGTGTTAGTGTCACATG
>CAIGQW010014353.1:313001-329502 GCA_903798125.1 Danio choprae | reverse complement strand
ATGATACCAGACAATGAGTGAACGGAGTGGGTGAGTCTTTATAGTGTAGTGGTGATGACTGGAGCAGGTGACGGTGATGAGTGCACAGGTGTGTGTAATCAGTAATCGGGTGACTGAGTGCGTTGTGTAGTGGCTGGAGAGTGTGACTGGTGATCAGGGCTGATAGAACGTGCAGGGGGTGTGACAGTACCCCCCCCCCTCCACGGGTGACTCCTGGCACCCTGGACCGGCGGCGTGGACGACCGCGGCCTCGAGGAGCTGGACAGTTGGGATGTTGCCGGTGTGTTGAGGATTTCCTTGACCTGGTAGATGTTTTCGCCCATGACTTCTGGTTGGGCTGGAGGGGGAGGCAGCTCTGGGTCTGTGGAAGGAGGAGAGATGGGATCAGTGAAGGGTTTCAGGAGAGAGACATGAAAGGCAGAAGGAATACGGGAGTGAGGTGGCAGGTTGAGGCGGTAGGTGACAGGGTTAATTTGAGAGTGAATGGTATATGGCCCTATGTAGCGGGGACTCAGCTTTCTACAGGGCAGTCGGAGACGGATGTTTTGGGTTGACAACCACACTTTATCTCCAGGATGGTATATTGGGTTGGGTAGTCTGCGGCGGTTGGCGGCGTCAGTATGTCTCCGTACTGCCCGTTGGAGGTGTACATGAGCTGAGTCCCATACCCTCTCGCTCTCCTGGAACCAGTGGTTTACCGCGGGCACTTCAGAGGCTTCGCCGGTCCACGGAAATAGGGAAGGTTGGTATCCAAGAACACACTGAAAGGGGGTTAGTCCCGTGGATGCTTGGCGAAGAGAGTTCTGTGCATTCTCTGCCCACGGTAAGTACTGGCTCCAGGTGTTCTGGTGATGAGCACAGTAGGTCCGGAGGTAGCGTGAGATCTCCTGAATCTTTTGTTCGGTCTGCCCGTTAGTCTGTGGGTGGTAGCCGGATGAAAGACTGATCGATGTCCCAAGCAACTGAAAGAAGGCCCGCCAGACCCTGGAAATAAATTGCGGTCCCCGGTCGGAGACGATATTCTCGGGGATACCATAGTTGCGGAAGACATGATGGAACAGTGCTTCCGCGGTTTCTAAGGCAGTAGGTAGGGCTTTGAGTGGGATTAATTTGCACTGCTTAGAGAATCTGTCGACCACCACCAATATAGTTGTGTGACCTCGAGATGGAGGTAGATCTGTGGCAAAATCTATGCCGATGTGGGTCCAGGGCCGGCGGGGAATGGGCAACGGCTGGAGTTTGCCCTCAGGAAGACGGTGTGGAGTGGTGGTTACGGCGCAGACCGAACACCCCCGGACATACTGGGCAATGTCCTTGGCCATACCTGGCCACCAGTATTTCCCACGCAGGAGCGAGAGGGTTCGCCTGCTGCCCGGGTGTCCTGAACCGAGGGAGGTGTGCGTACTTTCGAGGAGGGTAAGACGGTGACTGGATGGAACATAGGTTAAACCTTGAGGAAGATCCGGAGGGGATGGCTCCTCGAGAGTGGCGGCACGAATTTCCTCGTCGATTTTCCACAGTATGGGAGCGATGGAGATGGAGGGTGGAAGAATAGGTTCGGGAGCCTCTGGAACAGGATCTGGTGAGTAAAGACAGGAAAGGGGGTCCGCTTTACAGTTTTTGCTCCCTGGCTGGTACGTGATGGAGAAGTTAAATCTGGCGAAGAACAGTGACCATCGAGCTTGTCGGGCGTTCAGTCGTTGAGCATTGCGAAGATACTGGTTTTTATGGTCCGTTATCACGGTGAATGGAAACTATGCTCCTTCCAGCCAGTGCCGCCATTCCTCGAGGGCCAGTTTGATGGCCAGTAACTCACGGTCCCCTATGCCGTAGTTCTGTTTGGCAGAAGTGAGTTTGCGGGAATAGTACGCACACGGATGGAGAGCTTTGGGTTTGTCAGACCACTGGGAGAGTACGGCCCCCACTCCTACGTCTGCCGCATCGACTTCGACCACGAAGGGCCGTGTAGGATCCGGGTGTCTGAGGATGGGTGCTACGGTGAATTTACTCTTGAGAAGTCGGAAGGCGCGATCCGCCTCGGAGCTCCAGGCGATGATTTTCCGACCCCCCTTGAGGAGAGATGACAAGGGTGAAGAGATTGAGCTGTGGTTCTTTATGAAGCGTCGGTAGAAGTTGGCAAATCCTAGGAAGCGCTGGAGCTCCTTGACGGTTTGGGGTACCTTCCAGTTGTTCACGGCGTCCACCTTGGCGTTCTCCATCTGGACCCCCGCAGCGGAGATCACGTAGCCGAGAAAGGAGATGGTGGACAGATGGAACTCACATTTTTCGGCTTTGAGATAGAGTCGGTGCTTACGGAGACGTTGCAACACTTGACTGACTTGGTCATGGTGGTCTTCTAGATTACGGGAGTAGATGAGTATGTCGTCAATGTATACAATAACACATTTATGGAGGAGGTCCCTGAAGATATTATTCATATAGTTTTGAAATATGGAGGGACTGTTTGCTAACCCATACGGCATGACCAAGTACTCATAGTGACCAGTAGGGGTGATGAAGGCGGTTTTCCACTCATCTCCTTCTCGAATACGGATCAGGTTGTACGCGCTGCGGAGATCCAGCTTACTGAAAACTCGCGCCTCCCGGAGCTCCTCAAGAGCGGCTGGCACAAGTGGTAAGGGGTAAGCAAATTTCACCGTAGCTTCGTTTAACACCCGATAATCGATACACGGCCTGAGCCCTCCGTCCTTCTTGGTTACGAAGAGGAAGCTCGATGCGGCAGGAGACTTGGATGGCCGAATGAAACCCTGGTTGAGGGCTTCGTGGATGTAGCTCTCCATCGCCTCGTGTTCAGGACGGGAAAGAGGGTAGATGCGACCGTGCGGTAACTTGGCGTTGGGCAACAGGTCGATGCTACAGTCGCAGGGCCGGTGAGGAGGTAGTTGAGTGGCACGTTCCTTACTGAAGACATCCAGGAAAGCGTGGTAGGTGGGAGGAACGTGCCGAGTGAGGTCCGTGGAAGAGTGAGCTACAGTGGTTGAGTGAAGGGGAAGAGATGGTTGGTGGTTCGATAAGTGATGAGTGTGTTCTTTGCAGGCCTTACTCCAGTCGAGGATCTGTCCGGTGCTCCAGTTGATGGTAGGCTGGTGTTGGATCAGCCAGGGCCGACCCAACACAACATCAACGTTGGCCCTAGGCAAAACCAGGAGGTGGAGTTTTTCTCGGTGGCCAGGGAAGATTGTTAAGGTGACTTGGCGCGTCCGACGGGTGATCTGGCCCTCGCCCAATGGTGAATTTTGGATGGTGTAGATGCGATACCGGGTTTCATTAATCACTGTAGGGATGCAATGTTTACTGATGAAATGGGTGGAGATGAAGTTTCCAGTGGCTCCGGAGTCCACCAGGACATTGATGGAAAAAAAAACAAAAAAAAAAACGCAAGAATTAATGGTTAGAGTGGCTTGAAGATGCGGAATGGTACAAATGGATGGGGTGATGGAACAAGCACTCACCATGGGACGAGGCGGACGGACTGGGCAGCCAGAGATGAGATGGGATGCTTCTCAACAGTATAAACAGAGTTGAAGACGGAGTCGTCTGTTGCGTTCAGCGGAGGTAAGGTGGTAGGCGTCGGTGATCATTGGCTCCTCGGAGTCGGCTGGAAGAGCAGCTGGAGGATGAGATGGTGCTCTGTGACTGGTCGTAGGGGTGGATCAAGCATTGAGGTGTTGAGAGACGCTGATAGCCTTCCGGACGAACACCTCCAGATCTGCGTTGTCATCGTAGATTACCATATGCTGGCGAACGTTGGGTGTCAATCCTTGACGGTAGGCGGCGAGCAATGCTACTTGGTTCCACCCACTACTGGCGGCGAGAGTGCGGAACTGAAGAGTGTACTCATGAATGGTGAGTTTTCCTTGGGTGAGTGATATAAGCTCGTCGTGGACTGATAGTGGGGTGAGTGCTGTGCCAAAGACTTCTTTAAAGTGCTGGGTGAAGGAGTGATAGGAGTGAAGGACTGGGTTGCTGGCGTTCCAGAGACGTCAGCCCATTGCAGAGCTCGGCCCGTGAGGAGAGAGATCACAAAGGCGACTTTGGATATTTCGTTGGGGAAGGATTTTGAGTTGGTCTCGATATATAGAGAACACTGCAGCACGAATCCAGCACAGGTCTGGGGATCACCAGCGTAACTGGCAGGACGAGAGAGAGCTGAGCTCGACATCGCGAGCGGGTTGATGGGAGGATTCGTGGGCTGTTGGTTCAGCGGGTATGCTTCCGGGTATGAGTCAGCGGCGATCCCGGAAGTATTAGCGAGACCGTCCATAATCCGGGAATGTATTTGCGGGTCTGGTGTCCTGTCACGGATCACAGAAGGCAGAGACAGAAGTATCTTTCACACAGTGTTTATTAAAACACAGGATAGTCTGTGCACCGAGGTGCGAGTAAGCAGTTCAATGCAGAGTCAAACTGAGATGTAAGAATCACTTCCCTTATGCAGAGCAAGCCGATGACAGGGGTTAGTCTCTGGGTACATGGAGTAGCAGACAGCCTTGGTTGATGATCGGGAAGAGCAGACGAAGAGTGTAGCGATCATGTGAAGATGATACCAGACAATGAGTGAACGGAGTGGGTGAGTCTTTATAGTGTAGTGGTGATGACTGGAGCAGGTGACGGTGATGAGTGCACAGGTGTGTGTAATCAGTAATCGGGTGACTGAGTGCGTTGTGTAGTGGCTGGAGAGTGTGACTGGTGATAGAACGTGCAGGGGGTGTGACACCTGCCCCCTTTCTGAGATTTTTTAGATTGCAAAGAAAGCGTTTTGCAAAGATTGTGGGAATTTTTCAAAAATACCTAGTGCACTATCCAGAGACCATTGGTCTATCGCCTAAAAATATTTTTGTCTGAGATTGACATTTAAGGCTTATTAAGGATTCTATGGAAACCTCTTTCTGCCTCAGAGGAACAAAACAGTTTCCCATTTTATCTGCAAAATAGATGAATGTAAATGTTTATATTTCAGACCAATATTAACCATTTCACATAATTGTGATTTATAATTGTCACTATTTGTTGTAATTATAACTTTATCACACAGTGTGACGTTGACATTTTAATTGCCATCTTATTGTGGCTGTGCATTTTTTCTTACAGTTTTCACTGACACACATTATTTGTAAATAATACAAATAATTTTTTCCTTTTTCCTCACAATTGGTTTTTATCTTCAGTTTACATCATAATGTGACTTTAGTTCTCAAAATGTTAACTTTTTTGTCATGTAAGAGCAACTTTATATCACAATTGAACAGTTAGTCTCTTATAATTGCGTGACTTTAAATATCAAAATGTGACTTTGTTTCCCATTACTTTATTTTTTTTTTTTGATTTTTCCTTTCTTACTGTGAGGTGGAAAAATGCTTTCATACAAACATTATTGATTAACCGCTTAGTCATTTTTTCCCTCACAAATTTACCCAGCATACTACACATCCAAATGTGTACTTGTGTATGCAATCCATTAACATGTATTCAATTAAATCCTAATTTCAGATATTTCTCTCTACCCCTCCACATTTTTTCCTCATAAGAATATGTTACATAAATTAGGTAAATTTCAGAGACATTGAGTGACTGATCTCGACCCTACTTTAAACACTCAAGGCAACTTTCAGCATCCATTCAAGCTTTCTAGTTCTTATCGTCTCATCAAAGCCAAGAGGAAGTGAAGTTTACAGTGACTTGAGGTCACCGATGATACAAGATTGCATATCCAACACACTACAGTCAAGCTCTCTCTCCCTCATTCATGCTTTCCATTGAAGAGCCTTACAGCTGGTGCACAGTAAAATCCATATTCACTCCTAGAGTGAAGATAGAATCTCCAACTCCTTTCATCTAAACCTGTAATGGAAAACTGTTTGTACTTTGCTTTGTCTAAATCTGTAACCCAATGAATCCCATGAAGCACCAGATTTATAGTCACTTTAGAGAAGGTATTGTAACTGTAAATAGAGAATCCCTTTGCTTTAAGGAGCAATGCATATTAATCTAAGATGTTAAAAAGATAAGAAATCAGCCAACCTACGTCTTGCCTAATTAGTTATCAAATATGCAAAGTAGCATTTGTTACTTCCGTGAATATCAGTAAAAAAAGTTTTTAATTTCAGCATACGAGACTACATCTAAGTTTCTTTTAAGCTCACAATGGAAGAAATGTTAAGAAATAATAATTAATAAAAATAAAACAAATTAACAAGAAACCAAAATAAATACATTACTAAGAGACTTCACAGAATGAACATGACCTCGTAGCTTTAAAAACGTTTTATTCAAATTCCGAATGGATAATACTGTGTACTGTATGTTTGCAAAGAAAGTATGCAAAGAGCACTACATTCATAAAAATAAAAAGTTATCGCTCACTTCAGTTCATCGCTATCTTACAGTTTTAATCAATGGTTTAAGTCACTCAAATTTCTGACTGACTTAAAGTAGACTCTGGTTGGATGATGCTTTTTGACAATATACGAAAGTCCCCTCTGATTTCTTGGGGTCCAAAGCAGCCCATTGGTTAAATCAGTATGCCTTATCACTAATATTAACATCAGCCACTGAAAAACACATTATTAGTCATATTAGAATCTCAGTTGACTTTAGCGGTAATATATTCTGTTAAAGATTAAGCTAAAAGTCAGATTTTCTCATTTCCAAATTGCTATTTTCTCCTCAAAAGTATTGTATTAATACAGTATTATTACATGTGTTACATTAGATAATCTTTGCACTGAGGCAGTGTGCTTATCTAACTTATCTAACTGAATGTTCATACATAACAGCACAATCTGAAGTTGTGACGAACATAATGCACGTGTGCGTGATAATTATGAGTAACATGTTCAGTGATTTTAAACGAAGTTTAGGTCTGCACGCTACATTAGCGACACATATGGCAGGAGTGGCTTTCTGGGAGAGGGGTGTCTCTTAGAGTACGCCCAAGTCTAGGCTAAAGTAATCAGCAAACTGGAGACCACCACAGTTGCATCGACCCCCTTTCTGGTATTATGCATGCAAACCAAGAGCTCCGACCGAGCGCTTGTTTAGCGACATGGAAGTCACTTCTATAAAGTAGAGGAGAAACGCTTTGGATGCAGCAACCGTACGGCGGAAAGCCCGGCTTCAAGGGACAGCGGAATACTGTATTCGGGCTTGCTTGCATTCATTTTTCTAAACGTGGACAATCATGGTTTTGTTCTCCTGGGGAATTAGTTTTTTAGTATTACTCTCTGATCTAATGAATGCACTAGCTTCAACGGGGAGACTGCGAGGTTCAGAAAAAGGTACGTGCTCTTTTCACGATCGTTTACTCTCTCATTCAACTCGGTACCTTGAGGCGCGGAGAATGAATGACTTTCCTTTACTTTCCTCACAGTTTATAGCGCGCTGTCGAAGAGTTTGCGAGTAATGGTTTCAGAAGTCATTGCAACTGACTGACACTTGATTTACCCTGTGGAGTCTTAGAATGAAGCCCAATAGCAAATAATTTGATGAGGTTTTTTACAATTTTGGCTATACCATTTGACAAGTCATCAACCCTGCTACAGTCAGTAGAATAACATCCCATTTTAAGTAAAGAATAAGTTCATTGAAGTGAACCCTTATGGACAAGTCGAAGTGTCATATTTTTGTCAGTTTGTTTTCTTTATCGTTTTCTTATTGTCAGCCACGTTACCATGATGGTTGATAACTATAAAACATTTTACTGAATTAGAGTTTAAATTTTAATGACAAGTTAAACAGTAAAACTGTCAACTCTGTTACCTTTCTGTTTATCTTTTTATTAACCTGCGTCGCTAAG
This sequence comes from Danio choprae, assembly GCA_903798125.1. Classification (NCBI taxonomy): domain Eukaryota; kingdom Metazoa; phylum Chordata; class Actinopteri; order Cypriniformes; family Danionidae; genus Danio; species Danio choprae. The sequence continues at coordinate 321,686 of CAIGQW010014353.1, read as the reverse complement.
TACGACGATTTATACACGGTTTATCTGTTTCCAAAACATCTTTTTAACTGTCTTTTCACTTTAAAATAAAAGTTCTTCATTGGCATCAATGGTTGCACATACAAAACCTTTATGCACTAAACAGTTCTTTTAATTGTCAATCCGTTCTTTATACTAAGAAAAATTTATTTGTTCTTTATACTAGGCTATAGTGAACCAAAATTCGTTAATCTCTAGAAATGCTGTGTAAGCACTCATTGGAAGAGTTTATTGCATTGCAAATGACATGCATGACCTACTTAGGCTATACTTAAATTTACCATTCAATCTTTGTTCCCGTCCTCAGCGAAATTACTGCAGTTTGGTTCGTATGAGATTGTAACTCCAGCCAGATTGAATGAAGTCGGTGACCAACTGCCAACGGGCGTGCACTTCAAGAGGAGAAAGCGGAGTACCGACCCAACAACCGCCAACATCTCTCATCATTGGACCTCGCCGCACGCCTATTATCAAATATCTGCCTTTGGGCAGGACTATTACCTTAACCTTACTCTCGAGTCTGGATTTATTGCGCCAGTTTACACTGTCACGATACTCGGAGCATCCAGTGAAGGTCATAATTCAGTGGAGGGGGAGGAGGAGGAGGACACTGAGTATCAGCACTGCTTTTATAAAGGACATGTGAACGCTGGGCAGGAGCACACTGCAGTAATCAGCCTCTGCTCCGGTTTGGTAAGTTTAAAATATTTTTCTATGTTAATATTACCCAAGTCCAATGATCATTATTTTCGCAAGGCAGGACGCATTCGGAAACATTGCAAATATAACCTTCTCAAAAAAATCATATGTGATTACACAATTATGCACGCACTTGAATGGAAGAGTGGTGCAAGATAGTCGGAGCAACAGTTTTGAAACGGATCTGGATCACTTATAAACTATTTTCTCAAACATATGAAATCATCAAACTTTCAAAATTGCGCTCTATGAGCTGAGTGACGCACATTCATGAGAGGCATTAGCAGTAGAAGTGAGCTGACGTCAACGGAGACTCCATATATGGGAGTCAGATGTCATCTGTTGATGCGAACGTGATGTTGCGCCAAACTGCGTTTCTCACAAATCAAAAGTAGCCATGAGAACTAGTTTGGTTCTTTCGAATCCTGTACTTAAACTTAGTGGTTCTTCTGTAGTCAGAGAGTGGCTAGAGAAAGTTCTAGAAATACATCAAGTAATTTCATGTGTCCCTATTCCCAATAATGGCTGTTGCATGATTCAGTAGCTTTACTCTAGACAGTACGTTTCTCAGCTGCAAATGCTTTAGCATGCTTAAAAAAGCTGAAGCTATACATTACCTGGAGGTCATCACATTTGCAGGGAGAGATCTGACAGGTTGCTAGTCATAAGTTGCAAACATCAAAAATGCAATTGTACATTGTTAGGATTCCTGCAATAATTTATATGTGGGGGCATTAATACAACACTTAACTGAAAACTTGGTCCCACTTTATATTAGGGTTGGCACAACAGTATAATTACAGCTGTAAAAAAAACATGTATTTACACAATAAAGGCTGCACGGTGGCGCAGTGAGTAGCACGATTGCCTCACAGCAAGAAGGTCGCTGGTTCGAGCCTCAGCTGGGTCAGTTGACATTTCTGTGTGGAGTTTGCATGTTCTCCCCGTGTTTGCGTGGGTTTCCTCCGGGTGCTCCGGTTTCCCCCACAGTCCAAAGACATGCGGTACAGGTTAATTGGGTAGGCTAAATTGTCCGTAGTGTATGTGTGTGAATGAGTTTGTGTGGATGTTTTCCAGAGATGGGTTGCAGCTGGAAGGGCATCCGCTGTGTAAAGCATATGCTGGATAAGTTGGCGGTTCATTCCGCTGTGGCGACCCCAGATTAATAAAGGGACTAAGCCGAAAAGAAAATGAATGAATGAATGAATTTACACAATAAGTACATTGTAACAAATTATAAATTTCAGTGTACTTATAGTTAAGGCCACCTAATATAAAGTGGGACTGAAAAAGTTTATGCTTAAAAAAAAAACACAAAATAAATAAAATAATAATTAAACTGTACAAACACATTTTTTTAAAACATTAACATGCAAGCATGTTTATTCTGCAGAAGAATGCATAGACTATATGCAGGTGCATAGGACTAGTGTTTCTTTACAACATGACATTGCCTACTACTGGCCTGGCATGCATAATGCATAGTTTTAGTCATTCATGTGAATGGGAATTGTTTTGACAGGACTGTGTTAAGTATCTAAACTTTTCAAAATCATGCTACTTCATGAATTTCTATGTTCAAAACTTAATATATGTCCTGCATGTCCTTTCATCAACCTCCCAATCCTTCGACCACTAGGAGTGCATTTATTAAAATTATGCCATCATGAGAGCTGTAGATTGATGTATGGGTAAATCTGTATCTCTAATTACTTTCTCATATTTTCTGTCTAGTGTGTTCTTGATCATTCTGAACGACTGTAAGAAAGAACTCAACCGGATGTTGGTTTAAAATCTCCAATGTACTACTAACATTAATCAATCAAAGAAAGAAAGTGTAATTGTGAAGCAAAAAATAAAATTCAATATTTTGTCTCTCTTCCTTTGGAGTTTAAACATATGAAGTTTAGGTTGCTTACATAACCTCTAACCAACCATCCTCATTAGCATACGATGCCTGTAGAAAAAATAATTATTAGGTATTTTGATGTCATAAAAAGCAGCGGCAAAGTGGCTCAGTGGGTAGCACTGACACCTCACAGCAAGAAGGTTGCTGGTTCGAATCCCGGCTGGGCCAGTTGGCATTTCTGTGTGGAGTTGGATGTTCTCCATGTGTTCGCGTGGGTTACCTCTGGGTGCTCCCGTTTCCCCCACAGTCCATAGTGTATAGTGTGTGTGTGAATGCGAGAGTGTGTATGGGTGTTTCCTAGTACTGGGTTGAGGCTGGATCCACTGCGTAAAACATATGCCTGAATAGTTGGCGGTTCATTCCGCTGTGGTGACCCCTGATAAATAAGGGACTAAGCTAAAGGAAAATGAATGAATGAATGTCATAAAAAAGATTCTGCACAGAAGTTCTTATGCAACAAAAATCAATAGTCTAGCATAATAATCAGCCTCAAAACTGTTCAGCATGTTTCTTCTTGTAGATAAGGAGAATATTTTCAAGTACGCTTCTTGCTTGTTTTATGCAATTCACATTTCCAGACAATATACTTTGTAAGTGTAGCAGAATGTTCTGATAGTTATCAACTGCATTCTGCGTTCATTACCCCCCAGAGGCCAGTGCACTGATATGCATGCAATGTATGTTTACTCTATCACTCCATTAGCCACTTAGGATTTGTGCGTAAAATAAAATCTTAGGGGGGAAGTTTTAAGGGCAATTTACAGTCACACACAGAATGTGTCTATAGATTGCACTGGCCATGGACCAATTTAAACATTGTTGTTGTTTGTTTTAGCTTGGCACTTTCAGGTCACCAGAAGGGGAGTTTTTTGTGGAGCCCCTTCATAGCTACAATAGTGAACATTATGAAGAAGAACACATCAAACCTCACGTCGTGTACAGAAAAGATGCCTCAAAAAAGACTCTAGATGATTCCGCTGCATGTGAAACTTCAGGTAAGCAGGAAAAAACTTATAGTTAAAGTCAAATTTATTAGCCCTCCTGTGAATTTTGTTTCATTGTCAAATATTTCCAAAATGATGTTTAACAGAGCAACAAATTTTTCGACTGCATTTCCGATAATATTTTTTCATCTAGAAAAAAGTCTTTTTTGTTTAATTCGGCTAGAATTTTTTTTAAAACCATTTTAAGGTCAATATTATTAGCCCTCTTAAGTAATATTTTTTTATACAGCACTTATACAGCAAAGGATTTATCATAGTCTATCCAGTTATTCTTCCATATATATAAATACAATTATGAATATTAATGCAGCACAACCCCACTACAGGCACAGAAATAGACTGCTATCATTGACTTTTAAATACTCACAGTGCTATTCATGGTATCTTTTACATCCTTTGCTTTTCTATTTTCATATGTCATTGAGTAAAAACCAGTGGAACAGGAAAAATCATTTTGGAAGTTCTTGGTATCATTCCAATCTTAGTTTACTGCCACAAAATCCTGTTGACTCTTGCACTTCCTGTGGCCTGAAGATAAGGAAACTCAAGAGGCTCAATACCATGAAAGCCACGTGGGGAACTGCATTGAAGTAAAGCAATGCCAGTTCGAAGTGTTTGGAAATTTAATGTAACAAAAATAAATGTGGATTGGGCTAATGCACACTGGTGTTTATCAATAGCAGTCAACGGCAGCTTTGTTTTTAAATGTATTCTGTTTTTTAAGTGACCTGTTTGACCCCAAAAAGTGCTTGGAGGAGAATTGTTTTAGACGGCATTTATTATTGGAAGCTCCATTGTGGCCTGCTTTTTTGTTCATTTGGAAGAAACAGGATTTGTGTCGATTCTTGGTAAACTTTTTTTGCAAAGCACTTTTCCCAGCAATTTATGTGCAAAATCAATATCTATTGTTTGATATTGAGTGGATGGTCAGGTTGTGTTGCATTTGTTTCCTATTTTAAGCTCAGGAGTGTTTAGTGAGTCCTGTTATTGCTTTTATTTTTCCATAAAACTAAGCCCTCTAAATGTCTAATGTGATCTAACACTTAACACTTGAGCCTTGATTCAACAAGGTTTAATTTAAAGGAGCATAGGCTCATTTTCCCCCTAGAGTTAAACAGTTGAGTTTTGCTTTTCAGACAATTTCTGGGTCTGGAGGGAGCACTTTTAGCTTAGCTTAGAATAAATCATTGAATTGGATTAGGCCATTAGCATCTTGGTCAAAAATGACAAAAGATTGACTCTTCTGTAGTTACATTGTGTCAAAATCAGAATCAGAATCAGAATGGGTTTTATTGCCAAGTGTGCTTACACACACAAGGAATTTGTTTTGGCTACAGAAGCTTCCAGTGTACATAAAGTGAACAGTGACAACACGAAATAAATATGAAAAACACAACAAACATTAAACAGAGATGCAATCAGTATGTTGCATGGCTGCAACAGGCACAGTGAAATTATGCATGACAACCAGCATATGCTCTCCGTGTAAGCAGACAGTCACGTTGGAAGTTACCTAGCTGGAGACTATTTTCAAGCATTGAGTAATATCATTGTGCCTGCTGCAGCCATGATACGACAGCAAACTTTCTAGATTATTATGCTGGAATGAGAGTATAGCTCCTAGCCATAGCAGCCTAGAAAATAGCAACGTTTCCGTTGGTCTTAGTACACAATGTAATTAAAGAAGAGTCAAGATTTAAATTTATTGAAGCTCTTTGGTCATTTTTGAGCGAAATGCTAATGGTCTAATCCGATTCAATGATCTATACTAAGCTAAGCTAAAAGTGCTTCCGCCAGACCGAGAGACAAAAGTGTTCCTTTTCCTTTAAAATACATGCTATTCAAAAGATTGGGGTTGTGGCTTTTAATATATATTTTTATTCAGAAATAATTTACTAATCTACTAATTCTCAATGTTGTCATTTAGAGTAAAATATGTATCTGTGGTATAACCCTGATTTTCGATCACCAAAAATAAAAACATTTGTTATTTTGATTAATTGTCATTTTCTGCTAAACAATAAAAAGAGGCCAGCTACATTTTTGTATTTGAACTTTGGAAGAAAAGAATTTACAACAAACAAATATTAACAATTTACTTAGGCACATACCTAATAAATAAAGTAAATTGAGAGAAACTTAAAATTTTCAAGTGGTCTCTTTTTTTTCTTTCGCATAGCTGAATACATAATCATGAATACTTTCTAGTTACCACTGGATGTGAACTTGAGACATAATGAAGGAAACAGTAGCCCTCATGGCTATATTTGACTTTTTTTTATAATAAAATAACTCAAATTCATTGAAATGTATTGTTCTCCTCTTCAACTGCAGGACATAAAGAGCCACACCGCAGAAACAGGAACAGACTGAAGAGAAAGTCGCCCTCCAGCATGCTGTCCGACCTGGAGACTCTTAATTCCAGACTCTTCCCCTTCTCTGAAAACAAGCACAACTCCGCTAATGAAAGCAGTGACTCCAAGCCACACCGGAGATCAAAGCGTTTCCTCTCCTACCCCCGTTTTGTTGAAGTCATGGTTGTGGCAGACAGCAAGATGGTGGAACATCATGGAAGCAACCTTCAACACTACATTCTTACCCTGATGTCCATCGTAAGTTACGGCCAGTTAACGACAGTCTTAATGGGTCTGTGTCCATTGCTTTAGGTCAGGTCGTCCAAATAGAGTGAATATCTCGGACAGGGTTTGATGCACGTCAATATAAAACAAATAAAATCAGGTATGTCGCACGCACGGCATGCTTTAGATGCTTTTTCGTTGAAACTTGCTGGGAGCTTCGATGACCTATATTTTGATCTTGGCAAAGGCTGCATTCTCAGCAGGATCTGGCAGCGCAGGCCAGTTCTCAATGGCCAAGAAACATTTTTTCAACAGCTGAGGTTAATGTCGCGTGTTCAACCCTACTTAATAAGACAAATCAAAGAGGTTTGTGTGTATTGGAGTTAGTGAATGAGAAAAATGTCAGCTTTTTTGAGACTGCAATGTAAAAACTGCAGTAATCTACCAAGGACTGTACTGTACATTTTCATATTTTGAATGAGAAATATATTTTTTTATGCTTTCAGTTACAAATAAGATACTCAAAACACACTTTTTTTTTACTAATATGCTGATTTGCTGCTCAAGAAACACTTATCATTATTACAAATGTTGAAAACTATTTTGTATTTTGCTTAGATTAACTAACCATTACTGCTTAATGTTCTTCAGCAATGTAAGTGCAGTTTTATTCAATTTAATGCATCCTTGCAAAACAAAATAAATAATTACCTACTGACCCCAAACTTCTGAATAGTATACTACAATATATAACATCATGCTGTGAAACCGTACCATGGGATGCAATTAAGGGCCAAAACTGGTCAGATGTAAGGATAAACTGTTGAAAGCTAAATCTCTCAGGCTGACAGTTTGAGGCCCCTGTTGTAAAGTAATTAGATCCTTTGATAATGAATTCCAATTGTCTGTATTCCTTCACTCAGGTTTCCTCCATCTATAAGGACCCCAGCATTGGAAACCTGATTAACATTGTTATTGTGAAGCTGGTCATTATAAAGAATGAGCTGGTAAGAGTTCCCTTTGTGTGGTTTAAAGGAAGTGTCTTAATTAACAGCTCTTTTAAATGTGCTTAAGCAGTTCTTTACAGTCAAGGCCTAATCGTTTCCATAAGGCTAAATGTATGTTTCAGTAACATCTGTCTCTATTTCTCTGCAGGACGGTCCCACTATCTCCTTCAATGCACAAGCCACTTTGAAAAACTTCTGCATATGGCAGCAAAGTCAAAATCACCCCGATGACAACCATCCCTCACATCACGACACTGCCATCTTAATCACAAGGTGAGAAATATCATATTTCTTACTTATTCTTATTGCTCACTGGTGTTGTAGAATACTCAGCATAGATGGTTGATGTTACGTGTCCACCCTCTACATATATTTAGAGCCATTCACCTACCAACACTGAAACTTTATACTTTGTGTAGGCGATGGAAGTTAAATAAAAGGTAGACTTTTCAAGGCCACAAGAGCAGAAAGTAGAAAATAATGTGGACAGCATAGACACAAATGTAACACAATTATTACACAAACGTGTAAGTACTGCTTAAATTTGACCTGCTTTTTTCTTTTCTTTTTAGACAGGACATCTGTCGAGCACGGGACAAATGTGACACTTTAGGTAAATTCTGTGCAAAAAGTTTGATTATGATGACATTGCAGTTGACAATAGGGCTTTTTACTCTTGGAATGGTTAACCAGGGACATTGTAAACTCCATGTAAAGCATTGAAGGATGGCTTTTTTCTGTGTTTTTTTTGTATAAAGTGTATAGGGTCACTAGCGACCCATGCTTTGTAATAGTGTAAATATATTTTCTCTATTCAACAATAATTAAATATGACTCAATATGTGCAATTCACTTAAAGGGATAGATAATTCACCCAAAAAGTTACATTTCCTCACCATGTACACTCAAGTGGTTCTAAACTTTTATGAATTTCTTGTTAAAAAAACAAAACAAAAAAAAACATCCATTGGCATCCATAGTAGAAACAAAAAATGCTACAGAAGTCATTGGCTGTTTTTTTCCAACATTCTTCAGTATATCTTCCTTTGTGTTCAACAGAAGAACTCAAACGGGTTTGAAATAACTGGAGCATGAGTAAATGATAACATTTTTGGGTGCACTGTCCCTTTAAGGTAGTGTCACAATGATTATGTGATGTGATGTTTCTCTCAAAATTACCATAGGCATAAAGATATAATCAGCAAAACTTAAAATGTCTTGAATAAGAAAGCAATCACCATATGCAATCAATTATGTCACTGTCACTTGATGTTGGATTTAGTAAGTTGACAGAGATGTTTAAGACATTGGAAATAATAGTCATCAGAAAGTGGTTGAGATTGCAAATGTGAGCCAGATGTTGCTGGAGAAGTGCATTCTGATGATGACAGTGATGGTAAAATCATCTGCTCAAACTGAACATTTCCAAGTACTCAAAGTAACAAAATATGCCTTATTTCACTCACTCA
>CAIGQW010014353.1:292081-312991 GCA_903798125.1 Danio choprae | reverse complement strand
CACTCACTCACTCACTCACTCACTCACTCACTCACTCACTCACTCACCCATTCATTTTACTGTAACAAAGTGTGTATTATCACTTCCAAATGGGTACTAACCATGCTCCAAAACAGGACATAGTACTCAAGGTAAAAAGGCTGCTAAACCTCAAAATTACAGTTATGATTTAAATTATTATTATGAATTGATATTATACAGTTGAGGCCTCACAGTGGCGCAGTGGGTAGCACGTTCGCCTCACAGCAAGAAGGTCGCTGATCGCTGGTTCGAGCCTCGGCTGTGTCAGTTGGCCTTTCTGTGTGGAGTTTGCATGTTCTCCCTGTGTTGGCGTGGGTTTCCTCCGGGTGCTCCGGTTTCCCCCACAAGTCCAAAGACATGCGGTACAGGTGAATTGGGTAAGCTAAATTGTCCGTAGTGTATGAGTGTGAATGGGTGTGTATGGATGTTTCCCAGAGATGGGTTGCAGCTGGAAGGGCATCTGCTGCATAAAACATATGCTGGATAAGTTGGCGGTTCATTCCGCTGTGGCGACCCCAGATTAATAAAGGGACTAAGCCGAAATGAAAATGAATGAATGAATTATACAGTTGAGATCAAAATGATTAGTCCTCCTGCGAATTTTCTTTTCTTTTTCAAACACTTCCCAAATGATGTTTAACAGAAGAAGAAGACATTTTTTACAGTATTTAAAATAAAAGCAGTTTTTTAAACCATTTTAAGGTCAATATTATTAGCCCCCTTAAACAATATATTTTTTCAATTGTCTACATAACAAATCACTTTTATACAATGACTTGTCTAATTACCCTAACTTGCCTAATTACCCCTGTAAAGCCTTTAAATTGCACTTTAAGTTGAATACTAGTATCTTGAATAATATCTAGTAAAATATTATGTACTGTCATCATGGCAAAGATAAAGTAAATCAGTTATTAGAAATTAGTTATTAAAATTATTATGTTTAGAAATGTGTTGGAAATGTCTTCTCTTCGTTAAACAGAAATTGGGGGGAAATATACAGGGGGGCTTATAATTCAGGAGGGCTAATAATTCTGACTTCAACTGTAGTTAAAATTGCAGTTGTAAAATGTTTTGTTTCCTGGGGTTTAATGGTGTTTGGAATGACGAAAACCCCTAATGAGGATGATGCTTATGGCAATGATGTGAAATGCAACAACATTCTCACTGCTTCCACTTGCACTTTCAGGTCTAGCTGAGCTGGGTACAGTTTGTGATCCGTATAGAAGTTGCAGTATTAATGAGGATAATGGACTCAGTACTGCTTTCACCATCGCTCATGAGCTCGGCCATGTGTGAGTAATGTTGTTGTCTTTTTTTGTTTGTTTTTTCTTTTTTGAAATAAATGCCACATTGCATGACATTTTGCTGTCCAGCACAATGGCTGTCATGCATTTTTAATTTCTAAATGTGGTCTGAGTGTCCAAATTCTTTTTGGGGCAGTAATATCTCCTGCAATAAAAATGGTATTTGTCATACTGACTTTACCCGAAAGGAGCTTTTATTACACCCAGATATGAACCTTTAATCATTTATTTCAAATTTTTGCAAACGTTCAGCCTTTAAAACACTCCACTTCTTTCAAGGCCTAACAGTGTGTACATTTCTTATTCGTCTTCAATAGCTTTTTTTTCATTGTGTCATTTTGTAATGTTTTGGGAAGATTTCATTGCCTTTTGTACAACTCGATAACGGCTTGTCTATGTCTGATATGCAACTTCCCAAGGTCATTTCTGCAGAAAGGACTGAAGTACTCAGTACTTACTTTTTTTTTTTTTTTTACTTAATAGACTCTTGGAGGTAATAAATTTTGTGGCATATACAGCAGTCTCATTATGGTCAAGTAAAGTAAAACAAACACTATTTAAGCACATCTCAGTACCTATTTTAGTCTTAGCTAACTTCTCATTTGAAGACAAACATTGACCCTGCGTTATTGGCTAATGCATGTAGTTTGCATGTGCACTCATGTGAAAAATAACCTGTAAACAACCTTTAAATGAACTTCTGTTTTTTTTAAGAATTAGACTGTTGCCCTGTGGCAGGTGGTGACATCAGTGCCGTGCACTTGAGTGTGGATTTAGTTCTGGTGCTGTACAGTGCTATGCAGCGCGTACCACCTCTCGCCCCACAATCTGATGTGTTCTGCTGCTCATGGGATTATTACTGTCCTCACTGGAGGACGACAGATATGGGAATTTTAATTTTGACCAAATTACTGATGTCTAGACAACAGACTGGCAAATAGTTTATATAATGCATATATATATACACTCTTAACCTATAAATAAAAATATATGTTTTTGTCCTTATTGAATATTTTTATTGTTTGTGCATATATTGTTATACTTACACTTTTTTTAAATATAGGGGGGGTGTTTGTAGAAAACTTTATCTTTTTATTTATTTATCTATCCATGAATCATTAATCAGTTATCTTTGTAATTATCAGTATCTGCATATTTTCCATATTTTTGTATTGGTACATTCCTGTTTAAAATGTTTAAAGTTATACATGTTTTATGTATAAAGACAGGCTGATGTATTAAACTAGGGTCAATGTTTTGGGTCAATTCAAAATATGTCATTTTAAATTTATTAAGAATTAATGTAGTTTATTAATGTAGTAACATGAAGTTATTAATTTTGCAGTTACCAGTTTATCAGTATCTGAATTGTTTCTGTATGCATTTTTTCCCTGTTTTCTATAAAAGGTCAGGCAAATATATCCAGCAAGCTAATAATGCATTAGTTTGGAACAATGGAACAATTGATTAGCTATACTGTATATACCAGTTTATAAGCTACAATACAAAATATAAAATATCAGCGCCTTGCCACTTACCTGGTTTAAGCTGGCTTTGTCAATACTGTGTGTTCTGTACATGCTCATCATCTTGATCAGTTGCATGTGTGTTTGTGTGCATGTGTGTTTTCACTCATGGCCTCAGGTTCAACATGCCTCACGATGACAGTAACAAATGCAAGGAGGATGGAGTCAAGAACCAGCAACATGTGATGGCCCCTACGCTCAACTATTACACCAATCCCTGGATGTGGTCCAAATGCAGTCGGAAATACATCACAGAGTTCCTCGAGTATGTAAACCCTCTTTACACTCCATACATTGACAGGATGTTATTGAGCCTGTGAAGTTGGCTCGAACTCTTCAAGTTAAGCACCACTTAGTGATTTGTTGTCCTCTAAACATTCTCAGTGGAGATGGAAACAACGTCATCAGAAGCAAACTGTCACTTGCTGAGAAAATTTCTATTGTTTGTCGCTTGTTTGTTTTCCTTTCTTTTAGCTCATTTGTTTATCATTTCTCATTAGCACAGGGTATGGTGAGTGTTTGCTTGATGAGCCGGTTTCTAGGCCATACAGTTTGTCCCAGCAGCTGCCCGGACAGATATACAGCGTCAATAAACAATGTGAGCTGATATTTGGGCCTGGGACACAGGTGTGCCCATATATGGTGAGAGGATCCCTCAGGGAATTGCTTAACATACTGACATGGACATTTTCTAGTGTATATCTGCCATCTGCCATTATTTATAGATGTACATTTTATGAAAGACTGTGATGTGAATCTGTGTTTTGGTTACATGAAGAAGAGTTTGTTATTCAGTGACATCACTGCAAAACATCACTGCTTTTTTTACTTAGAGGTTTTTGTCTTGTTTCTAGTCCAAATATCAAAAAATTCTTAAAACAAGAAACATTTTGTAGACAAATAAAAAAATAAATTCTTGTTTTCAGAAAAAAGAGTCAATTTTAAGCAAGTTTTTTCCTTAAATCAAGGAGTAAACAAAATAAACTTGTTTTTTTAGATTATTTTACTTACCCCATTGACAGATTATTTTGGCTGTTTTAAGGATAAATTCACTTAATTTTCACTAGTTTTTTCTGAAAAGAAGATTTTTTATTATTGTATTTGGAAGCTTCAAATCACAGCCTTTCATAAAAGCTATGTCTACAATTACTCTTGTTCTATGTAAGAAAATATTTTTTGTTTTTTTTAGCATCGATGTCACATAAAAATAGGTGTCAATTTCCATTTGATGCGCAAGAGTGAGATTTTCAAGCTAACAGTGAGTGTTTGGATGTTGTGCAGACACAATGCCGGAGGTTGTGGTGCACCAGTCCTGATGGAGTCCAGCGGGGCTGTCGAACCCAACACATGCCATGGGCTGATGGCACAGACTGCGCTCCAGGAAAGGTAAGCACTTCTGAAAATTTACAACAGCACTCATACCTTCAAATTACATCACTAGTCCTCCAACTCCAGCAGCTTATTCAATTTGAACATTTATGCATCGGTTTAAATGGTTTATTCTTTGGATTCAAGGTACTTATTTGTTTATACATGATATTTTAACGCATTTTCATGAATCAGATTACAAGTGGATAACATTAAATACAGGTGTAAATGAGATCTAAAACACTTTGAGATTGTCTACTTTTGATTAATTACATTTATTTATTTAGCAGACGCTTTTATCCAAAGCAACTTTCAAATGAGGATAAAAGAGGCATTTCAAATCATTAGCACTATATAAATGCTATTACAAATCTATGTTAGTTTTGTTTTCTCTCCAAGCATACGGAGAGGAGAGTGTTTGTCCTACAAGTGGTTTGACAAGCCCACTCACTTGTGTGGGGCAAACTCAGAACTGCACTATAGTTTCTAAGTAGTAAGAGGGTGCTTATAACAAGGTGTCTGGTGCATATAGAGAGGAAAAGAGTGTCTGACCTACAAGCTACCCAAAGGTAGTTGATAAAGCATTTAATCAGATTGCTTTTGTAGTGTAAGCACTCATATGGTCAAATGCATTCAACTAGGTACAAAATATTAACCTAATATGTGATAAGTATGGGATGTGTTATGAAAAACACACCAAAACTGGTGGAAATGGCAGTGCATCTCAGCTGACACGTGTGATCATTGAAAACGCATTTTAATACTAGGTGAAAACAGGGCCTTGTGGGTTTTTTGTTAGTTCAGAAACTTCTTACAAAATGTTTTTGCCTAACCTACAACATGTGCAATCCTCAAATGTCAAATTTGTCATTACAAACCCAGTTTAAATACAGTAAACACCTTTTACACAGTGAGTCGTTACAGAGCTCATTAGCCATCTGTATTTGCTTACATATGGGTGGTTACTCAAAGAAACCTCACCAAGAATATGTGCCATTTGGTGTACGATTTAAAATGTTCCTATATATTTTCAGAAATTAGTTTGAAATATATTTTGGAACAAATTTTTGGTTAGTCAACATTTAATCATTAAAACATTTGTTAGCAGATTATACAAACAAATTGCTTGGTGAATGAGGCCTATTGTTTTTGTGTCTTCACAATGCTTCTGTTAAGCAAGCAGGAAGAAATACAAGAATACTTTGAAGTATGTCTCTTTTATTGATCTATATGATGAAAGTCAACAAGCTCCAATGTTGTTTAGACCCCAAGCATTCTACAAAAAACCATTGAATATCTTCCAAAATATGTTGCAAAGTAGAATAATTGGAGCAACATGAAGGCAAGTAAATAATGACAGCATTTTCATTATAAGTGGACTATCCCTCTAGCTTTTTTTCTGTTAGGAAACAATAGTAACTCTTGGCTGGTCACATGTGGAAAATTTGTTGTATGTTAATAGTTTTGTGTAGATTTTAATTTCCTGCCAGAAACTCATTATGTCCCTTGAAAGAACTCCAGGGAGTTAACATTATATTTCTGCACGTCACCCAATAGCCATTTTTTTCAGGATTGCAGATGAAAAGCAGATTTTTCAGTGTAACTTCAAAGACATATTTCTTACAAATAGCGACCAAATCACTTCCACAGTGACACTCGTCCACACTGATATATTGCTTTGTTTTTGCCCCTGTCTCTGCTTTACAATGTTTCCCAGATTGTGAACTCAAGTCAGACTTGTGTAGTGCTTGTGATTGTGAACCGACTTGCATCTCATGACCTTCATATGAAAAGCTTTGGCAATAGCATTTTGGAAGTCCAATTTGACTAAGTTACTAGCTATCTCAGCACAATTATTTATTTGTTTCTCAGAATGTCATATGCTTTTTGCTGTGGTGTTTACTTGACACATGTAGACATTAAAGCGATCAGCTTTTTACATCTTGTTTTGATTTTCATGCTGGGACCACCCATGATAAGTGGATTGTCTGGTAATCATTGGGTAAAACTGTTTTAAATCTCAGCATTGCATTTTAAATCTCACAAAGCTTGACCTATGTGTGAAATGGTGGCAGAATCTTGCTGTAGCTTGGGGTTCACTCCATAAAGTTTGCAGCAATAACAATTTTCTTCATGTCAACAATACAATATAAAAAAAAACTTATATGACAATTTAAGGCCTCTCATATTCTGATAACGATATATATATATCACAATATAATACCATTTCTGTAAATTCAATCAATTTATTCATTCATTCATTCATTTTCTTTTCGGCTTAGTCCCTTTATTAATCTGGGGTCGCCACAGCGGAATGAACCACCAACTTATCCAGGATATGTATTACGCAGCGGATGCCCTTCCAGCCGCAATTCATCTCTGGGAAACATCCATACACACTCACACACACACTACGGACAATTTTAGCTTACCCAATTCACCTGTACGCATGTCTTTGGAATTGTGGGGGAAACCGGAGCACCCGGAGGAAACCCACGCAAACACAGGGAGAACATGCAAACTCCACACAGAAATGCCAACTGACCCAGCCGGGGCTCGAACCAGCGACCTTCTTGCTGTGAGGCGAATGTGCTATCCACTCCGCCACCGTGCTGCCTTCAATCAATTTATCATATATATATACTGTATATATTGATCTCATGCAAAGGACTATTTCTTTTTAAAGTATACACTCAGAAACTTTCTCATTTGTATGTGATCATATTTCTCACTTTATTTAGAACTTCAGAGCAAATGTTTGATTAAAAATGTAGAAATATTAATTAAATATTAATTAAATATAAAACACTATTAGCAAAACTAAAGATTACAGGTCCAATATAAAAATGAAAATATATTGCTAAATAAAATGCAAAATTTTTATTAAGATTGCAATTTCTTTAATCTGCATTTCGTAAGGGCATGTAATATTGTGCTCATATAAATAATATTAAAGTATTACCATAAATAATGTATTTTGTAACACTACTAAATAAATGATAGAGCATAATATGAAACTATAGACGTTTTATTTTTTCTATATATATATATTGTTATATTGCACAGTCCTACCTGCCGTAGCCAATTTTAATTTCAATAGCTGTATCCACAGTTGGGTAAAAACGTAAGCGTGCTAATGTGTGCCAGGGCCAATTGTGTTTCCAATTTCCCATCAGGGGCTTGATCAAGCTACATCTAGGCTTCTTCAGGGCCAATGGCTAGGTTTTTTGTTTTTTTGGCAAACCAAATACTTTGGCTTATGGCAGGGGAGCTGGGCCTGAGGAGTGTTCATAAACAGACAAGGCAGAGTTTACCTGAGTCAGGAGTTAGTGATGCTGCTCATTTCTCATGTTTACATATCAGTCTACCAGCTAATATCAACATCTAAGATGTTTAACACAAGTTAAATATACCAGCGAGTGTCTGAAATAACCCCAGATTGCAATTTGATGTTGATTCTAATAACTTTATTAAGCATAAATATAATTCATTCATTCATTTTCATTTCGGCTTAGTCCCTTTATTAATCTGGGGTCACCACAGCGGAATGAACCGCCAACTTATCCAGCATATGTTTTACGCAGCGGGTGCCCTTCCAGCTGCAACCCATCACTGGGAAACATCCATACACACTCATTCACACACATACACTATGGACAATTTAGCCTACCCAATTCACCTGTACCGCATGTCTTTGGACTTGTGGGGGAAACCGGAGCACCCGGAGGAAACCCACGCCAACACGGGGAGAACATGCAAACTCCACACAGAAATGTCAACTGACCCAGCCGAGACTCGAACCAGTGACCTTCTTGCTGTGAGGCGATCGTGCTAACCACTGCACCACCGTGAGGCACCTCATAAATATAATAATAGATTTGTATTTGATGCTAAAGTCTACTTATGCTAGCAGAATTGCACATTATGCTTATGAAAATAATAACATAGACTGCTTGAAGAACCTAACTTCTTGTTTAATGCATTTAACTCCGGTTTTCTGTTAAGTGAGCTCTATCTATTGCTCTGATTGAAAGAATAAATGTATAACAGTATATATATTGTAAAAGCATAGTCAGATGGGAGAAAATAATTTATTTGGAGCACATAATTTTGTGGAAAATTAAAAGAAATGCTAATTCTTTCTAAATTAATAACACAATGTAAGTGAGACAATTGGACTTAAAAGCCCTAATGGAGTTATTTTTATCTATTCCTGTGCTCTCAGATAAAGAGAAGCAAATAAGTGACTAGGCTAGTATGTGCTTTTTTATTTTGTGAAAGATAATGCAGAGTACGTGTTCACATGAGGTACATTGCTTTTTGTGATTATTTATTTATTGCAGAACAAAGCCAGCATACATAGCAAGCAACAACTACTGTATATACAAGCCAGGGTTTGCATTAAATGACAATACATTTTAAAAAAAATTAATAAATAAATACATGAGGTAGATTGCTGACACAAATGGATAATTTTTTTATTTTAAATTATTAGTCATATGTCGATGCTAAAGTTTGAAGTTGAGTCCCAAAAGCCTTCTGGAAGTAACATTGGAATCATAGACAACTTGTTTCAGGCAGTTGTGAATTGGTTCTTTCTTTTGCTAGACAAAAACATTTATCCTGCACTTTGATCTTTAAAACTTTGCAGACCCAACGTGAAAAGGTAATATCTGAAAAAGAAGGGCTTTATTTTCTCCAGGTTGACTGAACAGTTTGTTGAAATGAAAGTAAATGAGTCAGTAGGATACACAACTCAACCAACCACATGTTGACAAGGGATCTGACTGAAACAAAAGACACTCTGAATTGTCATGTTGTCTGTGTATCAACATTCATTCTGGTCGGTGATCTTTAGAACAAACAGCCAGTCATGATTAATTCTTCAATGATCTCATCTTTTCTCTGTTTGTTCATTGCTTGCAGCATTGTAAACATGGCCTGTGCATCCATAAAGAGCATGAATATGTTCCAGTTGAGGGTGCCTGGGGCGTGTGGAGTCCCTTTGGCACGTGCTCAAGGACCTGCGGAGGGGGAATCAAGATTGCTGTCCGCGAATGCAACCGACCCGTGTAAGCTGCCGCTCTTTGTAGTCTTGCATCCTCACTGGACTGTGAATTGGCACCATGCTTTTCAATGTTCCCTGACAAATGGCAGCAGCAAAGTCATCCTGAAGAAGAGAATTCTTCAAAAGAGACTGCATTCTTAGTGCAGTGGGTAGACAGCAGGCTTTGCTCTATTTAAACTGCAGTGAAACAGAAACAAGATCAAGAAAGCTAAAGGGATTTTCTAAGAAATTTATATTTGCAATGTGGACATGAGCTCTGATTGTGTGTGTGTTTTTTGAATGACTTTTAGGCCCAGAAATGGGGGGAAGTATTGTGTTGGACGCAGGATGAAATTTCGCTCCTGTAACTCTGAGCCATGCTCCAAGCAAAAGAAAGACTTCAGGGAGGAACAGTGTGCCAGCTTTGATGGACGGCACTTCAACATCAATGGTCTACCTCCAAATGTCCGCTGGGTGCCAAAGTATAGCGGAAGTAAGGGATTTAGTCTTGTGATTGCAACTGGTGTATAATAATCAGATTTAAGGGACATTCTGTCATATGGTGTTACTTGGCTGTTCTGCTGTGGTTACCAAAAATAGATGTTTTGGAGAATATTCTTGTAAGTCTTATTCAAAAAATTATCATGCCACTTCAGCTAAAGGTTTTAAACGCAAAACATTTTCTTCATCAGTACATTGATTCAGTTAAAAGAACACTCAAAATAATGATTAAGAAGTAACAATCTCTTAATAAGTAATAATTGAGTAATAATCTCTTATTAATGATCTTGTAACGTCTAAAATAAATCATTCTTACATTGAACTTGCACTTAAAAACCTTAAATGAAAATGTAAAATGTTGCTTTGACAACCAAATTAAACGTTAAAAGGTATAGTTAACCCCAAAATGAAATTTCTGTCATCATTTACTCATTCTTCACTTGTTCAAACCCTATTTAAGTTTGTTTTTTCTCTTGAACACAGAAGCACATATTTTGAAGAATGCTGGTTGCTCATATAGCTTCAGTATTGGTTGAGAATGCATTTTGTAACTGATACATAATTGCTTTCGGCATATTAAATGATTCCCTAAAATTCCCTTAAGATTGAAGACATGGTGGAGACAATCATTTCAAAGGTTCCATATTCTGAAAATCAAATTACCAAACACAATCATATTTCAATTAACTTTCAATTAAAATTGCATAGCACAAAGACGACTAGCTGATGAGAAGCATATTATCAATATCAATATATACAGTAAGGCCTCCAGACTGTATTAACATTCTCTCTCTCTCTCTCTCTCTCTCTCTCTCTCTCTCTCTCTCTCTCTTTCGTGTATCTGATTGCTGTAGTTCTGATGAAGGATCGCTGTAAGCTATTCTGTCGTGTGGCAGGCAGCACAGCTTACTACCAACTCAGGGACAGAGTGACTGACGGCACGCAGTGTGGACCTGACACTAATGACATCTGCGTTCAGGGCCTGTGCAGGGTGGGTGTGTTTGTGCTCCACTAATAATGGCACCCTTGGTGAAAATAAGCAAAGAAGGCTGTTTTTTTCTTTGTTGTTTTTGATTTTGCGCTAAAACAAAAACTAAAGAGATTGAGAGTTTGAGTTTTTAGAGGCTTTTTTCATGATACACTTTCAAGCAGTTTGTGTTGATGCAGGTGCTTTCAGATTGTAGTTTTAGAGACTTTCTCTGATCCCAAGACTCAACTAACTAATTCATAACACTTCCAGTTTACTGGAATTACTTATTTATTTAGCTGGTGGGGTTTTTATTAATTTCTTATAACCATTTCTCTTTTTTGAAGCTCAACAACCTTTTATCACAAATCATAGCTCTGTTCTTCGGTTTTATCCGTTGAGATGAACGACTGAGTGAGCTTTGCCTGCGTTTCCTCATAGCCCATAAAAAGCATGAGGTCTTGATTTTCAATTTCACTTTCCTAGTCAACCAGGTGTACTTTAAGAAAAAGTGTAAAATATCATATCAGTATGAATATAACTTTTTTGCTAATATGAATTTATAGTGGTGACAAACATGGTGGCACATGTGCTGTTTTCAATAGTTGTCAGTGACAGCAGAGTTTTTTAATATACATATTTTGATTTTATAATACATTTTATCACAACTGAGGGTGCCAATATTAGACACTGTATGTGGCGTAAATGTGAAGCAGAATTACTGTATAATCCTCTTCAAGTGTTCTCTGAATTAATTCCACATCCTGTTTCTTGCAGCAAGCAGGATGTGACCATGTGTTGAACTCCAAGGCCAGGAGAGATAAATGCGGGGTGTGCGGTGGGGATAACTCTTCATGCAAGCCCGTGGCAGGAACGTTCAACATAGTGCATTATGGTAGGTCACACAGACAAATCAGTTCTGCTCATATATCAAAGTAACTCAAGAGTAGTTTAGCAAAAAATTCAGTTTGATTCACTTCAGCCAGATCTCAGAGCAAAATAACAGAGGTATTTACCCTTGAATGATATTTTAGGATGTGTATTTTGTTTACTTCTGCTTTTTATTTTACAGGTTACAATGTAGTGGTGAGAATTCCTAGTGGTGCTACAAATATAGATGTGAGACAACACAGCTACTCAGGGAAAGCAGAGGACGATAACTACCTCGGTAATACACATACACATTAAATACACATTCAATTAAACAGTGTATGATTTTTGTTCATTTTTACTATGCTGTAGTTCAGTACTATGGTAGTCCATTTCCACTATAGAGTAGGATAGATGGATGGATGGATGGATGGATGGATGGGTGGATATAGATTATACATATATGTTATTGCAACTTTTTTTTCTCTCTATTTTGAGTTATAGGCATTTTCAGAACAGTAAGTCTTTAAAGGTGGACTAACAAGTTTGCTTTTCTGGGTTCGTTGTGGAGTTTATCTCACAATTATAACTTTTTTCTCAATTTTGTGAACTCACAATTGCAATTGCATAGCTAGATACAAACTACTAGTTCTAAGAAATGCAAGAATGTATCTCATAATTGTGAGTTTATAATCTTTATAAACTCGTAATTGTGAGAAAGAGATAAAAAGATGCAGTTATGTTAGTTAATTTTTATTCTCTATTAATTTCATTCAAGATTTAAATAAAAGGTTTATTTAAATCTAAATAGAGTAAGTGATAGTAAAAATTGGAGATACACTGTTATTACAAATCTGGCCAATATGTATGCTTCTCTTAATATATAAAAAATAAATCCTTTCTTTTACTAAAACATACATTCATTCATTCATTTTCATTTCGGCTTAGTCCCTTTATTAATCTGGGGTCGCCACAGCGGAATGAACCGCCAACTTATCCAGCATATGTTTTACGCAGCGGATGCCCTTCCAGCTGCAACCCATCTCTGGGAAACATCCATACACACCCATTCACACTCATACACTACGGACAATTTAGTCTACCTAATTCACCTGTACCGCATGTCTTTGGACTTGTGGGGGAAACCGGAGCACCCGGAGGAAACCCACGCCAACACGGGGAGAACATGCAAACTCCACACAGAAACGCCAACTGACCCAGCCGAGGCTCGAACCAGCGACCTTCTTGCTGTGAGGCAAACGTGCTACCCACTGCGCCACTGTGAGGCCCCTAAAACATACAGTAATCTTTAAAACACTATATACTTATGCATAAAATAAGTGTACTAATAATTCATTAATTTTCTTTTCGGCTTAGTCCCTTTATCAATCTGGGGTCTCCACAGCGGAATGAACCGCCAACTTATCCAGCACATGTTTTACGCAGCGGATGCCCTTCCAGCTGCAACCCATCACTGGGTGTACTAATAATATACTTATAAAAAGGATACTAATAAAATATGTTTTTTTCACACAATTATAGTGTACAGTATCATGAAAATTGAATGTTTAGTTTAATTATTTAAATTTATGAGCATATAATCACAACAAAGTCAATTGGGCAAAAATAAATCAGAAAAGAAACAGACAGCAGTTACAATGCTCTTAAATATTATGCATCTAACATACTATATTATTAGTGTTATTATCATTATGAATGTTTAAATATGTGATTCATTTTGTGGTTTATGCATCATTACATTCATTCATTCATTTTCATTTCGGCTTAGTCCCTTTATTAATCTGGGGTCGCCACAGCGGAATGAACCGCCTGCATCATTACATGACAATGTCAAATGAGAAATTGATTTGCATATTCAAGAACAATGCAAAATTACAAATGAATCCTAAGTAATTTCTAAAGCAGGCTAATGTGCCATAGGAGAACTGCAATATACTGAAAGCTGTACAAGAGGCATTTGCAAGCGGTTTCTCAAACATTTTGTGTTAATTCATCTGAACTCCACACACCTAAGAAAAAATGTGCTGCAGATTCAGCAGATTACTGAGTGGTCCTGTGTTTATTGATATCTTTGCATGTCTCTGTGTATACTTGCCCTATATACTGTGTGTGTGTGTGTGTGTGTGTGTGTGTGTGTGTGTGTGTGTGTGTGTGTGTGTGTGTGTGTGTGTGTGTGTGTGTGTGTGTGTGTGTGTGTGTGTGTGTGTGTGTGTGTGTGTGTGTTTATGTATGTTTATCTACTGTGCGTGTGGTTTAGGCCAAGACAGGAATGTAGACGTTGTGGAAAGGGGTTTGTTGAGTGTGTGTAGGTGGTTAGGAGGGGGAGCAGAGGTTGGCCGGTGTAATGTGTGAAGTAGTGAGGAAAGTAACTCAGGAAATTAGCTATATAATCACATTAGCGTACATTTTTGAAGCAAACTGACTTCAGCAGTGCAAGACGTGGCCTTTTCATACAATACTGGATTTCTCTGCCCCGATTAGCCTAATCTGCCCTGACTCTTGCTAAATCTGACTGTAAATGAAAATGCTTGATTTCTTAGGTCATTTGGGTCTTGGAGTGAGACAAATTTGTGTTTAAAACGGACACTACTTTAGTTTGTTTATCCCCGATATATATTTGCTTTTTGAGCGTGATTGTAAGGATGATAAAGTATGTGTGTTGTTTCATTTTTGCTTCGCAGCCTTGTCCAACAGCCGTGGAGAATATTTACTCAATGGAGATTTTGTGGTCAGTATGTTTAAAAGGGAAGTCAGAGTAGGGAATGCTGTTATTGAATACAGCGGCTCTGACCATGTCGTGGAGAGAATCAACTGCACTGACCGCATTGAAGAGGAGATTATTATCCAGGTAATATTCAGTCTCACAACTTCAGTGTGTCACTAGTGTTTAAACTCTTTTGTTGCATCATATATTTTGCGTGTGATCTTTTTCTCAAACTAGGTGCTATCCGTAGGAAACCTCTACAACCCTGATGTCAGGTATTCTTACAACATTCCCATAGAGGACAAACCTCAGCAGTTTTTCTGGGATGCGTACGGCCCATGGCAGGATTGCAGTCTTTTGTGCCAAGGTGGGTGTGAGAGAAGCAACAAATATTTGTTGCGTTTGCCAGAAATGTCAGTGTAGAATTTGGTAAACTTGAACCAGACGTGTGATGCCTTTGGGTCATCCAGTTCAGTATTTCTTGGAAATTTGGAGACCATTTTTTCTTCCTACAATTACAAACATGTGTTTGAACTTGTGTATGTCTTGTGCTGTATGTAATGTGCATTTTAGGAGAGCGCAAGAGGAAGATTTTGTGCAATCGTGAATCGGATCGAGTGGTGGTTTCTGATCAGCGGTGCCACGGTTCACCTAAACCAGCTGCGATCACTGAGCCATGCAACACAGACTGTGAACTCGGGTACATTTCCACATGCATTAGCTTTAATAAGAGCTTGAGCCAGCACAAACCCTCTTTTGGCATTGATAAACTTGAGGATTTGCTAAAAACACGGTGAACAATTTGTGATGAAAAGACACATACATAGTTATTCTTTGTAGCTGAGCATATTGCAAATGCATTTGTAGGGTTGAGCCTTTTGTACACAAAGTTATGTAATGTGTTTAAATAAATCAAGGAATGTGTTTTACTGGAGTCAATTTACTAGTATTTAAGTCTTAATTTAAGTATAAAAAGCATGTCTTGGAGTTCTTTTCACAATGGCACATTTGGTACCTGGGTTCATTTGATGTCAGAGTTCAGTTCATTTGGCTAATGTAAACGAAACCAACAGAACTAAAGTGCAAACCAGGCAATCGAACCAAATGTGAAAGCACCTTTAATCAATTTTGCACATGTGTTGTTCGTAGATGATAACCCACACTTGATTATTATCGTCTTTGCTTGTTTGCAAGCAAATTTGAGCTGCTCTTGGAAAATTGTATTGGTCATTATTGAAAATTTGCATCTGTGTTTTCTAAGTTGTCACTGGAATCACAAACAGAACATTTCACTTCCAAGGGCAGTGTTATGGGATTGTGCTCTCATGCTAATTTGCCCATCTTAGAAAGTCTAGCCCTTGATCAGTTCATTTAAAAAAGCATAAATAGCATCCAAACATTTGCTGTTTGTAAGATGCTATTTGTAAGAGCTGTTTTTTAACTTATTGAACAATAGCACATTAAAATT
The DNA here is from genome assembly GCA_903798125.1 of Danio choprae. Lineage (NCBI taxonomy): Eukaryota > Metazoa > Chordata > Actinopteri > Cypriniformes > Danionidae > Danio > Danio choprae. The sequence goes on along the minus strand of CAIGQW010014353.1, from coordinate 297,191 downwards.
CATTAAAGTGCCAGTTGATCAAATATTTATAATGTTGTAAAAGATTTTACACAAACATTATAAGCATCCTTATACAATGATTTTCATGAGCACTTTTCTGGAGCACCAACTCCCAAAATTAGGCTCTTTTCAGAAAGCATTCAAATCAGATTTTTCATGCAGACTTTCCACACTTATACAGAATTCTTTTGTGAATGATTTTAGTTTTGTACAAAGGAGAAGTTCAGCATGAAGCTGAAATATATTTTCATATATTGCAATGTCTCATTCTATAGTCATGGCAGGCTTTGCGTTATTTGTGTATTAATTCTTTTGGCATTTCCACTAGTTTTGATGTAGCAGCCAGAGGATCTACAGTGAGACACATCTGTTCAAATCTGTTAAAATTCAAATGTGTTTTGAATCATAATCCAATAACTCTATGTGAACAGTCTGAACAAGGCCTTAAAATGACTTCAGAAGGATCAATTGACACTAGAGACTGAAATAGTGGCTGCTAAAATTCATATTAAATACAAAAAGAAATTATTTTAGCAATGTTTAACAAAGATACTTCTTTCAAGAATGTATTAAATATATATAAATATTTCTGAAAAAAAAAAACCTTATCCTGAGTGTACTTATATATTTTTTAGGTGGCACATTGCTCGCAAAAGTGAGTGCACAGCCACATGTGGTGTGGGCTACCGGTCTTTGGACATTTACTGTGCCAAACAGTTTAGATTGGATGGGAAAACCCAGAAGGTGGATGAGCGGTACTGCAGTAGTCAACATAAGCCCAATGACAAGGAGGTCTGCCATGGAGACTGCAACCCTGGTGGATGGGAGTACTCCTCCTGGTCTGAGGTGCTCAAATCAGCCTATGTTAGACCATATTAATGTATATACATAAATTACAATGAGCTTTTTTTAATCTTGGTTATCAAGTGTTCCAGGAGCTGTGGAGGAGGAACACGTCGTAGGAATGCATTATGTGGAAAGTCTGACGAAAGAGATGACGAAAGCAAGTGCAACCCACAAGAAAAGCTCACAGTCCAGCCTTGTAATGAGTTCCTGTGTCCTCAGTGGAAAACTGGAGACTGGTCGGAGGTAAACATCTGCCAGTGTATATCTCGCAAAATTTGAGCAGCATCAAATATGGATAAAGTTGCCTGAGATTGTGCTTGCATCACTAAAACATCCTCGAAAACATCTAAAAACACTATCATGAATGCCAGGCCAGTAGTTTGCGATGCTTGTAAAGAAACATCGGTCATCTGTGTGTATATGATCCTGCAAGTTAACTAATTTCTTCATCTTGTCCCAACACAAATTGTTTGTGAGGAACCCAGCATTGTTTTACAGCGTATTGTGAAAAAATGTTTTGGTTATTGCTTGGTTGTTTCACAATAATAATGATTTTAATATTGGCCATATATGGATTTTTTCAATAGCCAAGCAGGCTTACTAATGCATTCTTTCTGAATTTATCTGGCAGTGTTTGGTAACATGTGGCAAAGGCTATAAACATCGTCAAACTTGGTGTCAGTTTGGAGAGGAGCGTTTGGATGTCCGTTTCTGTGACTCATCCAAACCCGATTCGGTGCAGGCCTGCCAACAGCAAGAATGTGCGTCCTGGCAGGTGGGACCCTGGGGACAGGTGAGAAGAACATTTTATTTTGTTGTTGTGTATTTTACATTATTTTGGTTCATGTGATGTTTAGGTATGTCAGGTCTTACATGCATTATATTTGATGGTTATGCCGGGAAAATGGAAATTTGAGTGTATTATGATGATGGTGCATTCATAACTGACAGATATTAAAAACAGATTCTGACAGCTGCGTGTGGGAGGACAATGACCACAAAAATGGAATGACAAAGAATATATATGGTGTTTTCATGGCAATGAGGAACAAATAAAAATAAACAAATAAATAAATAACTAAGATGGCTGTGAATTGTGTCACTTCCATAATAGTAAATTGACTTAAAACAAATTCAAGGCCATAAATAGAAAGGTTTTTGCAGATATTTTCAAATGTTTCAAACTGATTATTGAAGGACAGGACATTATTCTAATGATTCAATTAACAGATTTGTGGTGTAAAGATGGAATGCTGCATGTAGATAAACTGGCAATAATATATTGTATTTGAATAGACTCAAATGAGGTGGAGGTGGTATTCTGATCATGACATTTTTGCTATTTGAAACAAACACATTTTGATTATTCTTGTAATGTTATCAAGGAAAACATTATCTTATTTAAAAAGGCTAACATTAAATGCTTTTAAATACATGACCAGTGCCTGAGCATCACTTGGGGTCTGTCGGTAGCCATGACTGCCTGCCTGATTTTTGTCAAAAGGTGGAGCTGGTACATAATTTGATGGAGGTGGCACCTAATAATTCTCTATGCAGGAAAACCCTGTAAAAAGTAATATTATGAAGTATTATTGCTATTTAAACAAACTATTTGCCATGTAAAAATATTTAAAATGTAATTTATGCCTGCAATTTTATGGCATTACTCCAGTCTTCAACATATATGATGATGAAAATATGATGAAGGTCAAGAAACCTTTTTATTATTATTATTATAATTTATATATTTACATTTTTTGTGAGAATCATGTTTTTTTTCAGGATTCATTTATAAATATAAACAAATACATAAAAAAAATACTGCTCAATTAACTTTAATGCATCCTTGCTGTATAAAAGTATTAATTTCTTAAAATAAACTAATAACCTCAGACTTAAATGTATCATTTCATGAATGTTATTACGACTGTTTAACCTACTGCCATTCATGTAGTTTAACATTTTTAAAACTTTCTTATTAGGGATATGTAATATGTCAATGACCATATCAATATAAATTATCAGCCTGCCTGATTATCAGCCAGATTATCAGCCAGCCTGCCTGATAAATTATCAGCCTGCCTTAAAGGATTATATCTGGATTCTTTTCCACTAGTTAATCCAAATGTTTTTTCTCGAGTGAAGACAATATGTCTGCAGTGTGTGAGTTTTTCCACTGAAAAGGCATATCAGAATTTGCTATTTATTTATAATAAGCCCCATTTATATATCAGTTATGAACTTCCATAAAAGAGTTATTAGTTATCAGCCTGTATCAGCCAAAGTTGAATCCCTAGTTTTTATTGCTAAGTTCATATTAATTTTTTTAAAGCTCTGAATATCACCCACTCATGACTAATGTGTTTTCTGTTCACTTGAAGAGCTTATGGCTGTTTTCAGACAAGCAAAGAGTTTCTCCAGAGATCTCCCAAGTGGGTAATGCGAATTTGTAGCGTTTGTGTAGGCAAACTATCTTTAAGTCCTAAAGTATGATAGAGATTAGACATCACTCTTAGAATAGATTAAGCAATCTAGATAAAGGCATGTTTGAGGTGCTTTACTGAAGCATTCAGTATGCATTCTAGCTGCCGCACAAGCTTGACCTTGTTGCCGTCAAGTCAGCGATGAGGAAAAGAGATAAAGAAATGGAGAAAGGTGGACAAATTTCTGGCCCACGTCCCAGGTTGCCCAAGCGAGTGCTTATCACATCATGTTGGACTGAGCTTTAGATTCAATTTATGCTTCAGGATAAAGCATATGCATTGCGATGTACGATAAAATGAGATACTGTCCCTAACTGACCTGATTCTTTTTTTGTGTGTATGTGTAGTGCACCACCACATGCGGACCAGGATATCAGATGAGAGCTGTGAAGTGTGTGGTTGGCTCATATGGCTCTGTTATGGATGACACTGAATGTAATGCAGCAACACGTCCAACAGACACTCAGGTAGGAGCATTGATCTCTGCCTTTCATATTGACTCTTGTTCATTTCTCTCACACTAATGAATGCAAAGAAGGAAGTTGGTAATATGACTACTGGAAACTGGAAAGTGGGAATCAGTCTATTAGAGCTACTCTTCCGAATTTCTTCACGGAATTAAAGAGCAAGAAGGCAGGGCTCAGGTTAAAATGGGCTTTTATTAACTGAAGTCAGACCACATTTAAAGGATTAGTTCCCCCAGAGATAGAAATTTTGTCACCCTTGTTTTGTTACCCAGAAGTCTCATCTTAATAAGACAAAGGAAAACATTTTTAATCAAATCTAAGATTTATATACTACCTTTGAAAGTCTGTCCATCCAAAATTCGGATTCATTAAAACATTATAAAAGGTCCTGTGAAATTCAAATAAAAGAAAATGAAGAAATTAGTTTTAGTCTGTTAGTTTTAAGGATATCTATTAACTAGTGTACTTCAAAACATCTAGAAAATATAAAATTGATATAAACATGCAAAACTTGCAGTTTGTCACTTCCGCCTATGGATCAACAATTTTTTTTTAATGTCACCTCATACTTCAGTTTCTCATCAAATCTTGACCAATCAAATGCTCTCTAGTATCTGACATGCCCCGCCTCCTTCAAGACGCTTCTCATTTGCTTTTCATTTGATGCTCTTGATCTCAACCACTCTTACTGGCAGAGCTGTGATAAAAACGAAACGCTATTAGCTGTTTTTTTAAGGGGAGGAGCTACTCTTTATTCCACCTTCTCTTTATTTTTCAGTTGAGATTAAATCAAAGATCCAATAAAAAAATGCACATTAGTAAAAGTACTTCACAGGACCTTTAAATAAATCCAAAAAATAATCCAAATGAATCTTTTGGAAAGACTTTATATGATGTGCTGGTTTAATAAAATTTCTTATTGTGCTACACACAAACATTAATCAGTGAACATTTACAGAAGCTTATCTATACCTGATGCACAAGAAAAAACTCATTGGTTCTTGCAAAAGCTCAAATGTTACATGTGACAAGCAGAAATGATTGTTTATCAAGTGTTTTTGAACTTTACTTAGCCTTGGTAGTTTGTATGGGCAAGTATTATTTATTATTATTATGTAAGTTGTTTTACACCATTCTGGAATGAGAAAGTGAAAAGAGAAAAGAAAGTGGGTTCAGGTACAGCCTGAAAGGCAGGAAGGAAGTTTCCCACCCAGCATATTTATCACCTGCACTCAATAAGGCCTTGTCTAATGGAAAAGCATGGGTCCACACACACACACACACACACACACACACACACACACACACACACAC
>CAIGQW010014353.1:276368-292071 GCA_903798125.1 Danio choprae | reverse complement strand
CACACACACACACACACACACACACACACACACACACACACACACACACACACACACACACACACACACACACACACACACATAGTAAATAACCTTAAATGGTTTCCCATGGCTTTGTAATGTCTGGAATTGTCAAGGAATTGTAACTTTGTGTTTGTAATACAAAAAATAATAACGGCAAATAACTAATCCTTAAAAGTCATATTTTATTAGGATAATTTACTATATTTTTTAAACAATCCTTTTAGTGAAATTAATGTTTTAAATCAGTTAATTTTATTCTAGAATTTTGGGGACATTTTCCATTCTTTTTAAAAACAGCTTTAAATAATAACACAAATTATATCACGTTATCTCTCATAATGTTTTATGTGTAGATAATTTAAAGACTCCCACTGTATCTACACTGCACAAAAAAATAAAGGGAACACTTAAACAACACTATGTAACTCCAAGTGTTCCCTTTCAAGAGTTCACACTTAACTGATGATTGATAATAAAGCTTGTTTGGCATGCTGTCCCGGGAGAGAGCGCTGAGCTCATGAGATCCTCTAACTCTGGGCTCCCTCCCATTTGCAGGGCGAGAGGGAAGATTGAGCTCAGGTAGATCTCAATGAACTCCCCTGACTTATTTCTGGCTTATAGAATGGCTAAGAAGAGATGTACACTTGCTAAGAGCTTGGCTAAGGTATCGATTTGGTATGTTCAATTTACTTAAGTTGCGTGTTTTTGGACTGTGAGAGGAAACCGGAGAACCCGGGGAAAACCCACACGAGCACGGGGAGAACGAGCAAACTCCGCACAGAAATGTAATCTGGTTTAGTAGGGACTTTAACCAAGGACATTCTTGCTGTGAGGCAACAGTGCTAATAACTAGGCCACCGTGTCGCCCATCTGGAAAGGAGGGGGAGTAGGGGTGGGTAGGGGGGGATTCTTCAAGATGAAGATACTGAGATAAGAAAACTCTGGTTATTTATAGTGAGTAAGGAATCATCTGATTGGTGAATCAATCGTGAGCAGATGCGGGACCAGCTGTGAGCAATCATAAGCACGTGATCCTCTCGAAATTAGTTTATAAATAAACTTTACTTCAAGAGTTCACACTTAGCTGATGAGTGATAATAAAGCTTGTTTGGCATGCTGTCCCAGGAGACAGCCCTGAGTTCATGAGATTCTCGAGCCCTGGGCTCCCTCCCGTTTGGAGGGTGAGAGAGGAGTTTGAGCTCAGGTAGATCTCAATGAACTCCCCAAAATGCCTTTTTTAGCTCGGGACAGCAGCCGCGTATTGAAGAAACCCCCCTAAGAGGCAAAGATCAACGCTATATCCGGCTGCTGGATATAATATTGGGAAAGATGTTAGAGGAGAGAGGCTCCTGTTCGAGCGAAGTTGGAAACAGACTCCTCCGGGAGTCTGGGCAAGGGGCATGGGAGAGGCTGGGATTGACTCGTGCGGGAGTCGAGGCTCTGGGAAAACTCCTGCGGGAGTCAGAGCCGGGGTGGCGGGCTCCTGTGGGAGTCAGGGAAGATTTTTGGGAGGTGAAACTCCTGCGGGAGAGAGGTGAAATAGTTAGGTGGGGGGCATGGAACTCCTACGGGAGATGAAGCCCGGTGGGACTCCTGCGGGAGTCAGAGCTTAGGGAAGTGAGGGCCTATGCGGAAAGAAGGAAAGGATAGTGGATGACTCAATGCTAGAAGAAAGAAAGATAGCGGAGAAACTTGACACTGCAGGAAGAAATTTAGCGGAGGAACTCAACTCTGGAAAGGGGGGGGGTGATGAAGTATGAGGAGAATAAGGGAGAAAAGGGAGGGCTGGAAAAAATGAAAGGGTGGAAAAAAATGAAAGGATGGAAGGAAGAGACTAGTTAAGGTAGTGAAGGGGCTCCCACCCCAGAAGGAGGGGGAATAGGAGGAAATGAGTCGTGCTTATGCCCTTGAACTATGGTGGGTAGAAGTCAGCTGGAGAGGATCAGCTGGGCTTCCTTGAGGTGGTATTGGCTGAGACGAATGTAGGATTTGAAGGTGTCGGAGGACCTGCATCCGAGGTCTGGATTTGTTGTTGAGGGAGCCCACTGTGGGCTGCTGTGGCTACTCCTATTCTAAATGAATGGCTAGAGAATGGTTCTAGGAATGGTTGTAGGGAAGCCTGGAAGGCAGGGCATTTTTTTAAAGGGTTTTTGAAACGAAAATGTGTTACTGGACGGTTAGCGTCATCAGTAGAAAATGGGGCAGGGGGTTCGAATCTTGGCTCTCCTGAGGTATAAGAATGCTAGGAGGGATAGGAAGGGGCATGTGGGAAAGGGATGTGGATACCTTTAATAAGGAGGAGTTTTGGGAATTAGGGATGGTGTCTGAAGGGGACCCGTGGATCAATTTGTGAAAGAATTGGATCCCTCTGTGGTAGCTTTGATTGAGATGACTTGTACGTTTTTTGAAGTGTGAAAAGAGAAATTAATGAGGTGATGGGGAGGAGGGAAAAATCTGGGAAATGTGCTTTATAGAGGGAGTGGAAATGTTTGAATGAACTCCATACATGAGGTATGACTGAAGGGTTCTAGGGGCAAGTGTTTGTAAAATGAGGCATATGGAAGTTATGTGGAGGTGATGTAAATAATGAGGGACAGGAGTTGGATGGCGGTCAGCTTCTGGAGCCGGCTGCCAGGATTTCTGAAATGAGAATCAAAGCAATCAGCAATTAGATATTTATAACAACAAGGTACATGTACAGCAGTCATAATGAATTGTTTTTAGCTTATATTCATGTGAGGCATCTTAAGGGCATGAGCGACTGTGGATGGAGCCGCCCTTTGTTAATGCCTTATAAGATAGCTTCGTTGTCGCAATGTAAGCTATAGCCGGACATCCATCCCACCACAGGATGGTGGAGGGATAATGAGCTGAGTGTGAGGGCTTGGCTGGTGGTCCTGGAAGTTCCTCTTGAAGGCAGAGTAGGTGAAGTGGTGGTGGAGAAGAATTTTTACCCCTTAGTGATCTTGTAATTTGCTTAAAATGCAAAATGTATCTACCACATAGTCAATGGATTAAATATTACTTCATTTGTCGTGAACTTCGTGAATTACGATTGGACTTCTATACTTGATGTTTGCTAGTTGCAAATTAATCTTTCAAAAGTTTAGTCCTATCAGATGTGGCAGGTTTTATATATATATATATATATATATATATATTAACTGCCATCATCAAACCTAGAACTTTAAAAATAATGACACCATTTAATTTAATACATGTTTAAATAGCATCACCCTTGCAAACTTAACATGGTTAGAATCACAAGCATATCTGGCCAAGTCATTTCACAAGTCATTTCACATAAGTCCTGGGAGCTCTTTGGATGGTGGCGCTTTTCCTTTCAGCTATTGGTCCAATGAACTGTCAATCAAAAGGTCGGCGGCCATTTTGTGAAGAAATAGGTTTACGTCTAAAAGACGCTACTCTACTGAACGCGGTCCAGTGACTAGTTTGGATGATAGCAGTGCATTCCGTGGCTGTTTGTTGACCTATAAATGGGTTGTGGACTAATGTTTTACATCATTGGATTGCCTGGACCCAGTGCAGTCAAAATATTCCATGCTGTTGGAATGATATGGAACTGTGGACAGGCGGAAGGCTTGTAAGGTGAGTTTCTTTTATTTTTTATTAGCTTTTGGTTGTTGCCAGTTCGACAGATGACGCTAGTGTCGTTCTAGTCAGGTGAGTCTCGGCTTTTGAAAGATATTTAAAAGTGTTTAGTCTTTGTTGGTGAGTCGTTATTTTGTGCGAGGTTTCTCCTTAAATCATGCTATGTACCGGGAGTGGAATGGTAGGGGAAAGAGTTTGGCTTCATTGCGATGGGTGGCGCTGGGCTGCGGCTAAAGATGTTGTTGTTGTTTGGTTGTTCTTCCGTATTGATAGGTAAAATTGTGCGATGCTGGAGCGTTTTGTAGTGGGAAGCATTCTTCAAGACGAAGATACTGAGATAAGAAAACTCTGGTTATTTATAGTGAGTTAGGAATCATCTGATTGGTGAATCAATCGTGAGCTGATGCAGGACCAGGTGTGAGCAATCATAAGCACGTGATCCTCTTAAAATTAGTTTATAAATAAACTTCAATTATTTTTTGAGCAGTATATTTTGACTAACTATGCCTCCTGAATCATTCCAGGTTTATATATCCACTATAGATGTATATTAAATGCTTATATAAGTTCATTTGCTGTGATGTGAATCTCGAATTTATCTACAGTCAAAATCTGCACATACCTACAAAATTACATTCTCCTCCCTTCCCAAGCGTAATTGTGCTGTAGTGGCTGAACGTTGCATTTCACAGAGTATTTTATGAACTTTCCTGAGGCATTGGTTTTATAGAGCTTCATTTTCACAAGGCTCTTATGAGATGAAAGAAAAAAGCCCTTTTTCCCACCACCACCAAGCCATCCAGGCTGATAGAATCCCAGGAACATATTCATATAAAACACTGTAATATACACTATAAGAGACTGGGAGGAGGGGGAAAGGATTTAATAAGTAAGCTAGATTGTAAAGTTAGATGGATTATCACACTATAAGCCCTGATCAGATCCCCAACGCAAACTAGAAGGATCCTGTATTACCCTGAAGGAGTTTATTTTGGGATAATACCAGGACTGACTGCATAGTATCCTTCATATTACACAGCTACTTACCAAAGTAAATCAATTCACATGAAATTTTGATTTGAGATGAAATTACTCAGATAAAAAGTAAGCAGAAAGGATGAGCATAGGTATGCAGTAAATTGTTTGCTACAGTATTTTTGTGATTATAAGTATTTTTTTCATCTGAAATATGCTGGACATTATATAATGTAATGAAAAGAAAGCAAAACATTTGGGTGAAATGTCGAATGTGAGGTGTGCAAATATTTGTAATGCGCATGTAACACATGCTGCTTCGGTCTCTCTTTAAGTAAATGTACTCTTTAAGTTTATGATGAAGCTGTCTAATTGAATGGCACAATAGATTTAGTAAAATCCTCTATATTGTTCATTCCTCATTCAGAAACTTTATTCTGAATAGAATTAAATTAAAAAGGGATAATTCACCCCATAAAAGATTTTGTGTACGTTTTTAAAAAGCATTTCAAATGTAGGTGATTTTATTTTTTCAGTACAACATTGAAGAAGATATTTAGCCGAAATTACAGTCAAAGTAACGACTTTTTAATGGAAAGTAATGCATAATAATACTTTTGAGTTACTTTTGCATTACTTTTTCTTACCTGGCTCACCCTTTCTTACTCACCCTTCTCTTTTTCAAAACCAAATTTGAATTTCTTTCTTCTGTTAAACACAAAAAAGATATTCTGAAACATTCTGGTAATTTTTTAATGGAAGACGATGAGTGTCAGCATTCTTCAGAATATCGTCTTTTGTGTTCAACAGAAGAAAGAAACTCAAAAAGATTTCAAACCACATGAGGTTATTTTCAATTTTAGGTGAAATATCCTATTAATTCAAACATATGTAATCTCAGAGCCTTCAACAAGGTTTAAAGGTTACTGTTAAAAATCAGTGTCGCTATGGAGAAAATAAATATAGCTTTTACTTCCGGAAGCAGACTCTCTATAAGTGTAGGTAGACAAGAGTGTGAGAAAGTCAGGAAATGAAAGGAAGGATACGGCAGGCAGAAGGAGAAAGCAGGAGGCCCCCTGGTTTTAAATCCTGCAGCAGTGACCCAGAAGAAGTGATTCCAGCCAGTCAAGCATAAATCAGGCACGCTGGCTCCTACCGGCCTCACCCCTAGAGTCACGGATCTTCATTACTGAAAACTGCTTGTCCTTCTCCACTTCCTCTCTTCTACAGGACTGTGAACTCTCTCAGTGCCCCGTGACTCATCCTGTGGCCCCAGAGCCCAAAGTGATGCCACATCCTGGCCATAAAACACAGTGGCGCTTTGGATCATGGACACAGGTAAAACCCTGTTGATCTGAATCAGATCAATAACTGTGCATACACTTCCAATAAAAACACGTCTTTTTTTTGTTATTTAAAGAATCATTCTGCCCAAAAGGCTGATCACAAATCTTACTGATCCCAGACTTTTGAGCTGTTTTGCTGTTATTATGCTAGTAATTGTAAAATGGTTGTTGTTTATAATAGTGCAGCGCCACCTGTGGAAAAGGCACTCGGATGCGTTATGTAAGTTGCCGTGATCAGCAGGGTGGAGTAGCAGAGGAATCAGCCTGTGCTCATCTTCCAAAACCTCCTGCTAGTGAGGTCTGCTCCATAGTGGCGTGTGGACAGTGGAAGGTTCTGGAATGGACTGCGGTAAATAAAATATATATTTGGTTTATTTTAGCTTATATGAAAACATAAAGCATTTTTTTATAATGTGCTTTTTTTTACATCCAGAGCACTAGATGTTTAATATGGTGTGTCATTTATAATGGTGCCAAAAAATTATTATAGTAATACATTAAAATTCTTCAAATACAACATTTAGTTTCTGTTATGTATTTTTATTAGATTTATTGTATTTTTATTGGTGAAATAATAAATAATTTATAATTTAATTTAAAAGTATATATTTTAATATATATTTACATTTGTTACAATTATTTTTAGTTTTCATTCATCTGAATTTTATTTATTATAACATTATTATTATTTTTTACTTTATTATTGTTTTTATTTGATTTGATTTTCCTATTTATCTTTCATTTTTATTTCATTATCCACAATTTAGTATTTTATTTTTTTATTTAAACCTATTTATTTTATTTGATTAACCCTTTTTTTACTATTTCTATGCTTTTATGTATTTTATTATTAGCCTAACTATTTTATTCTATTTTGTTTTATTATTTTTATTTTTTATTACATATTATTTTGTTTATTTTATTATGTTTTATTATTTTATGTTGGTGCAACATAGTTCTCAAGGTCTGTGTTGCAAATGCATTTATTTGATTAGTGATTTATAAGTATTGCAGAACCTCTCATATATTTAAACATTATTCTTGACTAGCATTTTTCAAAATCCTAAAATGTTCTGTTCATTTTTTAAGTTTAAATTGCATTCTGTGGCCTCAGTCATTTGAACTCAATTATATTTATTTAGTGTATATGTTCAATGTTAATGTGCCACTGTGTTAGCCAGCATTCTTTCAACACTGCAAGTTTTTTTCATTCACAGCTGTTCTGCAGCCTACCATCATCCACCGATGACCTTGATCATTCTCCCATTCGGCTGTTTAGAGCTCAGTTTTAATTGGAAACTGATGAGAGTTCATTTAGTTAGTGTGGATCTTGTGTGCAGATGGATTGGGTCTGCATACTGTTCACATTTAAACAGGAAGACAAGCATTATAGAGAGAAGCTGGATTGCTTTAGTCAGTGGCCTTTCGCTTTTTAATGGTTTACAATCAGTAGATCCAAATTACATAACTAGTGTTGCACTTAACTAAAACGTTAAGCTAATTAAACTAAGCGGACAATTATTCTGCTTTTTTCCTTATTTGATTATTTGACTCAAGATGATTGAATTGCACCATATGACATCATTTTCTGTCATAAACAAAATCTGCCAATTTGAATATATTATATTCTATTTTATATTATAATGAGGCCTCACAGTGGCGCAGTGGGTAGCACGTTCGCCTCACAGCAAGAAGGTCGCTGGTCGCTGGTTCGAGCCTCGCCAGTTGGCGTTTCTGTGTGGAGTTTGCATGTTCTCCCTGTGTTGGCGTGGGTTTCCTCCGGGTGCTCCGGTTTCCCCCACAAGTCCAAAGACATGCAGTACAGGTGAATTGGGTAAGCTAAATTGTCCGTAGTGTATGAGTGTGAATGGGTGTGTATGGATGTTTCACAGAGATGGGTTGCAGCTGGAAGGGCATCCGCTGCGTAAAACATATGCTGGATAAGTTGGCGGTTCATTCCGCTGTGGCGACCCCAGATTAATAAAGGGACTAAGCCGAAATGAAAATGAATGAATGAATGAATATTATAATGAGAAGGTTATCTTATCATTGTGCTTCTTTTGTGTTTAGCACCATAATTGCTGCTTGCAGCTACATTTTTTTAAGATTAGCAGCCTTAATAAGCTGATGAGATTTGGAAACCACTTATATATTTATATCTTTTATATTCCTAAAACTTTTACTTTACTTGTGGTAGGCTATTATCTTAATATATGATTTTACAGTGTGTTTTCTATGTAATCATGAGTGTGTGTCTATGTTTTCAGTGCTCTGTATCCTGTGGTCAGGGTACGACCACACGGCAAGTAGTGTGTATGAACATCAGCGATCAGGTTGTGGAAACGAGTGAATGTGACCTAGATGACAAACCAACGGCAGAGCAGGAGTGCGCCATGCCACAGTGTCCGTCCCGTTCCAGCGACCATGGGAGCTTTTCACCCAACCCCGATATTCGGAAAAAAACTGCTTTTCCAGGACGAACTGACCGCAACAGAGCTGGCAGACTGCAGGCCCAGCAGTGGAGGACAGGACCATGGGGGGCGGTAAGTACCTTAGAAAATGATATTAAATTGATTATGTCTCTGGGTGTGCATGGAATTCAATGTAGTTCAAATATTATAAGCAATCTGAGAAACTTTATGGCATCTCAGGTCATGATGTCATCAGTACATGAACTCTCCAAATCATCCAGTACCATTTCCTCTTCCTGGTAAATGCTGCCGCTTCCTTTGTGATATCAGCGCTTTAAATAGTGTATAGGAGTCAAAGTACAGCTAAATACTGAGCAGCATTTGGGAAGCTCTTCCGCTTTGTCTTAAAATAGGTATTTTTAGATCTTTTGAAAAGTGCTTCCTTTATAGCCAGGGACTAAAATTAACACTCGCCAAGCTCCACATGTGAGTTAAAATCACTAGCTGGCTGCTAACTCATTTTTTATTATTATTTCAAACAGTGCCTGACAATGCAATATGGTTTTATGCGATTATGAAATAGCTAAAGCTGCATGCATTGTGGCTCTGTAATAAGTAGAAAAATATGTATGTAATATGTACAAAAATCAGTTCAGATTAAAATGAGCACCTGGATGAAACCCACGCGAACACAGGGAGAACATGCAAACTCCACACAGAAATGCCAACTGACCCAGCCGAGGCTCAAACCAGCGACCTTCTTGCTGTAAGGCGACAGCACTACCCACTGTGCCACCGCATTGCCCAAAATAGTAGTTTTACACCAAAGTAAAAGCACTGTTTTAACATTTGAAAGCAAAGAAAAAACTATAAAAATAATTTCATTGATTAATTAATGGTTCAATTGTATTGTAGAATTTTACTTTATTGATTTTGTTGCTGTTATAATTTCAGATGTTCTGTCTGTACATTTTTTTATTATTAATTAAATAATGCACATTCATTTTCATGGCCAGTTAAATAGCATGATAAATTCTGACACATCAAAATTCTATTTTTGGCCCCATTATATAGCTATACATAATTTATATCCTTCCAACTAATGGTAATCATGAGGAACTGAAGTATTATTGTCTTCATTATTAATCATTCTGTTTTTTAAATGAACTGTTTTATGATTAAACATGCAATCCATTAGCAGATATGACAGTTCTCACTATAGTATTGTATATCGTATCTGTACTAGTACATTTTGTATTATGTTTTTAGAAACTATGAAATTAATACTTTTATTCAGCAAGGTTGTGTTAAATTGGTCAAAGTTTACTGTAAAACCATTTATTATATTAAAAAGACAATTAATACAAATTAATTGTAAATTACAGTTAATATAAATGTTTTTTCTTTTGAGCTCATCAAAGAATGTGATCATTAATAATTGTAATAATTGTTTCTTGAGTATATTAGATGATTTCTGAATTGATTGAGTCATTGAGTTGCAGTGTTTTTCACACAAAAAAGGAAATACTAGTTCCCCAGTGGGAGGGGAACTACAATGCTATGTGGACACTTCCACTATGGGGATTTCATCAGAAAGCCAATCATCTGAAGAGTAATAAAACGGGCCAATGAAATGCCAATGAGTTGGCAGTGTCAGCGCGCACAGCTGGCAGCAATCACAATCAGTCTGTCTATAAGATGCCAGCTCTGCCGTTACACCATACCTTTTCACTTTCAGAAGCCGTACAAGCACTGAAAGAGTCATTGCTGGTTCCTCCAATTCGTTGAGAGAGAGAGAGAGAGAAAGAGAAAGCTGCCGGCTTACTGCAGGCTGTTTCTCCCGGTCCCAGAGCGAGTGACAACGCGAGCAGCGGCGGTCGAGCTGGGTTCATTCTCCCGTCCCTGGGCGTTTCTCTGGTCCGGTTCTTCAAACAGCGGTTTGTATCACAGCACACACACTAAAAGAGCAACACGGTCGAACAACGCGTCTTTTTAAAGATGTCGTTCCGACCGTGCGTTTCTGGATGCGGTGGTTTCCTGTCCCCGGATGATGGACACGAGCACTGTGTTGCATGTCTGGGGGTCCAGCATGTGAATGCGGTGCTCGCGGGCAGTACATGTCATCACTGCGATGCCATGTCTGTTGCGCAGCTAAGATCGCGGCTCGCTCTTGCAAAAGGGCCAGCCACCCCTGTTGTCCCCCGCAATAAAGCGGCTGGCACGCGGGCAGATCTGAGGGTTACAGTGGGGGTCAATTCGCTGCCCTCGGGCTCGCGAACCCCTCGCTCCTCAGCGCGCTCTATCCAAGCTTCGAGTGAGAGAAGCGCTTCATCCTCCCGGATGGTCGCCCTTTCACTCGATGACACCGGGGACCAGATGTCCATTGCTGCATCGGAGAGTGGGCTTTCACTATCCGACGAGGATCCGGACCCGCTCCCTCCCTCCGGGGTGGTTAGCGAGGCGCCGGATCTAGAAGCGGATATGTTGGCCGTGCTTTCCCGGGCTGCTTCGGCGGTGGGTCTGGAGATAGTTTATCCCCCAGCCCCACGGCCGGACCGACTAGATGGGTGTTACGTGGAGGCTAAGAAGAAGGCCAAGCCTTCTAAGCCTCCCGTCCCCTTCTTCCCGGAGGTGCACAGTGAGCTCACGCAGTTTTGGAGGGCACCTTTCTCTGCCCGATCTGCGTGCGCTTCCGCTCTCACCACCCTTGACGGTGGGGCAGTCAGGGGGTACGAGGCGATTCCCCAGGTTGAGCGTGCCATTGCGGTCAATCTTTGCCCGCGTGGTGCCTCTTCCTGGCGTGGTCAGCCTCGTCTTCCGTCCAAAGCGTGTAGGTTATCTGCGTCCCTCGGGGCCAGAGCCTACACTGCTGCGGGCCAGGCTGCTTCTGCCCTGCACGCTATGGCCACGTACCAGCGCTACCAAGCGCAGGCGTTGGCTCAGCTGCACGAGGGTGGTTCTGACCCAGGCTTAATGCATGAGCTTCGCACCGCAACCGACTATGCTCTGCGTACCACCAAGTCGGCTGCGCGTGCCCTGGAAAAGGCGATGGCCACATTAGTGGTCCAGGAGCGCCACCTCTGGTTAAACCTGGCCGAGATGCGTGATGTTGACAAAGTCCGCTTTCTCAACACACCCATCTCCCAGGCTGGCCAGTTCGGCGACACCGTCTGTGAGTTCACCCAGGAATTCACGGCGGTGAAGGAGCAGTCGAGTGCGATGGGTGAGGTCATCTATCGGCGGGCTCGTAAAACCACTCCCCCCGCCGAACCATCCACCTCGGCTGCTCCTCGCCGAGGGCGCCCGCCTGCGGCTTCGAGACCTGCTCCGCCGCCCCTTCCCGCTCCACCGGCTAAGCGGCCACGTCGAGCATCCCGCAGGCATGCAGCGCCCCTGCCCCAGGGCGCCGTTAAGTCCGGTAAACGGACCGCGAAGCGACCCTGAGACGGGCCATCCGGAGAAGAGGGGACTTGCTCTTTCCTCGGTGGAGGGCCGAGCGAAACATCAAACGGTGGTTTTCAACACCAGGCTGCTGACCTCACGGCCAGCAGCCACCAGATTATCAAAGAAAGAGCTTTTTTCCCCTTCTCTGGATGTGACAGCCCGAACACTGCCAGTTTGGGACGCTATGCCTTCCAGCTCGCAGGATCGGTGCATCTCGCCACGGGCTCGGAGTGGGAGGCTGGGAAGAAGGTGAGTGTGAATTCCTTACTTTCTGCTCTTCCTCGGGACCCCATGGCTCCCGGGGCGAGCCCTCCCATTCCTTGCTGCCCCACCGCTGGTGCGTCAGTGATCGTGCCGTTGGTGCCCCTTGCGCGAGCTCTGGCAGCCTGGTTAGCGCTGCCCAGCCCGTCGCAGTGGCTCATGCGCACGATCAGACTCGGTTACGCGATTCAATTCGCGAAACGCCCTCCCAGGTTCATGGGCGTGTATTACACCAGGGTCAGCCCTGTGTCCGCCCCTGTCTTGCGCGAGGAGATTGCTGTCCTCCTGGCGAAGGATGCAATCGAGCCGGTCCCTCCAGCCGAGATGAGGAGCGGGTTTTACAGCCCGTACTTCATCGTACCCAAGAAAAGCGGCGGGTTACGGCCAATCCTAGATCTGCGCGTTCTGAACCGCTGCCTTCACAAGCTGCCGTTCAGAATGCTCACGCAGAGGCGCATCCTCCGATGCGTCCGTCCTCGGGATTGGTTTGCAGCGATAGACCTGAAGGACGCGTATTTTCATGTCTCCATTCTTCCACGCCACCGTCAATTTCTGCGGTTTGCGTTCGAGGGTCGAGCTTGGCAGTACAAAGTCCTCCCCTTCGGGCTCTCCCTGTCTCCGCGGGTTTTCACCAAACTCGCGTAGGGTGCCCTAGCGCCCCTTCGGCTTGCGGGCATCCGCATACTCAATTATCTCGACGACTGGCTGATTCTAGCTCACTCGCGGGATCAATTGATTATGCACAGGGACACGGTGCTCAGGCACCTCGACCAGTTGGGGTTTCAGGTCAACCGAGAAAAGAGCAAGTTCGCCCCTGTGCAGAGCATCTCTTTTCTCGGGGTGGAGCTGGACTCGATCACCATGACGGCGCGCCTCTCCCGAGAGTGCGCCTGGCTGATGCTGACCTGTTTGAAGGAGTTCGACAGGAGAACCGTGGTCCCACTGAAATTATTTCAGAGGCTCCTGGGGCATATGGCTTCTGCAGCCGCGGTCACGCCGCTCGGATTGCTCCATATGAGACCGCTTCAGCATTGGCTTCACGATCGGGTCCCCAGACGAGCATGGCACGCGGGCACACACCGGGTGACTGTCACTCCGCTGTGTCGCCGCACCCTCAGTCCATGGACGAACCCTGCGTTTCTACAGGCCGGTGTGCCTCTAGAACAAGTGTCCAGGCACGTCGTTGTGACGACAGATGCCTCCAGCACGGGCTGGGGGGCCATGTGTTGCGGGCATGCAGCTGCGGGTCTGTGGAAAGGATCCCGGATGCATTGGCATATCAACTGCCTGGAGCTGTTGGCAGTGTATCTCGCTCTGCGCCGTTTTTTTCCGGTTTTAGAGCGAAAACACGTACTGGTCAGGACGGACAGTATGGCGACGGTAGCATATATCAACCGTATGGGGGGTATCCGTTCCCGCCGCATATCTCAGCTCGCTCGCCGTCTGCTCCTTTAGAGTCACACGCAGCTGAAATCGCTGCGTGCCATTCATATCCCCGGCGAGCTCAACCGTGCAGCCGATGCGCTCTCACGGCAGCTTCCGCTGAAGGGAGAATGGAGGCTCCACCCCGAGTCTGTCTAGCTGATATGGGCGCGCTTCGGAGAAGCCCAGGTCGACCTGTTTGCTTCCTATGAGACCACCCACTGCCAGTGGTTTTATTCCCTGACCGAGGCTTCTCTCGGCATGGATGCACTGGCTCACAGCTGGCCTCGGGGCATGTGCAAATATGCGTTTCCCCCAGTGAGCCTACTAGCGCAGTTACTGTGCAAGCTCAGGGAGGACGAGGAGCGGGTTTTGCTTGTTGCGCCTCTTTGGCCCAACCGAACCTGGATTTCAGAACTCTCTCTCCTCGCGACAGCCCCTCCCTGGCGAATCCCTTTGAGAGAAGACCTTCTCTCTCAAGGACGGGGCACCATCTGGCACCCGCGCCCAGATATCTGGAACCTCCACGTGTGGTCCATAGACGGAGCGCGGAAGACTTAGGTGACCTACCGGCTGCGGTGGTTAACACCATCACTCAGGCTAGAGCACCCTCTACGAGGCATGCCTATGCCCTGAAGTGGAGTCTATTCACTGAGTGGTGCGCTTCTCTCCGAGAAGACCCCCGAACTTGTCAGATCAGCGTTGTGCTTTCTTTCCTTCAGGATAGATTGGAGCAGAGGCTGTCGCCCTCCACACTGAAGGTTTATGTCGCCGCCATCTCCGCTCATCATGACGCGGTGGATGGCGGCGCCGTGGGAAAGCATAACCTCGTCACCCGGTTCCTTAGAGGCGCGAGGCGATTAAATCCACCCCGCCCCCCTCTCATGCCCTCTTGGGACCTCGCCATAGTGCTTACGAGCCTACGCGGAGCTCCGTTCGAACCACTCGATTCAGTATCCTTGAGATTTCTGTCCTTGAAGACAGCTCTGCTGGTCGCGTTGGCATCGATTAATAGGGTCGGGGACCTGGAGGCATTTTCGGTCAGTGATTCGTGCCTGGAATTCGGCGGACTTCTCTCACGTTATCCTGAGACCCCGGCCTGGACATGTGCCCAAGGTTCCTACCACACCGTTTAAAAACCAGGTGGTGAACCTGCAAGCGCTGCCTTCGGAGGAGGCAGACCCAGCCCTTTTAATGCTGTGTCCTGTTCGCGCTCTGCGTATTTATGTGGACCGCACTCAGAGCTTTAGATCCTCTGAGCAGCTCTTTGTCTGTTACGGTGGTCGGCAGAAGGGAAGTGCCGTATCCAAGCAGAGGTTGGCCCACTGGATAGTGGATGCCATCTCCTTCGCTTATTCAAGCCAGGGCGAGCCGTGTCCCCCAGGAGTGAGAGCGCACTCCACTAGGAGCATCGCTTCATCTTGGGCGTTAGCGCGCGGCGCCTCTCTGACAGATATCTGTAGAGCTGCGGGCTGGGCGACACCTAATACATTTGCGAGATTTTATAATCTCCGAGTGGAGCCCATTTCCTCACGTGTGCTGGCTAACCCCGGTGAATGAGGAAATTCGGTGGGTGTTGTAACACGTTTTCGGCGCCTTTCTCTCTAACACAGAGATACGTGCGCATTTTTACTCTGATCAGTTCAGTTCCCCATTTTGGCGAACCCTACAGAGTTCCTCCGAGGCCCCCAGCATCTGACTCAGCGGAGGAGTCAGGTGCCTGGCCCACTACGTTGTTGGCATGCCCGCTTGGTCAGCCCGCGTTCTGGGTATAGGTGCCCGCTATGTGCGATCCCCACTGGCGATCCCATACGCTTCACTCAGCCACGGTATAGTTCCCTCCTCTGGGCGGGCCCGTGTCTTCCCTCCCCGCTAACCATCTTCGTATGTGTACTCCTCCTTTATAGGGTTAGTCCATATGTCTTATTGCCACCAGGTCTCCCCATTGGGCAGCAGGTGGCCTCCGCAGCGTCCTCCCTATCGGGACTGCACGCTTTCCCAACATACTGTCGTATCTTAAATTCCTAGAACTTAACTAGGTGTATTTTTGCGACTCCCCGAAAAATATAACTAAACCTTATCAGGTAAGTAGGTGAGTAAGGGCCAGGGGACACGTTGGAGGGCTGCGTCTATGGTGATGATGGTGCGCGCACGCTTATGCTTGGCAAACCTCTCACCAATGACGTGGTAAGGTTCAGTCGCTGTGGC
>CAIGQW010014353.1:219125-236368 GCA_903798125.1 Danio choprae | reverse complement strand
TATATATATAATTCTTTAGGTGGTTAGGTTATCATTTGTACCATATTTGGCTAATTTATGTATCTGAACAATCTTGAACAGCATCATGTTCATTGATTCAGCTAACGTAATACCAGTGGTGTTAAACTGGAATCATTTAAAGAGGGGACAAATTGAGAAGTCATAATTCTCTTCTAACAAATAAGACGTTGTTGTACTATAAAACATACTGTACATTTCAGGACTCAAAAGTTTATATTGAAGTGACAGGTTGTGGAATGAGCCAATTTATTATGTAAAAGTGTGTCTACATTTAAACTACACCTCCAATGAAGAAGCTTCTCCATCGCTGTCTGTTAAGCTCCACCCACTGATTCACACTGCAGTATGAGAGACAAACAGATGTCCATGTAAAAACAAAATGATAGAAAGACATTGTGCAATGCCAAGTTGTGGAAAACGCAGCATTATTATGATCCTAACATTAGGAAAGAGTGTATCAACTTTAGTGAGTTGGAAATTAATAATTACTTCTTTGTAAGGGATATTATTGTTGTCATTTCAAGACCATTAATAAGATAATTTATTGATTACACAGCAAAATAATGCAAATAGGCATAAAGAATTACTTTCAAAAGACAAAAACTTTTCATTCTTAAGGTAGATTTATTTAGATTTACTTAATTTTTAATTTTATAATATTCATTCATTCATTTTCTTTTCGTCTTAGTCCCTCTATTAATCTGGGGTCACCACAACGGAATGAACCGCCAACTTATCCAGCATATGTTTTACGCAGCGGATGCCCTTCCAGCCGCAACCCATCACTGGGAAATAATTTTATAATATGATGAATAAAAAGTAAATCTCCTAATATAAGTAGTGAAATTGTCTTTGTAAAATGGCTTTAATATTATTTAAAAATATCACTCATATGGAAGTGGATTGCAGTTTTGAAACACATTTGTACAACTTCTTCCAAACTGTCAGTTGTTTTCACCAAAAATGTGGACATCCATAATTTTCTCACCTTTCAGCAAGCATTGTTTCTAAAGGAGTTCCCCAGCGGGAGGGGAACTACAATGCTATGTGGAAACTTCCACTATGGGGATTTCGCCAGAAACCACTCACTCTGAAGAGTAATAAAATGGGCCTATGAAATGCCAATAAGTTTGCGGTGTCAGCGCACGCAGCTGGCAGCAATCACAATCAAATCGTGTATATAATGCCAGCTGTGCTCTAAAACATTAATTCATTCATTCATTTTCATTTCGGCTTAGTCCCTTTATTAATCTGGGGTCGCCACAGCGGAATGAACCGCCAACTTATCCAGCATATGTTTTACGCAGCGGATGCCCTTCCAGCTGCAACCCATCTCTGGGAAACATCCATACACACCCATTCACACTCATACACTACGGACAATTTAGCTTACCCAATTCACCTATACCGCATGTCTTTGGACTTGTGGGGGAAACCGGAGCACCCGGAGGAAACCCACGCCAACACAGGGAGAACATGCAAACTCCACACAGAAACGCCAACTGGCGAGGCTCGAACCAGCGACCAGCGACCTTCTTGCTGTGAGGCGAACGTGCTACCCACTGCGCCACTGTGAGGCCCCTGTGCTCTAAAACAATACCTTTTTTTTTAGCTTCAGAAGCCTCACGTGCAAACTGAAAGAGACATTTTTGCTGTCATCCTCCGACTTTGTTCGAGGGAGAGAGAAAGCTGCCGTCTTCTAAGAGGCTGATTTCTTCCAGTTCCAGTGCAAGTGACAGCACGAGCAGTGGCGGTCGAGCTGGGCTTCTCCCGTCCCTGGGTGTTTCACTGGACCGGTACTTTAAGAGCAGTTAGTATAAAGCAAATTCTCCTAAAAGAGCAACTTTTTCTGCACGGTCTGCATGCGCTCTGCCCTCACCTTCCTCGATGACAGAGCAGCCAGGGGGTATGAGGCGAATCCCCAGGTTCCAACCCAGGCATAATGCACTACGAACTTTGCTCTGAAAACACCAGGTCGGCTGCGAGTGCCCTGGTAAGGACGATGGCCACACTAGTGGTCCAGGAATGGCCCCTTCGGCTCGTGGGCATTTGCATACACAATTATCTGGATGACTGGCTTATAGCTCACTCGCGGGATCAATTGGGTATGCGCAGGGACTGGGTGCTCTGGCACCTCGACCTGTTAGGGTTTCGGGTCAACTGAGAAAAGAGCAGGCTCGCCCCCGTGCAGAGCTTCTCTTTTTTCGGGTTGGAGCTGGACTCGATCACCATGATGTTGCGCCTCCCCGAGGGCTCGCCGAGCTGATGCTGACCTGTCTGAGAGAGTCGACAGGAAAACTGTGGTCCCACTGATATTATTTCAGAGGCTCCTGGGGCATATGGCATCCGCAGCCGCTGTCACGCCGTTCGGGTTGCTCCATACGGCTTCAGCATTGGCTTCACGATCGAGACGCATCGGATGACTGTCTCTCTGCTGTGTCTCTGCGCCCTCAGCGTCTGGACTGACCCTGCATTTCTACAGGTCTGTGTGCCTCTAGAACAAGTGTCCAGACATGTCGTTGTTGGCCGTGTGTTGCGAGCATGCAGCTGCGGCTCCATAGAAGGAACTCGGTTGCATTGGCATATCAATTGCCTGGAGAATGGAGGATCCGGGAGAATGGAGGCTCCACCATTGCGTTCTGGAATGCGCTGGCTATCACAGCTGGCCCCGGGGCGTGCGTAAATACACATTTTCTCCAGTGAACCTACTCGCACAGATACTGTGTAACATCAGGGAGGACGTGGAACAGGTCTGTTTATTGCGCCTCACTGGATCAACCGGACCTGTATTTCAGCTCTCCCCTCATGGCGGCCCCTCCCTGGCATGGGTTCTTGAAGAAGTACCTTCTTCTCTGGGACATGCACTATCTGGCAGCTGCGCCGAGATCTCTGGAACCTCCATGTGGACCAGAGATGGAGCTCGGAGGACTTAGGTGACCTATCTGTTCGGTGGTTAACACCGTCACTCAGGCTAGAGCACCCTCTACGAGGCATGCCTACGTTCTAAAGTGGAGTCTATTCGCTGTGTGGTTTACTTCTCTCCGAGAAGAACCGGGGACATGTCAAATCAGTGTGATGCTATCCTCCTTCAGCTGGCTGGAGCTAAGGCTGTCCCATCCGCACTGAGGGGTTGGCGTTATGATCATGGCTGGGAAAGCATCGCCTCATCACCAGTTCCCAGAGGTGCGAGACACTGGATAATTAATTCAATTCTGTCCCCCTCTCATACCCACTTGGAGATTTCTCTTAGGAGAGGTCTGCTCAATCCACTCGACTCGGTATCTTTAAGATAGACCTTCTCAGGGTTAGTTCATATGTCTTTTTGCCACCAGGTCTCCCCATTGGGCAGCAGGTGGCCTCCGCAGCGTCCTCCCTATCGGGACTGCATGCTTCCCAATGTACTGTCGTATTTTAAAATTCCTAGAAACTTACTAGGTTTATTTTTACGACTCCCCCCAAAAATATAAATAAGCCTTAAGCGCTTCACAGGTAAGTAAGGTAAGTAAGGGCCAGGGGACATGTTGGAGGGCTGCGTCTCTGGTGATGATGGTGCACTCATGCTGGAGCCTGGCAAACCTCTCACCAGCTACGTGGTAAGGTACACGTAACCCTCATTCCCCGAGGGGGGGAACGGAAATGCTATGTTTCTTCGCCACAGTGATTGCACCTTAGCTGACAGCTGTAGTTTGGCTTCTTCTGCTAGAAAAGGTATTGTTTCAGAGCACGGCTGGCATTATATACACGATTTGATTGTGATTGCTGCCAGCTGCGGGCGCTGACACCGCCAACTCATTGGCATTTCATTGGCCCGTTTTATTACTCTTCAGAGTGAGTGGTTTCTGGTGAAATCCCCATAGTGGAAGTTTCCACATAGCACTTCCGTTCCCCCCTTGGGGAATGAAGGTTACGTAGTAACCGTTACGTTACCCGAGCTTGCTGACACTTTTAAAAGAGATAAGATGACAGAGAGATGACAGTGGCTGCACAATTAGTTGAAATGTTGGTGACATAAATTTTTTTTACGTAAAAATGATGGGCAATATTTATTTGATTTTGAATGTCCATGTATTGCATGATAAGTGAATATATATATTGAGTATTGTGACAGACCTACAAATTTGTTTTTAACAAGACATTAACTATTAAAATTATATTAGATCCAACGGTAATGTCGCACTACACAAGCGTGAGTAACTGTTTTTATTATGTGTTCACCATTACTTTGTTTGTTATTAAAGACTGATTTTTACTGAGTATGTAAGTGTTAAATTGCAGCAGCATCTCTTAAGTAGGTATGAGTAAAGTTAAGCCTCTTAAACATTGTCACGACTTGCTCTCTCACAAAGACACAGGATTGCAGGAATTATCAAAACATTAATTTACAGAACACTGGAACGCACGCACGCACAGACAGACAGACAGAGGAATCTTGCCCCTTGCTTCTAAATTGTGATGTGAAAATCTTAATAACATTATACGTTGACCTCCAAGAACAGGACAACATTAAAAAATGCAGTTCATGAACACTTTGAAAGGGGTGCAATGTTTTGATCTTTTTGTTGCATAATTCATTTATGACTCAGACTTAAATGCCACTCTACAGATTCTTGGTAAACTTAGCAAGATGATATTAAACACTAATAATTATGATGCCATTGTTATGCAGGTACATGCAAATGTCGTTGAGCTCGAAGAAAGTTAATGCTCATTAGTCAGCTTTTGATTTTCCATTCAGATTTTTAATCCAGAGAGAGTTTTAAAGTTCAGCCTAATGGAAAAGACAGACAGACAGACAGACAGACAGACAGACAGACAGACAGACAGACAGACAGACAAACAGACAGACAGATAGATGCATCAAAAATAGAGATAAATGCATAAATTGATAAATGGGTGGATAGACAGATGGGCAAAAACACAGATAGATAGCTAGAAAGATAAATAAATTGATAGATGGTTAGACGAATAAATGCATGATTGGATGGATGGGTGGATTAACAGACAGATGAATGAATAGATAACTGGATAAATGGGCAGACTGGTAGATGGATGGAAAGGAGATAGACAACAGATGAGAAACTGGATAATCACTGTGGCATGAAATTAAATGGCTGAAATGAGTAGCTTTTGCAAAGACTAGTGATGTGTGCAAACAGAGGACAGCAGTGCAGTTGGAGAGATTCGAGATTAACACTGGCAGAGAGCTGTGTGTCTACATGAGGAGAGCTAAAGCTGTATTCCCTCCAGTCTCAGAGCTCAGGGTCAATTTTCTGTCAGCTGCAGCTGCTGAACACCCAGATCATGTCTTCATCACCTCAGCCAATGTACTTACACAAGAGCCTCAAAGAGCCACTGGAATCCATACCCAGTTAAGTGATCGAATAAATGCACAGAATGTATGCGTATCAGATGCTACCTTCAAAAACATTTAGTCCATAATATTTAGTCTTTTGTCTTCTATCTTCCGCTGGCACCAACAGCTCAATTCTGGAATCTTGTTAAACTCTCCTCAATACTCACAAACGCTGCTATTTTCATATGTTGTTGGATCACAAGTGGATAGGGATTCCAACCTTGAATAGCATAAAATCATGGCATGTAAACGTACAACCAACTGCTAGAAAACCATCTGTTTTAGTAGATGTGTGTCCCCTAAGTTTTTTTAAGTTGTCTTATGATTTTTATAAATGTTATACATTAAAAAAGCTCTTCCATACAATGACAACATGGCAATAAATGGTTTTGAAAAAACTCATTTATTTTCAGCAAGGCTACCTTTATGTGATGATAAATATAGTAAATACAGTAGCATTTAGAAAAAGTAATATTCAAAGGGAAAATGTTGTTGTCTATTTATTTATTTTTTTCAATGTAATTTATTCTTGTGATTGCAAAGCTGAATTTTTAGCATCATTACTCCAGTCAATATCACAATTTGCATCATTAGTCCTGTTAATTTCTACTGAATGGTAATGTCTTTAGGGCATTATAGGAATGTGTTCGATCAATGTTTGGCTCCACCTAACATGGTTTCTTGATTTTAGCCACTTCTGTGTATAGTATGGAAGCCCATTTTAGCACAAGATTAAATAAATAATTAAAAAATATAGTTTGATTACATGTCATCTTGTGTTACACATGTGACCTGCAATGAGCTTGCAATTGTGAGAAAGAAATTGAAAATAGTGATATAAAAACTCACTTTTTTTTGTAATTTCAGAATTTCAAGACAGCTTATAAACTATCAATCCTAAAGAAAAAGTTTGTATTCTGAGTTAAAAAGAACTAACTCAAAATTGAAAAAAGCAAAAACAAATATGAATTGTTAAAAAACCTTCAGAATTCTAAAGCAACTGATAAACTGGCAATTCGCACAAAGTTGCAAGTTTGGTAGAAATAAAGGAGAAAAAAGTTTCAGAATTGTAGCAGGTATTGCTAGAAGTCAGAATTGCTAGAAGATTTCTGAAATGGCATATAACCTCTCAAAATAAAATTGTAAAATATAAACTCGTCAGACTAAAAAGTTTTCATTCATTCATTTTCATTTCGGCTTAGTCCCTTTATTAATCTGGGGTCGCCACAGCGGAATGAACCGCCAACTTATCCAGCATATGTTTTACGCAGCGGATGTCCTTCCAGCCGCAACCCATCCCTGGGAAACATCCACACACACCCATTCACACTCATACACTATGGACAATTTAGCTTACCCAATTCACCTATACCGCATGTCTTTGGACTTGTGGGGGAAACCGGAGCACCCGGAGGAAACTAAAAAGTTTATATCTTGCAATTCTAAATGAGTTCTGTTGTTTTTTCACAATAAAAAAATATAGCTTGCCTTGAATATAAATCAGAATTGTGAGATAAAAGTCACAATATATTTTTAATAAAATAAATTATCTTTAATCTCACGGCAAAACCCACCTTCTATAGTATATAGCAATCCATCTCAAGGTGAAGAGTACAAATGACTGCAGGCGCTGTGGCTCTGCAACACTGCTGATCTGCAACTTTACCAGACAGCTGAGGAGACTTTATAGGAATGAATGTCTCTTTGACTCCATTCAAGTAAGACTTGGCTTTATCCTTCTGTCTCTAGTGTCCAAGGGATGGCAATTGTTAAGTGGCACAGCAGGGCTATGTCTCGTAATATACATGGGCACAGAATTCAGTCACACACACACATTCAGTCAAAACAGCTTGTGAACTGCAGGTATCTGGACCGCTCCCTGCATCACTTCAAACTGTCTTTTGACTCAGTTCCTGTCTCTTTCTCTCACTTTGTCATCCGTCTCTCACTTTTCCACCACTTCTACAGCTGTGTGGTTCTTGAGGCTGCAGATTAAAACTTATTATTGATCTCAACTTCTTGAAGTTGTTCTGCTTTTTTACGTCTTTTCCTTTGTAACCTCCCAAATTAAAAACTGCATCTGTGTTCAGTCTGACTCTGTTGTGAAGGAGCTTTAAATGGATGCATGTGACTAACACTGCCACTGGAATTCTGTTTGGTGGGGGGGAAAAGATTTTATCTTGTCTGTAAGGTCAGAGGCAATTGCGGTAATAGTTAAAAATGCTTAAAAATAAAAAAAAGCAGTACTTAAAGGTATAGTTCAGCCAAATATTACAATTATGCCATTATTTACTCACCCTTCACTTGTTTAAACCTATTTGGACTTCTTTCATCTCTTGAACTCAAAAAATGCTGGTTACTGGGACCCATTGACTTCCGTAGCATATTTTTTTCCTACTTTGGAAGGCGATGGGTCCCAGCCACCAGTATTCTTCAAAATATCTTCTTTCATGTTCAACAGAAGAAAGAAACTCAAAGGTTTAAACCCAGATGAGGGAGAGTAAAGATAATTTTAATTTCTGGTGAACTATACATTTAATTAAACATTCATTCAATCATTTTCTTTTCGGCTTAGTCCCTTTATTAATCTGGGGTCGCCACAGCAGCATGAACTGCCAACTTATCCAGCATATGTTTTACGCAGTGGATGCCCTTCCAGCTGCAACCCATCACTGGGAAACATTCATACACACCCATTCACACACATACACTACGGACAATTTAGCTTACCCAATTCACCTACCGCATGTCTTTGGACTTGTGGGGGAAACCGGAGCATCCGGAGGAAACCCACGCGAACACGGGGAGAACATGCAAACTCCACACAGAAATGCCAATTGACCCAGCCGAGGCTAGAACCAGCGACCTTTTTGCTGTGAGGCGATTGTGCTACTCACTGTGCCCCTTTAATTAAACATTTATATTTAAAAGCATAAACTAATATTTTATCAAATTTTATAGTTATAACCTATGCTTGACTTAGCTGTATTTTAGAGCTTAACAATTTGTATAAATGATTATATGTAAAGTATTTGTATATACATAAAGGAAATTCAGATAGTTCTGGTCCTTGAAATCCTTGGTTGCTGTAGCAATATTGTGTCTACAGAGGGCACTGTTGTATTTATTTAGTAGAGTTACATTCTAAGTTACTGGCTGACTGGATGTTCACTGAGAGTTGAGGCCAATATCAGCGTTTGTTTTAGGTCAGTTTTGTTTTACTGGTGGATTAGTTACCAATATAGTTACCAATGTGAACATAAATACGAGTTTTAAACATTGGAAGAGGGTTAATGCTTAGATGCACTTACTGGCCACTTTATTAGGTACAACTTGTTTATACTTTTTTTGCCTTTAGAACTGGGTTAATTTGGAAATGTAATTCAACAAGGTGCTTAGAGATTTCTCATAGATTTTGGCATTATAGCATCACACAGTTTGCTGAAAATTTGTCGTCTGCACATTCATGGTGGGAATCTCAAATTACAGCTTGTCCCGAAGGTGCTTTATTTTATTGAGATCTGAATTGTAGAGCCATTTAGCATAGTGAACTCAATGCTATTTTCAAGAAACTAGTTTAAGTTGTTATAAGGTTTTTTTGATGGCCTGAAAAGATGGATACTGAAAAGTGTGCACCATGAAAATATTCCCACACCAGACAAGGTAGGATGGATACATGCTTTCATGTTGTTTACTTCAAATTCTGTCCTGACCATCTGAACGTTAGATGCACATATTAAGACAAACTTTTCCAGCCTTTTTCCCTCCTCCTATTATCCAGGGTTGTTGAGGCAGGGAGTTTGCTGTTTTTATCTGACAGGAGTGACACCAGTGTGCTCTTCTTCTGCTGCTGTAGCTCATCTGCTTCAATGTTTTTATCATGTTGTGATTATATTTGCATTAGCAAGCAAGCAAGCAAAAAAAAAGTACAGTACCTACTAAAGTGAGTGTATAGCTGTACATCTGCATAAATCATTACTTCATTGAACAGTTATATTAGCGATGTGTATATTAGCGATGTATGTTCATGTATGCATTCATTAAGTGTTAACATGTGTTTATGCAGTTACACGGATGACAGAAAAACAGGCATGGCCTTTCAGCCGCTGCCTATCATTCAATCTAACAGGAAAGCGCAGGAAATGACTCTTAATAGGAGAACTGAAGCGGTTCCAATTTCCTGTGATCACAGACCAGGCACTCTCGTGAAAGCCCATTTCAGACATACATAAACTCAAATGCACTTTAGCCTTTATCTGAACTGAACAGAAGTGTCATTTTACTATACACTGATCACCTAGTGTCCTAATAAATAAGACATTGTAAATGGATATTACTCACAACATTGAGTTACATATTTACATTCACATAATCATCATCGGATGCTTTTTTCTAAGACTACTTTAAATGCAAGAAATTCAAGCAACAAACAAAAAATTATGTTAACACTATTAATTAGTATTACTAAAAAGTAATTTAGAATTGCTTAAAATGCAAATTTTGTTTTAAATTGATAAACTATTGTTGAAATTAGTTCCAAATTTCAAATAAAAATTATGTCATTAAAGTTTTTTTTTGCATAAAGTGATAAAAAGTTGAGATTGACAAGCGGATTGGTGCAAGCGGCAGCAGTAATGTGGTCGATGTACCAGTCCGTTGTGGTAAAAAAGGAGCTGAGCCGAAAGGCAAAGCTCTCGATTTACCTGTAAATGTACGTTCCTACTCTCACCTATGGTCATGAGCTTTGGTTCATGACCGAAAGGACAAGATCTCTGATACAAGCGTCCGAAATGAGTTTCCTTTGCAGGGTGACAGGGCGCACCCTTATAGATAGGGTGAGGAGCTCTGTCACCCGGGAGGAGCTTGGAGCAGAGCCGCTCTATATCGAGAGAATTCAGCTGAGATGGCTCGGGCATCTGTTTCAGATGCCTCCTGGACACCTACCTAGGGTGGTGTTCCAGGCATGTCCCACGGGGAATCAGATATTCTGATCAGTTGTCATTTTTGGGAGTAAAACTCTCTAAATGACAATATTTCTTAAATTTGCAATAAATATTTGAAGACCTTCATAGAACAAAACAAATATTAACAGTTTACTCAAACCTAAACTAATAAATCAAGAGAAACTGAGAATTTTCAAGTTGTTTCAGTTCTTGCTATGGCTGTATATAAAACTGGATTATAGAATGAATATAATTAAATATTATTAATTAAATATAATTAATAAATTTTTACTTTGATGAAACAATATAATAGAAAATGGAATAGGGATTGTTAGTGTTAGAAGATTATATTATATTTTTCTTAATCTAAACTAGAAATGGACCTGTTCAGAATTCATATCGCATTGGTGTTTGTCAAGTTTTACTGTATCATTTCATTTAGAACTAATTTATAGTTTTAGTTTAATTCATAGGTTTAGTTTACAATTTACAGGTTACAATATAAACATGGGGCAGCACAGTGGCGCAGTGGGTAGCACGATCGCTTCACAGCAAGAAGGTCGCTGGTTCGAGCCTCGGCTGGGTCAGTTGGCATTTCTGTGTGGAGTTTGCATGTTCTCCCCGTGTTTGCGTGGGTTTCCACTGGGTGCTCCGGTTTCATAAAAACATGTGTAAAAAAACATATGCGTAATAATATTCATACAAACTGCGTAAAACATATGCTGGATAAGTTGGCGGTTCATTCTGCTGTGGCGACCTCAGATTAATAAAGGGACTAAGCCGAAAAGAAGATGAATAAATATAAACATGCATTTTAAGCTTCCTCACTCAAACTTAACAGTACCCAGAACAGAAAAATGCAAATATAAACAAGCAGAAATTATAGTGTCACTCACTATGAGCCACATTTATTATTAAGGTTAAAACGGCACAATTAAATTTCAACATTTGTCTATGTTTTGCTAGATTTACGTTAACCGTATTATATAAATCACTTTTTTTTTTTTAAACAAGTTACAGCAAGTTTTAGATTATAAAGATGGCATACCACTGACAACATAGTATTTAAACAACATTAGCTTACTGTAAGGAACATTTTCAAAATTGCAATAATGCAAGTTGCTTTCGTAAGGTCGGGAAAATAAATGCAAGAAGCAACTTTCATTCAAAATGCCGTCTTTTTCTATGTGAGTCATAAAAAGAGAAGTGTTTCTAGGCGCCAGTTTCCAGGGTGATGGTACTATTCACACTGCTTTGGTGCTGAGAAGGCAGACGAACGAGGGCGAGAGTGGTCAAAAATCAAACACAACACCCTCTGAAATGTGAACAAACACAATCTCTCCATGTTTTTGACACATCTCTACAGCTGTTTTGTGGTTAAGCCGTGGCTTCAACCTCCCCAAAACTGAGACAAATTGGGAAAAATCTCAGTCTCATTGTGTTCTTAACATCCTTGACAGTCCTGTTTGTTTGAAGTCCAAAATAATTATTTCTACATTAGGACAATGTGCCAATAAAAAGCTTTGAGCAGAAAAATCCTTGTTCGTGCGTTGAGTCTCCAGCTGTTGAGCTCTGACATCCCCACCCAAACATACAACAGCCTGAGGGAGTGTAAAATCCAAACCAGACGTGGCTTCTTTCCATGATTTCTATGATAGATTATTGGTAATGTAAACAAACTTGTGTGGGGATCATTTCAAAAGAATCCCAGCTACAAGAGAATACAGATAGCCTTCACTTAGTGACCTAAGGTGAGGCTCAGATTTGGCAGTTCTGAGAGCACAAATCCCAGAAATGCGAAACTGTAGTCAAGGTTGCGCATTTTTCAAAGGCTGAAAGCCATTTATCTCTTGATATGATATCCCTGTAGTCCAAAAGTCACTGATTTTGAACTTGAAAGCAATTTGGATTTGTTTTGACTGGTCATGTGATATTTAAAACCATCCTGCTGATGACATCACAGGGCAAAAAGTCAGGACAGATGCTGAGTTACAGGGATTTTATCACTGTCTGTTTCCACTTGGTAGTAACTAAGGATGGGTTTTGGAATGCTGGTGGCAAATCTTTTAAAATGGGACCTGAACCGGTACTTAAAATTACCATAGATTGAAAGTCTGGATATACCTAGTCATAGCTGAATAATAAGAGTTCAGTACATGACCTCTTTTACCTCTTTAATGACCTCTTTAATGCTGTTTGTACAATACAAACACCATTGTTTCCTTGTTCTCTTGTAAATCCTGTGAGTGTAAAATTATAGTAAAAAACAGTCCAATCAGAACAAAACACAGACTGAAGTTCCCCAAAGGATCATTGATATGCATGCCTCAGGCAGCGTTTGATTGGCCACAATGTTTCATAGTGAGATTACAACAATGATACTTTTTTTCTTTTATTTTTGAGTTTATCGAAGCTTGTATTATACTTACCATGTATGTGTGACTCTTATTTTGAAAATGGGAAAGGCTTAAAGGAAGAGTAAATGAGCAGTTTTGTGAAGCAGGCAGCCATGCATGCATGACCACAGTGTTCACAGCTTGTTGTCATAATGCAAAACGCAGGATATACTGATTAAAACTTTATTCAATGTCCCCCTGAGGAGGCATAAGTTCTGCTTTTTTGTTAGTTGTTACATGTATCTTGTGAAATGTGCATTATGTGTGTGTACTGTGGCAACAGACAAATCTGCACATTTGTAAAGAGTACAAATACTTGTAAACTGCTGAATACGAGTGTTTAATGCCCTTTTATGCATGGTGTCATATCACTCAGCATTTACTGTGAGTTTTCTGGAGTGAAAGTAAGCCAATAAACTGATATTACTTGCTAATTCTGTTTTCAGATACATTAAACTTAACCTAAAGAAAACTCAAAATCTTCAAATATCTCTCTCTGCCCCCTTTTGTTGAGTATAATTATAATTCAGCCTATATTTGATCCACAACACAACTCAGGTGCAAGTTAGGTTACTCTGGTGGCATAAAGTTAGCTCACTCACTCTTTCTAGGTAAAATAAACCTTTCTACCACTTTAGTTGAGAAGTGTTTAACAAGGTATCTGTTCAGTTTGTTAAAATAGTTTTCAACTGAAGTATGATTATTTTTCATGTGTGTATATCAAACCACATGTACATTAGAGAGAGAGAGAGAGAGAGAGAGAGAGAGAGAGAGAGAGAGAGAGAGAGAGAGAGAGAGAGAGAGAGAGAGAGAGAGAGAGTGAGAGGGGTCAATTGGCATTTCTGTGTGGAGTTTGCATGTTCTCCCCATGTTGGCGTGGGTTTCCTCCGGGTGCTCCGGTTTCCCCCACAAGTCCAAATACATGCGGTATAGGTGAATTGGCTAAGCTAAAATTGTCCATAGTGTATGTGTGTGAATGAGTGTGTGTGGATGTTTCCCAGTGATGGGTTGCAGCTGGAAGGGCATCCGCTGCGTAAAACATATGCTGGATAAGTTGGCGGTTCATTCCGCTGTGGCGACCCCAGATTAATAAAGGGACTAAGCCGAAAAGAAAATGCCATTTCTGCGCATATTCCCAAAAGTTATGATCTATTAAAATGTCCATGTATGCATTTAAAGTGCAGTAATGCTGTTGATGTTGATTATTATGTCACCTCTTCGATTGTCAAACAACTAATGGTCCGGTTAAGCGTTGACATCTTGTGTACAAACTAAGGAGTGCAAAAATTATTCAAAGCACATGTTTGAGCTGCTCATACACCGCATACACGATAAAAATAACAAAGAGCTGCATGCATACAGTAAGCAAATTCAACAAAAAGCAATTTTGAACACATTGTTAAGCAGTACGATTGAAAATGGTATACCCTATATCAATGTATACCCCTATAGTAACCCTAACCCTATACATTTCACATCAAGTCTTTTCATGCAATATCCCAAAATACCTGGATGGAAACATAGCTACAAAGTAACATTACCTTTACTCAAAATAATCACAAAGAATTAGCAAGTAACACTATGTAACATTTTTAATTATACTTCTAAATACCTTTTCCCCGTTGTTTTATTCCTAACTTCAGGGAAAGAGAGGGTTAAATAAGAGAAAGGCCAACTGTGAGCTTCAGATCAGCAATGGGTGTAACTGCATGTTTTATCTATCCAACTGCAAAAACTGCATTTGATACAGAAGATTTGAGATCCACATGTTTTTCCAGCCATTTGTAACATGAACACTGGCATCCTTTTGCTGTGGTTTTTAGAGCACACTTAAATATAAAGACAGAACTTTGCACTGCACAATATTATGTCTCAAAATGTGTATTTTAGATCGCAATTATATTACTTGTTTGCTATAATAAAGCGATGTTTGGGTTTTAAATGAACAGTTTACCTTCAGATGGAAACTTTGCATGAAAAAAGTAACAGCATGCAAGTTTGAGCATCATGAGGCTGAGTAAATGATGAAAGACCTTTCGTTTTTTGGATGAGCCTTTGAAGTGTTACAGAAATGACGCACAGCTTCACATTATTAAAGCATTCCTCTCTCCTTTTCTCCGAGGAAGCGCAGCCTAATGATTCACGGCAACCCTCAGCTGTTTAGGTAGAAAGACTAAGCTGGTTTAGAAAGTCAAGAAAGAGAAAAGAAAAAACAGATTGAGAGAGGGGTGTAATGACATCATCCTGGCTGGCCTGTATAGTTTTTTCTTAATCACTGCATTCTCTTTATGGAGCAGATTAAACCAGCGCTTATTCCATCAGTGCATCTGTGTCTAATCAGAACAGAGCGATGTTTGTTTCTCTAATAATATGTTTTAAAAATCCAGCCCTGACTATGTTTATTGGGTAAGTATGTGGGGGTTAGGTATACGCAGGGGACATAATTGTCCCCAGAAGTTAGTTAATTTTGAAAAAAGCTGCCTTTGGGGATGCATGCAAATGGGTATAACAATATCAAAACACATCAAGGTCGACAATCGTTGCTTTTTTAATGTGTTCTTGGCAAAAGCATGACATTTTCAGCTGAAATGATTAATGAAGTCAATTGTTTATTTATTTATTTATTTTAAATGCAAAACTGATTCTTTGGGGAAAATCTCTGGAACTTGCTTTAAATGTAATTTGGACAATAATTGATTGGGAAATGGGAGTTGTTTAATGTCAGTTGCATACATTTTCCATTTAAATGTAAGTGTACTGTATTGCTCATTAGTAATTTCCAGTCTATGCATCCTTTTTCATTCATTTCTTTTTCAGCTTAGTCCCTTTATTAATCTGGGGTCGCCACAGCGGAATGAACCGCCGCGGAATATGTTTTACGCAGCGGGTCCTTCCATCTGCAACCCATCACTGGGAAACGCCCATACACTCTCATTCATACACATACACTACAGACAATTTAGATTACCCAATTCACCTATAGCGCATGTCTTTGGACTGTGGGGGAACCAGAGCACACGGAGGAAACCCACGCAACACGGGGAAAACATGCAAACTCCACACAGAAATGCCAACTGACCCACCCGAGGCTCGAACCAGCGACCTTCTTACTGTGAGGCGACAGCACTACCCACTGCGCCACCGTGCTGCCCTGCATCCTATTTATTTATTTATTTATATTATTTTATTAAGCAAACTAATTGACATTTCCAATCTAATGGACAGTTCTATATATTTCTTTAGGGGACAAAACGGGGTTCAGAGTAGTCAGTTATTATAATTAGCTTTGTTATAATAAAAAAGATGGTGCGTTTAAGCTATGTCTTCATTTAGATGGCTAATTAAACAAATGTACATGTTTGTGGGTTTACTTATCTATACTTAGCAATACTTTGGGGACAATTGTGTCCCTAGAAGTTAACTAAGCTCATCAAAACCTCCCTTTAGGGACATTTGGCACTGTTCTTGTTTATAATTCATACATGAAGCACGTAATGTTTGTCATATAAATTACACAATGTTTCTCTTAGGGCTGGATTTGCAGTTTAGATGGATTTTAAAAATATAATTCTTATCTTGCGTATCAACAATAAGTCAATGCTGGTCTACAACTGCAATATCTACAGAGCACTGAAGCTGAATGGTTTTTAGTTTAGTTTAAGTTTCACATTTGTTGATTTTCTTGAATATGAACACGTTAAGTAGTCTAATTGGTTATTGTTTATTTCTAATTTATAGTTAGCCATATTTATTTGACAGATTGTTCATGTTAATACATCTGTGTTTAATACAGCTTACAAATCATACAGAACAATGGTACATCATACAGCGAAGGTTATGGGACAGGGTTATAATGCAGTGTGTGTACCTTGTATTCCTAAAGTTGTGGGGAAGGTTTTTGGGTTAAGGGCATGGGATATACAGTTTGTACAGTATAAAAATCATTACGTCTATGGGAAGTCCCCGTAAAGATAGCTGTATGTGTCTGTGTGTGTGTGCTCATGTATCAAGTTTTGACAACTTGGGAGAACCAAATGTCCTCACAAGACTGTATAACCTCACATTTTTGACAAAGTTTAGGGGTAAGTTTAAGTTTAGTAGGTAGAAAGTATCGTTAGGTCAATATAAAAACATTAGACGCCTATGGCAAGTCCACCACACAAAGATAACTACAAACATGTTGTTTGTAAGCGTATATTCCAGCAGGTCCATCATCACATTACAATGATGAACCTGTTTGTCAAAAACAGACTCTACTCAAGCTCAAACATGCTGAGTGAAGCTCTCGCCTGCTTCGCTCCTGCTTTGGAGTGCTGCTTTTATTTTCTATAGCTTTTG
This sequence comes from Danio choprae, assembly GCA_903798125.1. Classification (NCBI taxonomy): domain Eukaryota; kingdom Metazoa; phylum Chordata; class Actinopteri; order Cypriniformes; family Danionidae; genus Danio; species Danio choprae. Next base: position 219,317 of record CAIGQW010014353.1, on the reverse strand, counting down.
AAAGTGATCTGTGTGCATTTGTCTTTCTTCTACTCTAGTGGTTCTGAATTATGCCTCCATGGGGAATTCAGCAGACATGGAATAAGGATGTGCTCTTGTTTCTCCATCAGATGGCATTTGAGTTGTGATCTCCATTGCGGGTTACTGTGTGTGTGTGTGTGTGTGTGTGTGTGTGTGTGTGTGTGTGTGTGT